>VDFB02281492.1:547669148-547867910 GCA_007258455.2 Sequoia sempervirens
GAGTCCATTTCTTCTTCCATTCCATGCTCCCACTGAACCTTGGTATTCACCTGCATAGCTTCATCATAATATTTTGGTTCACCAGCATCAGTTAACAAGATAGTATACAAAGAGGGAGAGAATCTTTTTGGAGGTCTACTTATCCTTGAAGATCGTCTAACAGGAGTTTGTGGTATTTGTTGTTGTTGTTGTTGCCCAGTATGAGGAACCACTGAAACATCATTGTTTGGAATATCATCCAACACTGCATAATCATTTTCTTTCTTCTCATGCTGCAGCAACAGATCTTTGCTTTGTACAACACTTTCTCATTGAATATGACATCCTTGCTTCTCACAATTTTCTGATGTTCAAAATCCCAAAGCCTATAACCAAATTCATCAATGCCATATCCAAAAAATACACATTTATTTGATTTTGCATCAAGCTTGGTTCTATTTTCAGAATCTACATGTGCAAATGTTTCACAACCGAAGGTTTTGAGAAAATAATAACTTACCTTCTTACCTTTCCATGCTTCCTCTAGAATACCACAACCCAAAGGATTAGAGGAACCTCTATTAATTAAATAAATAGCAGTGTTTGCAGTCTCTGGCCACATTTTTAAAGGCAGCCCAACATGCAATCTCATAGTCCATGCATGCTCCATTATTGTTCTATTCATGCGCTCAGCCACTCCATTTTCCTGTGGAGTTTTTGGAACCATTTTCTGCCTATGAATACCATTAGAGGAACAATAATCTTCAAACTCTTTACTGCAATACTCACCACCATTATCAGATCTGAGACATTTTAACCTTTTACCTGTCTCATTCTCAACCAAGCTTCTCCATTTTTTGAAAGTTTCAAATACATCAGATTTATGCCTAAGGAAATAAATCCATACCTTCCTAGTTGCATTATCAATGAATGTAACATAATACAGAGAGCCACCGAGAGAAGATACCTGAGCTGGTCCCCATACATCCGTATGCACAAGCTCCAATTTCTCATCTTTCTTTTGCTTCCCATCTTTGAGAAAACTTACTCTCTTTTGTTTTCCATACACACAACTTTCACGTAAATCCATATTAACACATTTTAGACCTCGTAAAACATTATTTGAATGAATTAATTTCATACCTTTTGCACTCATATGCCCAAGTCTATTATGCCACATTGTCGATTCAGAGTCCACAAAGAACTATATGATCTTCTACCGTTGAACTGCAGTATAACCTGCTCCTAAACATTGACCTTTTTCTATAACAATTAAAGTAGAAGGAACAAGTATGACCTGTACAAAGATATAAGGTGCCTACTTTCACACCTTTTGCTACCACTAAGGCACTCTTTGTGACCTTCCAATTTTTATCACTAAATGTAACAACACAACCTTCATCATCTAGTTGCCCTGCTGAAATTAAATTTCTGCTTAACTTTGGAACATGCCTTACCTCACATAGTAGCCAATGATTCCCATTCTGCAACTTAATCTTGATTCTTCCCTTTCCAACAATCTGATAGGGTTCGTTATCTCCTAAATAAACCAGCCCAAAATCCCCTTGGACATAATCAAGAAAATAACTTCTATGGGGGTAGCATGAAATGAAGCCCCTGAATCTAACACCCAAGAATCATCAGCATTATCAAGGGAAAGAATCAAAGCATCCTCATCAGATTTATTACTTACCACATTTGCCTCTTTACTTCCTCCCTTTCTGTCTCCTTTATTTTTCCGAGACCAGCAATCTTTCTTCAAATGACCCAGCTTACCACAGTACCAGCAATCCTTCTTATTTCTAGATTGGGACATTCTATCCTTTGATTTTCCTCATGACTTCCCATGATTTCTAGAATCATTTCCTCTCTTCTTTGTTCTGCCCCTACTTTCTGCATTCAAAACACTACCTGATGTGGATGTTCCACCTGAGCTTTTCCTATGAATTTCCTCGCTCAAAATAACACCAACAACATCATCAAACTTCAATGTATTTAAACCAGAAATAGAATTGCTAATAGCCATTACCAAGCTATTCCAGCTTTCAGGCAAAGAACATAGAATCAAAAGAGCCCTAACTTCTTCATCAAAGTTTACTTTTATAGAAGTTAATTGACTGGTGACCGTATTAAACTCATTTAAATGATCAAGAATTCAACCCACCTTCTACCATTTTCATATTAAATAAACGCTTCATAAGAAATACCTTATTGAAGTGGAAGATTTTCATATAACTTTGCCAGGGTTTTCATCAACTCTTGAGTTGTCTTTGTTGTTGTAATATTGAACGCCAATGGACTAGGCACAAACGAATACTTCCAAGAGCCTTTCTATCCAAGATCTCCCATTCTCATCCGACATTGTTGTGGGTTTCTTGGTTTTCCCTTCCAATGGCCGCCATAAATCCTTCTGATAGAGATAGTCCTCCATCTGCATCTTCCATAACTGATAGTTCTGCCCATTAAACTTCTCAACCTTCTTACCCTCGTCTGCCATTGATCCCACTCAACCGTGAGACTCCCACTCAATCATGAGATCTTTCCTACAGACGATAATAGAAACACAACCCGCTCTGATACCACTTGTTAGGGTTAGAAATGGAAAATATCTAACAATTAAATGCAGATCTATATAATAAACAAAGAAACTAACACACACACAGAATAAATCATAACACAAATAATTTAACGTGGTTCACCCAATCTGGGCTACATCCACCAAATCGCAGCCATCCAATACTTTTATTATCCAATAAAACTTATTACAATCTTGCGAATAATCACGTTTTTCATCATACTATAATACCCATCTGAACCCCGCTTTTAACAAGCTTAGAAGCTTCCAGATTTTTGGGTTCTACAAAATCGGATTTTTCTTTTTTTCGTTGAGTGTACAGTATACCATGGGCTATACAGTATAGCATGATCAGTCGCCACATACCAACAGTGAATTTTTGTGAATGACAACACTTTTGACAACTTTTGTTCAACTTTGAAACTTTCTTCAAATTTACTCTTCAAAAGGTCTTCGAGATTTCTTCCACCTAAATCTATAAACACAAATCAAGGGGGATTTTTTTTTTTTTTACTGGGAGTTTTCCTTGGTCAAACCCCATTTTGGTAATCAAACCTTGAAATGAAACAATAAAACATGGAGGAATGATGAATGAAAAAATCAATATTGCAACTCACCAAACCCTTAATAAACCTTAATAATGAAGTTTTTCAACTTGCATGAAATGGTTTCAATGGATGTGGATCTTGACACTTGAATCTTGCTTTGAATCTTTGAATTGAATGCTTGATAGGATCATGAAACCTGCATCACCATATTAGCTCCAAAAACATGCATGATGCAAGAAGAGTTTGATGGGACAATAGGATATTCATTTCTTTAATAGAACCTTGATAAATTTTCCTTTGAATGCTCCTGATCATGTAATATTTTCTCTTGTGAAGTCACATAAAAATTCTAGGTGAAGCTTAGTGAAATAACCTTATATTTATAGGTATGTAACCTTAATTTCTCAAACTTAAAATTTGATAAGCCAACATGTTGAACTATGGATTTGAAAACATTAAAATACTACCAAAAACATAGTTTAAATTTAGGTCCTAGGACTTAGGGATGACCCATTCACCATGGGCGAATGGGTCCTAGGTCCCTAAACCTTGGACACACATTGTTGAAGGTAAAGTATAATGTTTAGGCACTAATATTGTCAAGCTTCCTCTTTGGAAAATGTAATTTAATGGGCTTGGAAATGAATTATAGGGCTTATCAAGGCCTAATTAAGCTCAATTAATTAATAGGGCACTAAAATTAATGTGAATATGTAAATATACATATCATAACATTAAAATAAGGCATAATTAAGTCTATTTTAATGAGGTCCCAAACAAGTGATAAAATATAAAGGGATACGCTTTTTGTCACTACACCTTCTTAAAAATTTAGCTTCCACATCATCAAGATCATCTCCATTTGAATCTTTAACTTTTTGTGAATTTCCATCCTTAAAAGTAGTCTCCACTTTTGCACCATTTTTTAGACCATTTTTTTTCATTTTAAATGTAGTTAGCATGTCATACAACTGATCTCTAGTTTAAGTATTAAAATTTGTAAGTTCCTTAATAGCAGAAACCTTTTCACCATAAGAATGAGGAATTCTAGGAATTTTCTTTACCACTTTAGGTTCTTTGACTTTTTCACCAAGACCTCTCATTGCATTGATCAAAACCTAGTGGGGTTCTAGGTATGGTTTAAAAGTAGTGGGGCTCTATCCAAGGGGGCTTGGTATAAGGTGGTTTGATCAAAACCTCTTCAATTGGAATCCTTTCAATGGAAATTTTCAAGGCTTAAATCATTATATTTTCTAAAAATATGTGATTTCAGCAAAAATCAAGATCTCCCAAAAAGTGTAAACCACTATTGTGGCAGCACCCACTGGGAGGTGGTGAAGACTATTTTTTTGAAGAGGTGTGATTTGTCAATTGGACTCACGATTTTTCCTTATTGTAGGCCAATTTTGTGCCATGATTTTTTGTTGTGAGGAAGTGTTTATTGAAGCCTGGTGATTATTTTCCTATGTTGTGCATATTTCTAGTGCAATTTGTTTTGGCGTGGGGGTAACTGAAAAGCTTGCCACAATTTTCAATGGAGGGCATTTTTTTAAATCTCTATTGAATATCATTTGCAAAAAATTTCTCTAATTGAAGGTGCCATTTTTAGTTTGAAGAAGCCATGATTTTATTGTTCTTTGTAGAATGTAAATTGTGACTTGATTTTTTAGAACCCCATTTTAGGGTATGAAACATCTTCTTGTCTCACCCGCATGTTGAACAAGTGTCATCTATTTGTGCTTTAAAGGGTGATTTCTCTATCCATTTAGGATGGTTTGTTGTGCACTTGTGTGCAACCACTTTGATTATTGCTTGGACCCATGTGAAGACCTAGTTGCAATGGTTTCAATCACCATGGAGAGGCATGCAAACATTGTTAGCACCATTGAGGGTTTCTCTTTGGTCTCTTCTCTCCTATTTCTAAGTGTTATTATTTTTTTTCTATGGCTTGATTTTTCTAACAACTGATTGGAAGGTAGATTTGGGGGAAAAGGAATTCATTAGAGGTGGCATTTTTTTTGAGGCATTTTTTGATTGGATGAGCATAAAATTTTGGGTTTTTTTCCTAAAGTATTCCCCTAAATATTTATTTAGGGTTTCCCTCTTTTTTGCCATTTCTTTGCTGGGAATGAAAAAGTTCACTTTTTTTAAAATTGGTTGCAAAATATTATTCCAAATTGGTGGTGTGATGTAGTTTCTTGCTATTTATATAGCCTCTTACTCCCTTCCTTAGAGTGAGCAAAGTCTCATGTGGCCATGAAGATTTCTCTCGTATGTGGTGATTGGTGTTGCTATGCTCCCTTGATTTTTCTTGCTGTCAGCATGGAGATTTGGTAATGGGTTGCATCATTTTTTTGCACCAAATCAGGTATAATTCTTTTTTTGAAGTATTTTTACTTGCGAAAGCACTATCTTTGATTTATTTTTCTTTAAATAGTTATAATGGATTCTTTGGAGAAAGGTAAATTTAGGAAATTGAGTGATTTTATTCTCACTCTTCTAAGTGAGCTTAATTTGTTGCCATATTTGTATAATGAAGTTCTTGTTCCAAGCACATGTAGTAGGTATATGATTTGTAAAGGATTTAGGGCTCAACTCTTTAGAGTTATGTTTGAGAATATAAATGATGAAGACCTTTTAGAATCATTTATTCATTTTGAGTTCCCTTATTCTCTTTGGAATTACATTCAAGAATCACATGGAGATCTTGATACTCCATCTCTCAATGACCCTCTTTCCAATACTATTGTGTCTCTTTGTTCCTAAAAGCAAATAAACCATGCTTGTGATCATTTGGAGGTTTTTAAGACTTCAGATGATGTTGTGGTTGCTTTAGAGGTTCTTGATTCTTTGTCAGAGATATTTGATCCACCATCATTAAGTACTTCCATCATTCCTAAGTAGCAAGATTATCATTATCTTCATGATTGGGATTCGTATTTGTCAAAAATTGGTTCATTGTTCATGGAATCTCACATTTCAAACTTGGAAGACACATTTGAAGGATTGATTTTCCTATTTGATGTTAGTGGTACCTTGTTTGTCACCTTCTATTCTAATCAAGGGAATGTTCTTGATTGGTTTGTGGCATCATCTTCCAAGGTATTCGTGACACATGAGTATATTTCAGAGACATTTCCATCCTACATTTGGATTTCACTTGCTAATTCCTATCCAGAATGGGAGGAATACCTACATTTGTACTTGGTTTTGTTTCTTCCAAAAGGGATACAAGTTGTTTGTCAACATGGTATCATGTTTTGTCTTCATACACTTACCATTTTTGCAAGTGATGGGTATGTGCAGGATCATGTTGGGCCAAAAAGTGGCAATATGATGGGTATGTGGCTGACGACTTTTTTTTAACCCAAAACTGATGAAACGAAAAGGGTTTTTAAAGGAGATTCTCAACTTTCCACCAATATAAATTATTCTTTACTTTGAATTTAATAAGTAATTATTATTCATTTTCTATTCAAATTATGACTAAAGTCCTAATTGATAGACTGATTGAAAAACATCTATAGCTTTCAAACGGTATCACATTTTTTGAACCCAAAACATGCGTCACATTCTATGTTTCACATACTATAGGATTAAAAAATGAAAATTTGAATTTCATGAAGTTTTGACCAAGTTAAGGTGGTCAGACACACAAGTTTTTTATATTTTTTAAAAGTTGTAATAAAAATTCATAATTAATTATTTACTTGGTAAAATTACAAAAAAATGTGTATCACATCGGGACATGAGTCCTCTACTTATATCTAAAATATTATAAAAAAATATTATCATTTTATTGTGGTTAGGGGTTCGGACAAACACCTACTTCTTATTTTTTCCCTGAAATTTAAGTACTACTGCATTGAAATTTCAATTTTTCACCAAATAGATTTAAAAAAAAAAAAACAAACCTAGTAGTTTAGAAACTACATTCAATTTGCTACAGATTCTATTCTTACATAGTCTTGAAATAATATTGATAACTTATTCAAATTTTTACGTCAAGTTACCTAACTCTGATTTTTCTAATTTTTTTGCCACTTAAGGGCCTGTTTTTTCCATGATGATCCTACACGTACCCTAACTACACATTGTGGGTGGGCTATATAGTCTCTCTCCTTCCCTCTTATGGGGGGTTAATGATTGTATATACATTATGTATGTAGTCCTTGGGGTCTTTATTGAGTCTGCCATCCATGCATCTTGTTTTTATTTTCTCTCTTGTGGAGAGGGGTTTTTTCCCACAGGGTTTTTCTCCTTTTCTCTAGTTGTGAGAGATCTCTTTTTGAATTGTAAATGGTTACCTAACATGGTTGTGTTGCAAGGACCAATATTGCATCTTCATTTTGCATAATAATTCTCCTTAAGTTTGCACTTAATGGGGCATGTTAGTGTAATTAGGTTTTAACATAGGGATAATTAGTTTTTCCTATAGGGTGGTTTCTCACCCGTTTATTTTTTCATGGCTTTAAAAATCATGTACATTATATAATTTATTATCTCATCCCATCTTAATAATTTTATCTCTCATTAAATAGTCTTGTGTTGCTTCTCTCATCTATGATGATCTATTTGAAAGTTGTGATCTTGGGCCCAATGGTTGACACCAAAATATTCCACACACACACATGACTCATCTCTTATCAACTCACCTTGAATTTAGACTATCCTCAACTAGAAAAATATTTTCAAGTCAACTACATACACCTTTACACTTTAAAAATTCAAAATAGGTCAACACTAAGTATTCTCATGGTGGATAGAAATGAAAGTGGACCAATACAAAACTTCATTGGTACACAAAATGACTCTCACAACCCATGTTATTCCTTCATATATATTTAAATATATTTTAATGTAATGTAAACACTAGGTCAATCGATACCCACACAAACACCATTAAAATTTGAACTACATGCTTACTCAAATTCAAAGAAAACTTGAAAACCACACAACATGCTTCTAGGAATTTTAGAGTAATACAAAAACCACCTGAGATCCAAAAAATTCTTCACACTAATTCACACCTTCACAATGTACAAGCCTAGTACACTCAAACTACACTACCAAACAATGTAACTCGAAAAGCCATCTTCCAAAGTAGTAAACCATGAAATCTCTTGACATAAGAAAGAAATAAACACCACCAAATTTCTTTTAGAATTGCAAGTCCCGATGCACAACTATGGAGAAATACAAAGAAAAACATTTCTCCAAGACACCTTTATAAGAAACACTGCAAATCCAATTCACACACTAGTGAACATATCTTTTTTTGCACATTGATCTACAAATCCAAATTCTGGATGTAGCATCTCTGAAAATGTCTAATCAAAATATCTAGGCCACACAAGGATATATTCATCCTAAAAGAAATGTAGAGCACAATCAAAAAAATTTTGCAACACTGAACACCACTACAACACCTTGTTTCCTCTTTTTATCAATTTTCTCAATAGCCTTGTGTGACATAGATTTTAGGAACCCAAAATGCTTGGGTCTCCTCCTAGGGTTTTCCACCTAGAAAGAGAGAGATTGGGGCTCCTAAAATTCTTATGTAACACCTAAATTAGGGTGTGTATGATGTTTTTAGTGCTAAATGTAGAGATCTAAATGTTACTAAGCTACAAAATTGATCAAATATGCATGCAAAATCTAAGAATCATGACTTGTTTGAAAACACATTGTGTATTGAAAATATAAACTAAACGAATGAAGAATGCAAGATAGAAAGAGATGTATAAAATCAGAGTGCACCTAGGAACACTGTGATGAATCTAGAATGTCTAGAATGTTGATTGATGATGTCATTTGAGCCAAGCAGGACTCATTCACCACTTGTGGTGAATCAGTCCATGTTCTAATGAAAATCTTCGAAAACGAGTTTCTGAGTTCAGCGAATAGAATTATGATAAAAATAGTTTTTAGGCCCATAGATGGGACTCATTCACCATGCTTGGAAAATAAGTCCTCCTTTAGGGATCTGAAAAGTCAAGATTGGAATCTGTAGCTTCAAATTTGCAATTCAACCTTCTACATGTGCCTACTTCAGAAACTACCAAAATCGGGTTTGAACATGGCTTTATATTAATAATTTGAATTGAATGATAGGAGGATGACTTGGATGACTTTGAAATGCAATATTCAATCATTCTCAAGCTTCCAAAGGGCCTAAATTTGCATACAAACAACAAAAAAGAGAGATATGTTGAAGGTTAGGGCATGGGGGTTTGCCTTGGTCAAACCCCATTTAGGTAATTAAACCAAAATGATGAAATAAAGGAATGAAGCATGCAAAATGGAAGTGATTAACTTATCATGATGATTTTATCTTGTTGGTCTACAACATTACATGAAAATTTAGCTCTTGAATACTTTAAGAAGCTAACTTGATGACTTCTAATGGAGAAACCTCAACTTGCTTCACTTGTGATAGAAGATGAAGAATGGATACTTGAATTGATGAGAGAGATGGATAGAAGTAAAATGAGGATAATAACACTTATTTATAGTCAATTGGGCCTTAGTACCTGATTATACTACATCACAAGCCAACATGTAGTGAAAGTAAACTTTAAATTTCACTTTTTCCTACTCAAGGGTCAAAATGGGGGCTAGATAGGACTCATTTGACATGCATGGTGAATGGGTCCCATAAGGGGCCATTTTGACACCTATGAACCTAGGGAGATAGGAAATAAGGTTTAAAATGCTATCTTGTTGGGTGTTTGATCAATTAAAGCCTCATGATGCACAATATGCGTCAATTAGGACTTATTAGTTATGATTTAAAAGTTGAATAGGGCTTGGGACACATAAGTCAATGTGAAAATGTGATTAAATACACTTTACAACACTATAATTATGTCCACGTAGCCTAGAAAAGTACAAAAACCTTGATGTGAATGTGTAAATCACATGACAACACTAGTTTTTCATTAAGTTTATGTTAAGAACCTTCTAGATTGATGTATTAATGCTATCAAACAAATTTTATAATGTTGGATTAGGAAGAAATAAGTGAATTAAGTCTAGAAAAGCATGAAATTTCTTTACAAGATGTCATTAAAGGCATGCTATTTGATTTGCAAGGGTCCAATACCTAGTGTTGATACATAAAATGCCTCACAACACTAAATTAGGGCCTCATTAAGTCCAATTTATCATGAATTAATCCCATGTCAAGCAACAGGTCCAATTTTTTTGTGGCACATTTAGCCCCCACTTTAGTGAGAGGAACTTGCTTCTTCACACTAAAGTAGCCATGGAAGAGAGATCCACATGTATGCCAAACCCCCAAGATGCAAGATCATACAAAGGAAAAATAGAAAGAGGAATGATATGGGAAAGATGTACTCACATTGGGCCCACAAAACTTTGGATCGTTCGCAGGGTGAGAAGGGCCAAAACATAAAGAAAATGAAAAGAGTAACATACTCTAGTTGGTATGTAATCACAAAACACAAAAGTGTCTATGGGAAAAGTTATGCTGGTAGGTAAGCTTCCTTCTCAACCATGCCAAAGCTATACCCATTCAATAACTTTAACAAGGCACCACAAAGAAAAAGGAAATGAAAATGTTAAGTTTTAAACAATACGACACTACAGGCATGCATGTTGTGTTATGCAAGGTGTCCAAGAAGTAAAATGCAAAAATGTAATGTGAAAGGTTGTTTGAATGAGTCTTGTTTAGTTCATGCAAGGTCAGTCACTTAGGGAACATTGTGTCTGATGTCTCCAAGAGAGGACCAATCAAAGAATAGTATATTCACAACTTAGGGGATGTAGTGCATTGCATCAAACCACCAAGAGGGGTGCAATATGCTTAGAAAGATCACCCTTATGAAGGACATCACTCCCAATGTCATCCACAAAGTAACAAATGCATCACGTAAATATCAAGGATACACTATGAATGCCAATGAATTATGGTAAGTATGCCCCCCACTTTAAAGGAATTGCTACACATTGTTCATGAGAAATTTCTTTAAAGTGAAAAAGAAAAAGAATGCAAAAGAAAAACAAGACATGAGAGCCAACTAGGAAATCCCTATGCCAAGTCATATGTTTCAAAGTTAGGCTGCATCATGTCAAGGGAAGAGAAAGGAAGAGATTATGTCACATGCAAGTCAGTCTTAGGACATGTTGTCCACATCTCAAGCTTGCTCTTAAATGATCATGAAAGGTTAAATAGAGACAACTACAAGTGACATACAAGGTTAAGGCTATCAGACCCCCTTGCTCCCCATTGAATGTAGGACAAAGGTGAGCCTAAAGTGGATGAAAATATGCTACCCTTTAAGATGGATGCAAGACATGCAATAGTGAGAATGGAAGTATCCTACAACTATTACATGGCAAGGAGCAACAACTAAGGTTATTGATGTGAATAAGAGGGAATCTTGGAAGAGTCTTATGTGATAGTATTGATGTTGAAGGAAGGAGAATAGCCAAGACCATGAGTTGTTTGTTGTGAGTTAAGCTCTATAGGGATGCAGATACCTTGCTCTCAAGCACCACAACCTTTTCCTTTACACCCAATTTGTTTCATGACATCATACCCTTTTCCATAAATCTTTTCAATTGTTTTGGAATCGGGTGGTTGTTCGTTGTTTTTTTCATTAGGGACTATTGTGGAGTGTGTGTTGTTGTCTAAAGTGGTTGAGGTGGATGCTTTTGAAAATTTATCCGAAGTTTGCATTGATATGATGGGTGGTTGTTCTTGTTGTTTGTCTATCTTTTGTGAGAATATGTATTTTCCTATAAATGATGGTGTGAATTCTAAGGATCCCCAATCATCACCAAAGAATTTAGATTTCCATTCCTGATCATTATGTTCAATTTCTATGTTGGAGATGGGAATCAATGTATTTAGAGGACTTGTAACCCCTTTTTCAAGGTTCAAGCAACTCTTAGGCTCAAGATCGGCTTCAACTTGATAAATTTTATTGTTATAGACATATTTAATTATACGGTGAAGGGTTGAAGGCACTGCATTCATCTCATGAATTCATGGTTTTCCTAGAAGAAGGTTAAATGAAAGATCATAAGGCATAACATGAATAGGAGTTTGCAAAGTAGCCACCCCAACCATAATAGGAAAAGTGCTTACATCGAGTGGTTGCTTTGTTATATTATCAAATCCTCAAATAAAGATAGAACCAAGTATGATTTGTGATCTATCGACTTGTAAGTGATCAAGGAGACTCACACCACACACATTAAGAGAAAAACCATTATCTATGAGAGTGTGTTTGATACATATCCATTTGTATTGAGCAATAATTAGGAAAGCCTCACTTTTTTTTCGCAATTCCAAAGGAGGGAGCTCATGTTGATGAAAAGTAATATCAAGACTATGTTTTTGAAAAAGAGTTGCCACATCATTCAAATTGATTCCAAAAGGGATTGTTATTTGTTGTAAAGAATTTTGAAGAGTGGTGTTGTAAGTTGATGTTTGAAGTAAATCTCTAAGGGAATTTTTTTGTAGTTTTCAACAAGATCATATTCCTTTGTAGGTGGGAGGTAATGAGGAGCACTAGGTGGAATAGGTAAAGGTAATGATGGTGGAATTGGTTGCGGTGGTTGTGGGTTATTCTATGTTATATGTATGAGCAACAGTATCATCAATAGAATGTTGTGATACATGAGAGGGATGAAGAGGATGCGAAGGTGGGTAAAGAGTAAGTTTAGGTTTGTTGGAAGGATGAAGTGGATGTGAAGGTGAGTAAAGGATAAGTTTAGGTTTATTGGAAAGATGAAACTGATGCAAAGGTGGGTAAAGGGTAATTTTAGGTTTATTGGAAGGATGAAGTGGATGCGAAGGTGGGTAAAGGGGAAGTTTAGGTTTAGTGTCATAAGGTTGAATATTGTTAACATCCTGTGACAAGAGAGATTATTCATTTTCCTTGAAGGGGATATTATCATTGTCTTGAATCATAATATCCTCCCTAGAAGGAGAGTTGGTAGGAGAACAACAAACCTCATGTTCATGACAATTAAGGTTTGGTTCATCTAAAATAACTTTATCACCCCTAAAGGAGGTATTAATGGTTGAATTTATCTAAGTAGGGAAAGACTGTATGTAATCATTTGGTGTTTGTAATGTCTCATTCTCTTGTTCAACCCTACTAGGAGAGCTTGTAATATGTTCATCTAAGGGTGAAATTTGCAAAGTAGCTTCATCACAAGTAGGAGGAAGTTGAAGGATTGAATTGATTTTCTCAATAAATTTTTTTGTAAGTGAAAGGAGATAACTAAGGTTCTCATGACTCTCATTGGTTATGTTTTCTAACAATGCATAGTATCTTCTTCACAACTAGGAGAGATACTAGGAGAAGAAAAAATGGGATTATCATGATCATATATGACTTCATTGCTTTGTTCCCTAATATCTTACAAAATAAGAGGTATAGGATCATAAATATGGTTGTCATAGGTCTTAAATTTTAACATATCCTCCTCATAAACATTCTCAAAAGTAGGGGAGAATTTGGGAGAGGAATCTATTCTTTGATCATCGTGATTGCTTAATGGGAAGTCCTCTTTTCTAGTAATGTCATGTCTAGTAGGAGAGGTAAGAGGAGAGAAACAATTCAAATTGCTACAACTCTCATCAATTGGTTCTTCTAGCACTAAAATATCTGCTTCACAAGTGTGAGAGATAATAGGAGAAGAACAAATGTAAGTGTTATAAGTATCCAAGGTTTCTTTCGCTAAACCCTCCTCATCCACCAAAGGTGAACTAGAAGGGGGATCTATGATGAAAAAAAAGAAAGGGGAAAGGACCTTAGATTCAAATTCTTTTAACAAAATTTGTTTACAAGATGTAATGATATCTAAAAAGAGAACATGCAAGATGAGAACTAGAGAATTTTGTAATGAAAACATGATGCAATGATTGATCTACAACCTTGAAAAGTAACAATGCGAAAGAAAAGATGCAAATGATGAATAATGTTTCAGAATTCAAAGGTGACAATTGATTGATTATGAGATATAATAAGATGAGAGTGCAAACTTGAAAGTGAAACTATGCATGAGAGGAGCTAGTTAATGCTAAATTTCATGAAATGCATGCTACAAAAATACAACTAACTAATATATATATAGGTTAACGCACCAAAAAGAAGCCTAAAACAAGGTTTTGAATTTTGGAAAGTGTTGTTTTAGGGTTCAGAAGGGATTGATTCGCCCAAGGTGGTGAATGAGTCCTAGTATGGACTTTTTTCAAAAAAATTAAAAATTTCAGGCTGCCTTTTAGGAATTCTAAGAGCCAATATATAGATCTAAATTAAAAATGCAAATTTTAGAGAATCTAAATGAATTTAAAGGCAAGAAATGCAATCTAAATACACTTTTTATGAATGCAAATTTTAAAGTCTAGCATACAAACTAATGCAAATCCAAATGCAAACAAAATGTAAGACTAGATCTATGATAAAATACACCAAATTAGAAGAGAGAAGTATTCTAAAAGTCAGGTTCACCAAAATGTGGCATAGATTTTAGGAACCCGAAATGCTTGGGTCTCTTCCTAGGGTTTTCCACCTAGAAAGAGATAGATTGGGGCTCCTAAAATGCTTATGTAACACTCAAATTAGGATGTGTATGATATTGTTAGTGCTAAATAGAATGATCTAAATGCTACTAAGCTATGAAATTGATCAAACATCCATGCAAAATCTAAGAATCATGACTTGTTTGAAAACAAATTGTGTATTGCAAGTATAAACTAAATGAATGAAGAATGCAAGACAGGAAGAGATGGATAAAATTAGAGTGCACCTGGGAAAACTTTGATGAATCTAGAATGTCTAGAATATTGATTGATGATGTCATTCGAGCCAAGCAGGACTCATTCACCACCTATGGCAAATCAATCTTTGTTTTAATGAAAATGTTTAGAAACAAGTTTCTAAGTACAGGGAATAGGATTATGATAAAAAAAATTCAAGCCCACAGATGGGACTCATTCGCCATGCTTGGTGAATTAGTCATCCTTTAGGGATTTGAAAATTTGAGACTAGAATCTATAGCTTCAAATCTGCAATTCAATCTTCTATAGGTGTATGCTTTAGAAATTGCCAAAATCGGGTTTGAACATGGCTTTTTATTGATGATTTGACTTTGAATGATAGGAGGATGACTTGGATGACTTTTAAATACATCAATGATTCTCAAGCTTCCAAAGGGCCTAAATCTACATAAAAACAACACAAAAGATAGATATGTTGAAGGTTAGGGCATGGGGGTTTTCCTTGGTCAAACCTGTTGATGGTCAAAACAACACAACATTAAACAAAATATTACTATACTATTTCTCCTGAAAGAGAAAGATAACACATGGAGATCTAACTCCCAAGGTCCTGGTAATCGGTTCTCGATTATGCTGATTCAACTCAGTGGTTGATATAACCATAATGTTCAAGGGGCCTTCGTTGGTAACAAAGAACAAGAATACATAACATTAGGTAGTCCATGTTTGGGGGTTTTAAATAAAAGAAAAATATGGAATAAAACTTTAAATCAAAGAAACATGAATAAAATCCTTACGTATCCAGACATGTAGACCAACAATGAGTGTTCATTCTAACTAACCACAACTACACCAAGATGCAATCCATAGAATAAACTACACTACTGCATATATCCATAATGCTAATTCAGATATCACCAACGTTTACTAAACTTACTTCAAATAAATAATTCACTCATCATCCAAACCACATATCAAATGAATATAATAACAATTTAATTCACAGATAATTCAATGATATGACATTGAATCCAGTTCCTTCTATTGACTTTCATCAAATAAAGAACAATTAAGCACAACAAACCACTGGTGTATGGATTAATCATATATCATTAACCTTATCAAAATGGATCCAAACTTTCAAAATCATCACAAGAAAAATGTATGAAAAATGTAAAATAATCAGGATTTTTACTAAACTTTCCAGAGTATTTTTCTAAAAACCATTGAAATCCTAGATCTAGTTTCTATCTTCTATCCTTAGGTGGCTGATCTTTCTTCAATTAGCCGACCTTTACAAAGTAGATTCTAAAAATACATATAGGGTGCCACATGCACAAATTTCTCAATCACTAATCAAGATCCACAATCCATGGAGTTGAAAATTGAACGTAGAAGTGGACTCAAGAACCCATGTTTCAAGGCTGATCACTCTGTTGTACAAAAGGAAATCTGATACCCCAAAAAGGAAGATGAAACTCGTGGATTGGACTTAGAGTATAACTTATGTCAAAGTCCACAAAAAGAGGAGAAGAACAGATGGAGTATGGCATAAAGAATCAGTCACTTTTGCACTAACTGCTCAAGGATATACTCATCAAAACTGGAGAATATCTGCTGAAGAGTATCCAAATCCGGCCCATCCAACCAATCACCTTCAAATTTGATTCTTTGAAATTCCGCATAAACCAAAATTTGCATCTCCTTTAGTTTGATTAGCTCTTTTCTGGCAGTTTTTATCTCCTCCCGGATATCCATAAACTGATCTAGCAATAAACTCTCCCCATCATCTCCTTTCTGCATGATTTCTTCAAATATACTCCTCCATCTCTCCCTTAGTTTATCCAATGACAAACCTTCTTTATTGGAGGGATCTAAGTTGATTATAATGGCCACAACTGCTTCTAACTCAATCATTTGTTGATTCAAGTCCTTACTCATTTCTCGGACTTCCTCTTGATGTCCATGCATAACCCTAGACTTGTATCTTATGATACTCATAGTTTTCTCCACAAATTCTTCATCACCAAGCTCAAGAATTAAAAATTCTATTAAGTTGGATTTGGGCACTTTGCTGACATCTTCTAGCCTTTTAATATATTCTTTGTATTCACCATCTTGCTTATCCAAATCCTTAGCTTGTTGGTCCAGATCCTCTGCTAACTCAAGAGTAGCCTTATGAATCTTAGCACCCTCAACAAGAACATCATCAACTTCTCGGTTGAGCTTATCCAACCACTTATCCATCATCCCAACCTTGCTTTTCATCTGAATCAAATCATCTGCCTCCCTCTTTGTTAACAAAACTGGGGATTCAGGAGGAGCAGCCTGTTGAGAAATGGGACTGGAAACATCTTTCAAGAAACCATGGAGCTGATCCAATTGAGCCTTAAGCTCATCCCTCCTTTTCTTTTCCTTGATCATTCGGGTTTTGGTTGAAGAAGCCACAATATCAATCAAACTCATTTGTTGATTTCTTGTAGGCTTTCCCAAATTTACTGCCCCCAACTGATATTCAGTGATTTGCATGTCAGCATGGCTCTTCTCCATTACAGGTATAGCACATTCATCAATGATCTCTCCAGCATCAGTGAGCCTAGTGGAGTGAATAACCCAGGCCTTCTTCTTTGGTTTCTCTTTCCCAATTTCCTTCATCATTTCTTCCCAGTTCAACGGCTGTGGTTGAACAACTGGTTTTCTCTCTAAGTCTAGTTTTAGCCAAGTAGGAGCAATAGGATTAGTGGTTGCCTGGGCTGAAGAAGAAGCAATAGTAGTGGAAGACAAAGGTTGCAACAATGTAAGCTTTGGTTGAGAATCAACCTCCTGCACATTTTTTTGATCACTTTACTTCCTTCCCTGTGCTAGCTTTTCTGCTTCCTCTTTATTCTTTTGGTCTTGTAGCCTCTTAGCCTCCAACTCCTTTCTTAAACATTCCTCTTCCTATCTCTTCTTTTCCAACATTTCATCTTGCTTCCTTTTCAATTCTTCAACATAATCCCATGCTTCCTTGGACTTCTTCGCATGTTCAGCAATCTCAGCAGCTTCTTTTTCCCTTTTCAGGCATTCTTGCTCTTCCCTTTTTCTATAGGCATCTTCTTGTTCCTTGAGCTTAGCTTCAATAGCTTCCTTTTCTCTTCTTTGTTGGGATTTTTCCTCTTCAAGATCATGAATTTTCTGCTGCAATGTTAACCTATCCCTTTCTTCTTGAATTTTGAGCTCTTGCTCCTTTTGTTGTTGCTATTGAGCTAACTCATCGGCCTTCACTTTATCTTCCAACTCCTTCTGCTTGGATGCCAATTCGGATTGTGTATTGGACTCCTCCTCTTGTTGTTTGGCTAATGCCTCAGCTTGTGCCTTAGCATCTTCTTCCTATTGCTTAGTTGATGCCTCAGCTTGTGCCTTAGCATCAGCTTCACTTTTCGCCTCCTCAAAGATTTTCCATTGATCCTCCTTAGTCAATACATGCTCAGTCCATGCATCATCCATCATATCCAAAGATGTCAAAGCCAGATGCCCTTTATCAGATGCAGTCTTTTCTGAATCTGTTTCGATATTATGTATCTCATTTTGATCCTCCATTTGCTTTAACACTTCTGCTTCACTATGTAGATATCCCTTTGGTGATTCATGACCTAACTTTTGTGCATCAAAGGGTTGAGTAGGTACCTCTCCTGCAATGGATGTAGAAACACCCACCTCCGTAGTTGTTTCATCTTCCTGTCCCTCTGGAAGATCTTTAGGAACCACCTCCTCTTCTTGTTCATTAGAAGGCATAAACTCTAGAGGTTCCTTAGGTGCCATCCTTCTTTTTACCCTTTTGTATCCTTGGGTGGTACCTGTAGCATTTCTCTTCTTGGATGATGTAGCCTCGGCCTGATTATCTCTTAAACTCACCCATTGAATACTATCGAGCACTAGTCTTGCAATCTACATTATGTCAATGGTCTCATCAGCATTCCAATTTATTAGATCAAGATCCTTAGTTTTGATCTTGTCTGCATCATAACTGGGATCCAAAACTATCCCATCATTAGATAATGTGTTAGGAATATCTTCCTTTATCTCAAACTCAATCATGAGTGGGATAGGTATCCTTTCATAATTCTTTCTCCTGAGATCATAATCATCTTGCAGATCCTCCCAAAAATCCTCCAATAGACTGAAGTGCTTCTCAAAAACACTGGGGAGAAAATCCCTCATCCTATGCTTGGGGTCATAACATTTCCTGGCAGTGTACAAGCCCAACTTCAAATAAATTAATTCATTACAAACAACCTTGCCTACCTGAATGTGTGAACAGCAAAAGACCCCTAGCTTCATTGGAAACTTATGACACCCAGTCTTATGTTTGTTGCTAAACTGAAGATTCACAGCCAAGGCTTGATAAATAAATTCCATTAAAATGATCCTATCACCACAAAATCTTGGTAACAAATGGGGGTGACCCTCAAAGCCTACTATCCTAAAATAAGTGAATGTGGGGTACTGGATAAACCAATGTCCCCACTCATTCACAAAAGCCATTGCCTCCCTACTAAGTCTATACCCAGCATCACCATTAAGTTTGTTGATAATGACATAAAGAAAGGCATCATTTACCCTTCTATAATGTTGCTCTGAGGCCTGCAAGGTGAGCTAATTATAATACTCCTACACCTTCTTCTGTCCTTGGGCTTCTCCTAATATACCCACTGTTTGAAGTCCTAAAAAAATCCCCACTCGAGCAGCTGCATAGACTATATAGGAAGTCATAAAGAAATGCTTGGTTTCTCTCACCTTTATCATCTGATTGTGAATGCTATTAGACACTATCATTGACCAATCAAACTGTTGCCTCCCATCCAAAAGAGCTTGGATAAAAGGAAACATCCATTCCTTAAATAGTGAAGCATCCCTTTTCCCAAACACCCTAGAGAGGAACATGATTATATCCCCAATTTCTTTACTAAAATATACCCTTTTAGGCTGGTCTAGGAGCTTGATCAGAGACTTCTTCTCTACCCTCATCCAAGTCTTATTCATGTGGAGTCTATTCCTCTCCCTGTTATCACTATAAAGCTTTAAAGCCTTCGCTTCATTCAATTGCTTAGGATTCTTGGGATCAGGTAGATGAAATAGGAACTTGATCATTTGAGGCGTGAAGTCAATAATGACATTACCCTTCACATCCACACACTACCTAGTAGTAAGGTTATATGCTCCAGCTACTGCAAGAATCAACTCTGGACATTGGATAGAAAAGGGGAAGAGTGCCACATGTGCCAACCCGGATTGAGCAATCCTTTCTGTCCTTCCTGTGACCTGCTCCTCAGTGAATGTCTCCTCATGCAACTCCTCATAGTTGAACAGACCCAAATTGGTGTCGATAATGTCAGTCCAGTCGGAGTCAATTTTGCTAGCTGTAAGGATAGCCTCCCTATGCTTACATCTCAAGGTATATGGGAGTTGTTCCACTTTGATCTTCTTTGGCCTAGCTCCTTGCCATGAAGTTTCCCCTGGCTGGCTCCTTTGAGAGGCCTCATCCGATGCTCCCGACATCTCTTAATACCTGCAACAATTTCCTGTATTAGATGAACAAAGCATCTAAGTTAGTCAATCATATAATCATTGCTCTATCCTCCTAAGATAACACCCAGTCAAACTATGCCCTTATCGGAGGTAGAACCGTAGAAGCATTAGGCATAAACAATGTTTCTCAGCATATGGCAGGACCGAGATCAGAACTAGATATGGAGTGCAAAAGTATTGGAAATGGGATGGGAACCGGACCAGACTACAAGGTGTCAGAGGCAAGACTGGGACCAGAATCAGACAAGAAACAAAAGATAGTTCCCAATTTCAACTTCCTTCACGGACCCGGTTCCGCCGAAGAGTAAAGAAAGTGACATCATAATAAGGAACCTAAGGGGATCAGAGACAAAGTCAAAAGTGGGATGGGAATGAGAATTCAACCGGAACCAAAAGTTAGTTCCCAATTTCAACTTCCTTTCTGGATCTGCTTCCAGCCAGAGTAAAGAAAGTCATCATAATGAGAGCGAAATAAATTAAACCAATGAAGAGTCTACAAAACAAGATGGTCACACGGGACCCTAAACCCTAGGTCACATGGGCCCCCATGGAAACTAGAAATAGCATAACTTAAACCTCCAACCACTCCTCCATACAGAAGTCATTAAAACCATGAATATGTTATATTGCGAAACCCTAACTTTCCCAGTACCTTATTTCCAAAAACTAGGGCACAACAAGAAACTGGTATGAAGAACTTGAAACCAATGTGATAAAACTAGAACAGGGCTTCAAACATAAATTCATTACCCAAGCAAGGAAACCCCATCAAACATCGAAACCCTGGTCAAAAACCAGAGTACGACAAAACAGATTCATCATGAAAGTGATGGCAGAACAAACAACAAAGCGAAAATGACAAATAGAAAGAGAAAACCCAACGAAACGGAACAGAATGGAAAAGAAAGAGACAACAGACAGAACAAAAAAAAAAAAACAGCAACCAAGCAAACAAATTCATAGAAGAAACACTCCCATGAATACACGAAAACGACACAAATGAAAGAACAAAATGGAAAGAGCAAAGCAAAGAAAACCTACCTTGAAACGCTCCCTAGGATTGACCACAAATTCACCAAGATTTTCTCTACAGATTTCCCCCACGATCAAATCAACTCTCTCTCGACTTTCCTGGCTGTAATTTGTTTAAACACTTCGCATGATAATAACAATGAGGCAATTAAAGCATAATTAAACCTTTAATTGTTAATTCGCGTGTGCCAACAGGCTGCATTTAATGCCATAAATGTGGTAGATCAGGGACGAGACCAATGATGCCAACAAATAGTTAAGTCAAGTCCACGGAACATAACAAGGTAAGGCGGACAAGGAGCCGGGTCAGGAACAAGATAGAGAGACTAAACGAAACCTCCCTATTTCATTTCCAACCCCAGACCCGATCCTGACAAATGGAAAGAACAACACAAAAACAAGGGAAGTAGGACCTGGGCGAACACCGGACCCAGCCCAAACAACAAAGAAAGCAAGAAAGAAAGAAAAAAGAAAAAAAAAGGGTAGAAGCGGAGTCAGGATGGGAACAAAATGGAAACCTAAAAACTTCCCATGTGAGTTTCAATCCTGGTTCCAGTCCCAACAAAAGGAAAGAACAAACAAAACAAAACAAGGAAATGACCAACCATCAGGAGGATAGACCAACCCAAGTGTTAGTGAAAAAAACAACCAACAAAACAAAGACAAACAAAAGAGAAGTCAGAGTTAGATCCAAATCCAGACTTGAAGCTTTGACAGAGTTCCATGTTTAGATTCGGTTCCGAACCCACCTCCGACAAAACAAAAAGACAGACTTAGGAGAAAAAACAAAGAACTCCCAAGACCCAACAGACAACCAAAGACAACCAAAGACAAAAGAAAAAAAAAGGAAAGGGGGACCCATTTTTATTCCAACACAAAAATGGGGTGGTTATGCAAGGCATAACAAAACCCCATTTAGGTAATTAAACCAAAATGATGAAATAAAGGAATGAAGCATGCAAAATGGAAGTTATTAGCTTATCATGATGATTTGATCTTGTTCATCTGCAACATTACATGAAGATTAAGCTCTTGAATACTTTAGGAAGCTAACTTGATGACTTTTAATGGAGAAACTTCAACTTGCTTGACTTGTGATAGAAGATGAAGAATGGATACTTGGATTGATGAGAGAGATGAATAAATGTAAAATGAGGATAATAACACTTATTTATAGTCAGTTGTGCCTTAGTACCTGATTATACTACATCACAGGCTGACATGTAGTGAAAGTAAACTTTAAATTTCACATTTTCTCGCTCAAGGGTCAAAATGGGGGCCAGATAGGACTCATTTTCCATGCATGGAAAATGGGTCCCACCTGGATGCGACTCATTCACCATGCATGGCGAATGGGTCCCACAGGGGCCATTCCATTACCTATGAAGCTAAGGAGATGGGAAATAAGGTTTAAAATGCTATCTTGTCAGGTGTTTGATCAATTAAAGCTTTGAGATGCACAATATGGGTCAATTAGGACTTATTAGTGATGATGTAAATGTTGAATAGGGGTTGGGACACATAAATCAATGTGAAAGTGTGATTAAATACACTTTACAACACTAAAATTAGGTCCACATAGCCTAGAAAAGCACATGAACCAATGTGAATGTGTAAATCACACTACAACACTAGTTTGTCATTAAATTTATGTTAAGAACCTTCTAGATTGATATATTAATATTATCAAACACATTTTATAATGTTGGATTAGGAAGAAATAAGTTAATTAAGTCTAGAAAAGCATGAAAGTCCTCTTCAAGACTTTATAACACCTTTACAAGATGTCATTAAAGGAATGTTATTTGATTTGCAAGGGTCCAAGACCTGGTGTGGACACATAAAATGTCTCACAACACTAGATTAGGGTTTGATTAAGTCCAATTTATCATGAATTAATCCCATGTCAAGCAACGGGTCTAATTTTTTGCAGCACACCTTGACATCTTTATCACTACCACAACCACAACTAGAAGCTTATCAAAGCAACACCAAAGGGCAACGCTAGTAACTTAACTAATGTAAACATAATGCAACTAACCAAAGCATAATACAACTAATCAAAGGAAAAATCTCTCTCAACCACTACACAATTAATATCAATTACAACACAATCTTGTTGACATCAATGACAACACCTTTATACTTGCAACATTCATTATAAATGATATTTGATCAAGATGACGTAGAAAAATCAAGAAATACTTCCTTGAATTCAAGAGGAGGAAAGTATAACCCTTATAATTTCAGGGATGTATATGAAAAGGAGGTGCACATTTGTAAAGTTTGGACCCCAAAGGAAAATAATAGAATAGTAAAATAATAAAAATAATAAAAAGAAGTCATTTCTTGGAATTATGAAGAGTTGAAGTCTTATGATACTTCTATAATTATGCATACTATCCACTTTAATCTAGGGAAAAAACCTTTCAATCAAAGGCAACGTCTAGTGAATGTTTTGTTGGATCCCTTGATGCACAAAAAGGGTACAAAAATTGTTGAGTGCTAGGATCATATATCTAATACAACATTCAACCTAGGTACCCAATCTAGTACCAATTCGAAAGAAGAATGGAGAAACGAGACTATGTATCAATTTTAGAAACCTCAATTGAGTATCAAAAAAAGATAACTACCCATTGCCATTATTAGATGGAGTACTTAAAATTGTCAATGGGTCACACATCAAATAATTTTTGGATGGATAATCAAGCTAAAACAAATTAATGGTAAAAATAAGATAGAATAAAGACTTATTTCACCATAAAATGGGAAACATTTGCATATATGCGGATATATTTTGGTCTTATCAATGTATTAGAAACTTTTGCATGAACTATGAATATTGCATTTAAGGGATTGATTGGGAGGTGTATCATCATATAAATGGATCACCTCAAAAAATTCCAAAGAAAAGGAGATGACAATATAGGAGATCTACATAAAATATTTCAGAAATGCAAACAATTAGGTATTACCTTAAATCCTAAGAAAATTATTTTTAGGGTGATTGAAGGGGAAACTTTAGGCCTTGTAATTTTAGAAAAAGGTATCTCAATTGACCTAGAAAGGATATAATTTATTTTAAAATTATCTTTTACTGAAGAAAAAAAGTTTAAATCATTCTTTGGAAAGATCAATTTCATAAGGAATTTTATCAATGGTATTTTAGAGATCCTACAGCCCTTGAATGATATGTTGAAAAAGAATTCCAAAATTCAATGGACCTTGGAAGCTAAGAAGGATTTTCAGCAAATCAAAGAGGCCATCACCAATACTCCTATGTTGTCTACTCCTAACATGTAGCATCCCTCCATTTTGGCTCTTTTGATCAGATAGTGTTTTCTTTGTTATGCTTTGTTCTGCTATTACTTTGACTATGGTACTTGGTTACTATTTGATCGCAAACTGTAAAGCAATGTGAATGTTATATTTTGATGTGATGGTATTTTACTCTGATGTTATTATTATGGCATGCTTGGAATTAGCTTAACAGATATTTAATTAATGATGCTTTATGGCTTTGAGTATATTATTGATGTTAGACTGGTTAGTTAGTAATTTTGTATTGGTGAAGGAGATGAGATTGTACCACTCACTTGTGAGCACCGTACGATTTTGAGATTTCCTCTTCACTGTGTGTATTATTATATTATATATATGCATGTTCAATATACTCTTTGTTCACAGGTTGGCAGGTATAGGACATCGACTCCACCTGGTTTCACAGGTTTGAGCGTGTCCATTGGCCAATGGTATTCAATTGAGAGATAGTAGCTAGGTTTCCATGCCAAGTCATCACCCTATTTATAGTGTGTCATCGGGTTTTAGTAGGGTTAAGTTGCTTTGTTGTTGTTCATCTCTCCTTGATTTCATTTAAATTGCAAGTTGAGAAGGTAAATAAATGGCTTTAGGTATTTAAGTTGTTTATTAAATTTATCTAGTTATAATGTTATAAATGTTATTTAATTTATTAGTTAATTTAATTTAATTAATAAAATGATATAATATTGGATTAGATTTATTTTATTGATTATTTAAATTAATTGTGTGGAAGTAAATCAAGTTATTCATTTTGGAAATTATAATTGTTAAATTCTTTTTGAAATGAAATTTTTTTAAAAAGTGGTAAAGTTGTTTTGAAAAGAAAATTTTTAAAGTTAAATTCTTTTTGGAAATGAAAATGTTTAAAAGCATTTAAATTCATTTTGAAATAGAAATTTTTGAGAAAAAATAATAGTCATGTTGAAAAGAAATTTTAGTTTTAAATTTTCAAAAGAATAAAATATCTCCAAAATAGATAGAGGAGTAATAACTATGGTGGATGGGATATTTTAGGGTATACTGACCAAATTTGGGGAAAAATAGAAGGGATTTTCATTCTTGCAAAATTGGGTTGTGAGGAAGAAGAAATGATTCTCTTGTTGTGGATGCACTTGGGATTGGAGTGAAGATTTGAAAAGGTTTTTGAAAGAATTGGAATTGCAACTCAACACCAGATTCTCCTTCAAGCTTCAACAAGTTTTTTTTCTTGTTTTCTTTTATTGTTTTGAAAATCTAGTTTTCAGTTTTGAAAACTTGTTGCAAATATTTTTGAAAACCCTATTGAAATCTTGAAGAAATTTAGATTGGTTCTAGAAAAACAAAAAATTGCAACTAAAAATTTCAACTTTAACAATAGAAAAATGGAAAGAAAACAAAATGAAATTAGAAAACATATGTTTGGGAGTTGAAATGTTTCATATCAAATTTGAAATTGAAACTAGGAAATTATGTTTGGAAATTTGTTTTTTTGGAAATTTCTGTGGGAAATTTTTTCCCAATTTTAGTTGTAAATCAAGGAAATTATATATATATATATATATATATATAATGTTATATATATGCATATATATATATATATATATTATATTTACATATGGATGAAGTTATGCTGGAGAAATTTTCTATTTTTATAAAAAAAAATTACACAGAAAAATTTTCTGTGCGAACAGGGGAGGGATATTTTAAGTTTTAGTAAAAAATAATATAAATAAAAAATTATTTATTTTGTATGGGGAGGGGGCAGCCGTGGCTGCCACAGCTCACGCCCCAATGGAGAGCGCTATTGTGGCAGCGCTCCCCACACTGTGTGTGGGGGAAGCACTACCATAGGTAGCACCGCCTCCATAGGGGAGGTTGGGCGCAACCTATGGCTGCGTCCCCTCTTCCTTGGGGGCTGCGCCATAATATAAAACTTCCATTTTTTTAATTATTTAATTTTTATTTATTTTATATTATACTATATATATAATATAATATATATATTATATGTATATATATTATAATATTATTTAAATAAAAAATTTATTATTATTTTATATATATATATAATATGCATATATTATATATATACATATATATAATGTATATATTATATATTTTTAAATAATAATTATATATTTAAATATATATATATATTGGTATATACATTAATATATGTTTTTATATGTATATTTAATATATATTTATATTTAAATATAAATTATTTTAAGATGATTATTGTTATTTTAATAGAAGCAAAAAAAAGTTGATTTTATAATCAAATGATTTTATTTAAAATTTTATTTTGAATATTATGTATGATTGAGAAACATGGAATTAAATTATTAGTTTAAAATTTCTCAACGTTGCAAATTTAATTTTATTTACTCTTGAGTATTTGCAAGTAATGTTAATTGAGTGAATTAGATTTAGGAAATCCTAAAGTAGGTTATTGAATTTTTGATTGAATTTTCGATTGTCCTTTCGTCATGATATCTCTCTCTTTCTGGATGTTGGGCAATGGAGTTATCTGTTATGTAAGTCTTCCAGTTTGGGTTTTCTTTTAATTTTGTGGGTTGTCGTTATGTGTTAGTCAACCTTTGAATTGATTTGGGTAGTGCGTCATAATGCATCCAGTTAAATATCCGGTTATCACGAACGAGATGTGTGGACCTTATGATGTGGATAGGGAGTTATTATCCTTAGGTTGCACTTGTGTAACCTTGGGTTGTGGAGTTATTCCACATGTTGTCTTAGAGGAGTAGCTTGCAATGAGGGCTGACACACAAAGTGGTGTTAGGGTAACTCTTTGTAAGTTAGTTAATCCAGTGATAACACAAATAAACTTATTAGAGGTTTAGGTTGTATCAAAGAATTAACAAGATTAAGTTTTCCTCACTCATGGATGCAGGGGCTTGTATAGACTTGGGATGGGACGAGAAGGCCTGGAATGGAAAGATCGTCATCTCGTCCTTATGAGAGATAACTGATTCTGCATTGGTTTGTACATGAGCGGCTGGGAGTCGTTAAAGGTTTCTAGGATATCCTGAGATGGGGGCCGAGACCTAGGAAGACTTACCAAGATATCGCATGTAACATTGTGATGACACTTCTCCTAAGCTGCAGTATGTTTGTATCAGTGATGCAATTGATTATTTAACTCTAGAAGCATTGTAACCATTATGTTAAGTGATGTTGTACTTGTATTTAATTCAGTTTAGTTATGTGTAGCCTGTGTCTAGAGGTAGATGGTCTTGTCTAGGAATCCTTGTTACTATCTCCTAGCACAGGGGGTGAGCCTTCGAGTATCACATGGTTGGGTGGAACATGCACCTTAATCCGTTGGGTCTTCTTCTTGTTTGTGTGGATGAGATTTCCAGTTGGAGAGCTTGTGGGATCTAGATTCATTTCATTCTTTATTCTTTTTAGTTGAATCATGTAATTTATTACCCCCTCATTTGTCATCGAGGTGGAAGATGTAATTTGTAACCATGTTTATTGGATTTACTTCATTTGGGAAATGAGAGTTGTAATCTTATTGTTAAATTATCGTTAATTGAAAACATGTGGTATCTCTTATGCTTTGATGTAATTTATCATGTTTGGAATGTATGTGTTTCTTAATTTATTAAGTAATTAAATGTTATGGTTTCAATTCATGTTTCTTGTTTGGGTTTTAAAGTAATCTCAGTCTCGTAACCTTAGAGGTTGTTGGAAATGGGTAGTGAAATTGCATGTTATTTTCACTTAAACAAAAAAAAAATTAGCACGTTTGAATAGTTAATTGCAACTTCCTCTAGGGTTGTGTGGCAGGGCATTACACATGGTATCAGAGCCCGGGTTTAAATACTGGGCACTCTAGGATTATGATGAACCCATTAAGCTTGTAGTTACAAGTGTAGGTTTTAAGTTGTGTACCTTGCCTAATACCTTGATGTGTCTGTGTAGGATTATGTAACGCTCGTCGTGCAAACCCCAGAGAACCAACAATGCACAACAATTTTTTTTTAAATAACACAAAGTAAACATGCAACTGAACATTGAACACATTTACATTGCACATTAACATAAGAATGTTAAATCCTCTAGGGCACACGAGGTTACATCGCAAAACAACTATTGACAAAAGTAAAAGATAATATTAAACAACATATCCAATAATATTACAATAACCATTAATAAAAGTACATCCATGAAACAAGAGTATAACCAAAATGAGGATAACATTCAATAATTAAATCACGCCTCTAGAACTAAGGGTTACAACACCCAAGATTGGGTTCAAAATTACAACAGGGTTCCCACATTCAAGGAAAACCAAAACAATAATAAATTGGTAATAATAAAACCTCCAAACCATATAACTCGAGATACCATGCACACAACTTTTGCAACACAAAAATAAACAACTAATTTAATTGCATATACATTCTCTATTTACCTCGATACCATTTGGAATAAAAACATACAATAACGATTTTACCATCATATTTAATTGTTTCATTTAGTAAACCAATATAATTCAATTTTATAACTATCACCATAAAAGCCCAAATCAATAAATTCTAACAGTTGTAATTTATCTATATAGATATACTTATATATATTTATATATATATATATAAACATAAAATATATATATATACAAACATTTACCTTTCTTATAAATCCCAAGCTTATGCAAATAAACAAAACTGAATATAATTATACCTGAGTTGAGCATATACATGCAATATATATATGTGCTATATATATATATATATATGTGTGCTATATATATATATATATATATATATATTTAAATATATATAAATATACATATATATATATATAAATATACATATATATATAAATATATATATATAACAAATTATAAATAAAATTAAAATAAAATAAATATATATATATATAAAACAAATTTTAAACAAAGGAAAAGCCCACGCAGTAAACACTGCCGACGGCGGACTGCACAGCAATCCATAGGACTGCTGTGTGCACAGTCTACGGATTGTTGCACACAACAGTCTACGAACTGCTATCACAGCCGTTCGCGGCTGTGGGGAGAGGGGGAGGTATGCCTCTGTCGTCCTTTTCCTTGACCCAATGAAAATATTTTTAAAAAATTCAATTTAATTCAAAATTTTATTTTTTTATATGTATTTCTAATGAAACACAACCTCAGCCGACGCACAGATAAAATGTTTCAAAAACTATAAATTTAATGTTTTAATATATATATATATATTCATATATATTCAATCAGGAACAAGACTTTATGAAAAACAAAACACATTTATTTAAAGTAAAAAAAGTATTTAAATTCATTTATCTCAAGAGAAAATATTCTTCAATCGTAAAAATTATAAATACACTGGGCAATTTCAAGGGTTCAAAGAATAAATATTTTCCATAATCTAATTGTAAAACACAAAACATTTTCAGAAAAATAGTTTAACCTCTTCCATAAGTTTTCTATTCATTAAAATCTAAATCCCAAGAGTTTTCGTTCTCTTTCACATAATATCATATTTAACTAAATCTCAGACATATGTTTCCTTTGCAAACACAGATTTATTTAGATCATATTTTACTATTTTATTTTATTTGAATCAGAAAGTTTAAGAACGAGAAATTGGAACCTGGAGTCCTGTGCTGTTGAAATTTTCGATGAAGTTTCACTTGATCCCAATAGCCTCTTTGAAGCGCTCTCGTTCCTTCTTCAGAATCACTTCTCCAAAGTACCGTGCTCAATTTCAAATCTAATATTTTATTCTGACAACTCTCTAGAATAATGCAAGCAAAAGAATGAAATAACTTTCCAAAAAACTTCAGAAGATTCAGCAATACAAAAGAATTATTTTGTGCAACCTCTGTCCCAATCTTCCCGTGTATCAAAAGTCTCTCCAATTTTCAATTAACTAAAAGATATCTCTTTTCTTTTTCGAAATTTTTAAAAATCCACTTAAAAGAAATTTTCTATTTTAGTTTAAAGCTTTTCAGCCAACACTAAATTCTCATTTGTCCTTTTATCTTTTTTATTCTTTTATTTATATTTTTTTCCATTTTCAATACTTTTTTGTTTTAAATCTACTTTTGCAAGCTTTACTTGCAATGCACATAATTTGATTTATTTAATTTATTTATTTTATAATTATCTTCAACAAGATAATTTAATTAAATTAACAAAACACAATTTAATATTTAATTTACATTTAACTAAAACACATGACTTTTAAACTAAAACTTTTAAATATTTAAATACAAATTAATTTAACATTATAATAAACAATTATTACCACCATTTAATTAAATAAATCACAACTTATAAAATACCAACGTAAAATACATACGAACAAGGCACTACACAAACCAGAGTAACAAATTACTAAAATGACAACACAACGACACACAATACCATTCAATCGGGACGGTTTGACAACACGGGATGGGGTGACTTCCTTGTCATCTTTGTTTCAACATTATGCCTTTGGGTTATTGGTGCTTGCCCTGTCCTGCCGAAGCAGGTGGAATCAAGACTCTGTACCTGCAATCCCTACATCCAAACAAGGTCGTGTACATGTACATATATATATATAATCAAATCATTACATTATGAGAAGGAATTGCAGCATAATAGGGCACTCGCGAATGAGTGATGCTACACTGTCCTCTCATCACATCTATTCTAACAATTATAATATAATGGTGAAATAGCATTTCTAAACTAACAGATCATATCATAATATAATTTACTAAATCACTACATCATAATATATTTTTGAAATCAACTAACATCACCAAACCAATATATCATAAGAAATATCCATATCCTCAAATGTATAAGCATAATCACCAAATAGTCTACTAACCAAACCACCAAACCAAACCATAATAGTACCTGTTGTCACCTAGGATTGCACCCTACGTACAATGATGAAAACTGAACTTCCTAGAGCAACATGGGATCATTTCAAGGCTGTGGGTCACCTATAGTTGAAATGAACCTCCGGAGAAGGCCAGCTTCCTTTGGGAATCACCTAAACTAATGATCTTGTAAAGGGAAAAGGGAGAAGGAGTACATGAATGAAACTAAACTATGGTGATACACCGAGTTTGATGAGATCAATGGAATACTTAGAATGCACTTGAAATTTGTCAATGATCAGAAGGACACACATCAAATTCTATGAGCTACACATTAATATGTCATGAACAGGCTTGATACACACACTTTTTCAATAAAGGAAAATACTTTCACAGAAAAGAATATATGTGTGATTATGTAAACACAGCTTTGTGATTCATACAATGGTGCTTTTACAATTGAAGGCATGAAATACCAAATAAAGTCATAAGGAATAAAAGAATTCACAAAATAACTTGATTGTTAACTTGAAATGCACAACCCTTTGTGAGAATAGTGACAGAAAATTGAAGCATCAATAGAGGCCAAGGTAACTCTGTACTTTATATTCCAAAATCTAGTTGAGTTACAAAAAACATACACCAGCCGAGGAAGGATTGCTAAAAATCACTAACTCTTTTGAATGCATTATCCAAACTCCTTACAAAAAGGAAAAAAATGCCTTATATACAAAAAATTTTGGCACCTTAGGGCTCACAAAATATCAGTCTCAGAAAGATCTATCCTTAGATCTTTTGATGAAGTTAATGTCATGTTCAGTTGGATCCCTACTGTCTGTGTCGGTGTGAAAAGTTTCCTCAGGAGTGGTCTTCTTTAGATCTTTCTACAACCACCGCATTTACTCCCTGGTATCGTGTCTGCTCTCTAACCTCCCTATCAAGCGCCTTGAATGCCCCCGAGCTTAGAACAGATACACGTTGCCCTTTCATTCTATTGATCTTCATTTGGTTCAGCTGCCAACGATTCACTTGTAGCCTTCTCTGATTGGTTGGGCACACACCACGTAGATTCTTCTGGCGGTCAAAAGCTCCCTCAATCAGAATCGCATCTCGGCAAGACACTGTAAGTGTCACCAATGCGATTATCCCTCTCTGAAGCTATCGGCAAGACGTGGATATATCGATGAGAGTCTTTATCGAGCTTCAAAACTCATACCGATGTTGCCTCTGTGGTTGCCAAGACAATCGCCATCGGGAAGACCCTTTACCTTGCGCATTCTGCTCTGTTGGGGAGACATTCTACCAGTAAACCGGGATGTCACAACGAAGCTTCTTCCTTCTCTCTGTTGTCATCACACTTCACCGAGACATCCTCATTCACCACGACAACATGGTGAACTCAAACCTCTTGCAAACTCTATCTCCACTCCGGCGGGAGCCTTCTCGGTCGGTGAGACTTTCATTGATCGGGGAGAGATTATAGCGAATTCACAAGATTATGCCAAAGCCATTCCACTTCGGCGAGACCTCAGATAGTCGCCAGAACCCCATGGTGAAAGTCCCAACTCCTGGCGAGCCCGGACGCTTCCTCAGTGGGACCCCACTTGTTCACAATAGTCATCAAGACCTTTTGGTCAGGGAGACATTTCTATCTCGGCAAGAGGTTGTGTCGAAGGCACCTTGCTTTTGCGAGGGCTCATTTTGTTTCACTTCGGCAAGACTAACCTTCATCGGTAAGAGGTCATAGTGGCTTCATTAGTCATGTCGATATCGCCTTCCATCGCTGAGACGACATCATGTCGGTAAGACATCACTCTGATGGTCGGGCGCTACATCGATGTCATTCATGTTGGGGAGACCTCTGCTAGTCGTTGAGACCTCAGATGATGACTCCTCCTTTATCGCCAAGACCTTCTCGTGTTAGCAGGACCTCAGGGCGAAGTATTCAACTGTTGGCCAGCTCAGCTTGCTTTCGGTGAGACCTTACCAAGTCGGCAAGACCTCACTCATATGACTTTCCTTGGCAGGACCCCCGGCCTTCGGTGAGACATCGTTTGGTCGCGGGGACTTCATGACGAAGGCTTTAACTCTTGGTGAGTTCATTTTATTGTCACCCATATCGGCAAGACCCCATATCCTTCGGTAGGATTCAAAGCGAGGCACAACTTCGGCAAGACCTAGGCCCATCAGCGAGACCTCTTGTTGATGGAAACTTCTTTCGTCGAGACGTCAACCTTTAGGCAAGGCGTTATACTAAAGCCCCTCATGTTACATCGAACGCATCCATGCCTTGGAAAAAGCTCATTTCAGTCGGGGAGACATTCCTTGGTTGGTGAGACCTTTTAGCAAAACTCAACTCCTTTCCCCAAGCGCAACATTCCTTTCGGCGTGACTCCCATTAGTCGAGAAGACCTCATGGCGAACGGAAAACACTACACCAAGCCCCCTTTTTGTTTTAGCAAGACACCCGCGGTCGGGGAGACATCTCCCCAAAAACATGACCATTCACCGAGCTCTCATCTTGTGCCCGAAACTTTGGCCTATTGGCCAGACCCTTTGCCGAGCATACGACGGTCTCCCCAAACTCACATCTTTCAGCCAGACTGCTTGCTTGTCGCCGGGACTCACGCCAAACTCCTCCATTTTGCCCGAGCTCTCCTCCATTCGCTGAGACTCCCACCGGTCGGTGAGACGTTTCACCGGGCTCCCTATCCTTTCGACGATGAGTTCACTTTTCTTCGGTCGGGGAGACATCACCAATTTGGCAAGACCTTTCGCCAATACCAGCATCCTTTGTCGATGCCACTTCACTTCGACAAGACATCACGTGATCGGTAAGACCTTAGACCGAAGGTGAATCTCCTAGAAATGATGCCTTAACTATCGGGGAAACACCCCAAACTATTTTGTTGTCGCCGAGACCTTGGCCTATCGGCCGGACATCCGCTCGAGATATCATCTCTCGCTGAGACCTTTGTTCGGTGTGACTTATTTTGATCGGCCAGAATTCATGCCGAGCTTGCTTCCCTTTTAGCGAGAGCCCTTTTAGTCGGTGAGACATTTTGAAGGTCTTGGCGACTCTCTCCTTAGAGGATTTCATGTGGAACTTGATCTAGGCAGGCTCCCAAACTGTGTTCTTCTTGACCTAGCACCAGATGCATGATTTAACCCTTGATGCAAATGATCCACCCGACCCTTTAGAACTTCTAAAACATAATTTTCCCAACTGACCTAGCCTGTAGGTGAAAATTGGGCAACATTTGTGGCGACCTCAGCTAGATGTTTTCCTACTAAACATAGAAACCAGTAGCCAAAATTCATCCATTGGGCATGGAGTCATTAGGAGGCTTAGAAAACAAATAAAAATATCAGTTTTGCACATGGCCGCAACTCGCTTGAGACCCATAGGACACACCAGGTTGCCAAAAGAAAAACAAAATAGGGGGAAAATGAAAGAGAAAAACTATTGTGCCATCACAGCACCCAGGAAATAGAAAATAATTAACCTGAAGTGCAGAAGCACTTACTGAAAACATAAACCTAAACCAATATGTACAAAAGAGGAACTCCATCAGACTTGAAAACAAGGCTTAAGGCGTATCCCATTGACTGGGATAGGGAGCACTTCCCCTTCTATTGTAGCCAGCTGATAAGCATTGTGCTCTTTACAGTTTCTGATAATGAATGGGCCTGTCCACATGTTGTCAAACTTGGTGTGATGGCCTGGCCTGCTTTTCAGAACATCCCATTTGAGCACGAGGTCTCCCGCCTTAAAATATTTTGTTGTGGCCCTTCTGTCAAATGTTTTCTTTATTTGGAGCTAATGATGCCCCAAAACCCTCATCGCTTTGTCCCTTGATTCTTCAAGCTCCATGAGCTCTGCATATCTGACGGACATGGGGTCATGTTCCTCGAACATCTCCAACTGATGTATAATGTCAAGAGCCGGAAGCTCTACAGATAAAGGCAATCTAGCCTCTTTGCCATAGAATAACATGTATGGTGAATTTCTAATAGACCTCTTAGGGGTTACTCTGTTTTCCCAAAGTGCATACTTTAATTTGATGTGCCAAGTCCTTTGATTATCCTCCATTGTTCTTTTGATAATCCTGATGAGATTCTTATTTGTGCTTTCAGCTAAGCCATTACCCTGAGGGTAATAATTTGAAGATGTATTCAAATGAATGCCATGTTTAACAGCCCAATATGTGACTCTTAATCCCACAAATGCAAGAGCGTTATCAGATATGATAGAGTCAGGAACTCCAAACCTGGTGACTATATCCTCATAAAAGCTCAGAACTGAAAATTCATTTGCTTCCTTCAAAGCTATTGCTTCTATCCACCATGTAAAATAGTCTGTAGCAGTAAGCACCCACTTGTGACCGGTACTAGAAGGTGGATTTATTGGCCCAATGAAATCAATCCCCCATCTCATGAAGGGATGCTCCACTTGAATTGGATGCAGAGGCATAGCATGCAAATTTTTCTTTCCTGAAAATAGAGCACATTTGACACACTTTCTTGACTAGGCATATGCATCTTTGAACAAGCTAGGCCAGTAGTAACCAGCTCTCATGATTTTCCAGGCAATAGTTCTTGGGGCAAAGTGACCTCCTGTAGCTCCATCATGAAACTCACGAAGTACCTTTTCATCTGATGACTGTGAATGCATCTTAATAGGACACCATTCAGATCCTTTTTGAAAAGAACATTGTTTACCAACACATACAGTATGGACTGCAATATGAAGTATCTTCTTTTAGCTCTGTTTAATCATAATGGGCATTCACCAGTTTGTAGGAATTGGGTCATATCTTGAACCCAATTTTTTGTTATCAGAGGCACATCATCTTGAGCATTTTGAGACTCATTTGTGTTGGCAAGAACAACATCCTTTTCTAGTTCACTTTCACTACTTGACCCTGTAGCAAGTTGTTCACAGAGACCCTTACCCCTAACTAGTTTGGTAATCTTAATATCTACATCATACTCCATGACCTTAGTGATCCACCCTGCTCTTTTTTCATTCAAATCTTTATTCAACAAAAATTCCTTCACACTTGAGTGTGCAACTAGAATATGAATCTTATTGTTTGAGATTAGAGGCTTAAATTTCTTCAGGCTTTTGATCATAGCGAGAACATGCTTCTCAACAAATGTATACTTCTCTTCATAATCAGCAAGTACTTGACTGAAGAAAGCAATGGGCTGCTTTGAATTATCCCTATTCTTCTAAACCAGCATAGCAAAGATTGAACTAGTGCTGCCAAAAGCATATAAAAAGAAATCTTTAGAGAAATTTGGATTTACCAATGTCGGGGTAGATGCTAAAGCTTCCTTGACCTTTTCAAAACTGTGTTTTGCTTCTCCAGTCCATCTGAAAACTACACTCTTTTTAAGCATGGTAGTCAAGGGCTGTAGCAAATTTGCAACATTAGGAATAAATCTTCTTAGAAAGTTGATCTGGCCCAAAAAGTTCTGTAGACCCTTCTTGTGATTGGGTAACAGCAGCTCAAGTATGGCTTTGACTCTTTCAAGATCAATAGTAATTCCTTGCTTTGACACTATGTGTCCTAATAACTTCCCTTCATGAACAACAAAGATACTCTTTTTTGGATTGAGAGAGATACCAAACTCTCTGCAGTTTTTGAAAACTTTCTTAAGATGTGACAAATGTTCATCAGCATTCTTAGAATAAACTGTGATATCATCTAAATAGATCAACATAATCCTATTGATCAAACTTTGAAATGCCATGTCCATGGCCCTCTGAAATGTGGCACCAGCATTGGATAAACCAAAAGGCATCCTTCTGTATGCCATGGTGCCCCATTTAGTTGTAAAAGCAGTTTTGAACTGGTCCTCCTCTTTAACCAACACTTGATTATAGCCCGAAAAACCATCCAATAAGGAAAATCTTTCAGAATCAACAACTACTTGTAATATTTGTTCCATGGAAGGTAGCGGGTAGTGATCTTTCAAAGAGGCTCAGTTAAAATCCCTAAAGTCTACATAAAGTCTTATTTCACCATTTTTCTTCCTAACCGGTACAAGGTTAGAAACCCATGAAGTATGCTTAATAGGAAAAACAATACCCCCCTCAACTAATTTGGTCAGCTCTTTAATCATCAAGGGCTCAAGCTTAGGATTCAAGGGCCTTTGTTTCTGCCTTACTGGCTTAGCATTAGGTTCTAACTCAATTGTGTGCTGAGCAATATGGGAATCAAACCCTTTCAAATCTGAGTATTCCCAAGCAAAGACATTATGAAATTCTTGACATAAGGCAACAAAAGATTGGCGATCTTCATGTGAACAAATTTTTCCTACCTTAAGAAGTTTACCTTTGAAAATCTCCAGTTCTTCATAATGTTCTTCTTTCACTTGGATGCCAACTTTGTTCTTCTTAAGCTGATCATCAGAATTGAATATGGATTCTAAGGTAACTAGCCCTTTGGGAAGCTTGTTGGTCTTCAGCTGTATAACTTGATCATCATACTGATGTTTAATTTTTGCTTGATTCACCATGGATAACTGATCTTCTTCGAGCAAGAAAGAAAGAATATGTTCATCGCTGTCAAAAACTTGCCAATGAATGTTGTTATCAAGAATTGATTGCCTGACTGCAACCTTTACATACTATTGTAGTTTATCTTTTCTAATGTCATCTGGAATATCAAACTATGCTCCAATGGCTACAAGCCTATCAACATGCTTGTTCTAGTTCCTTGGAATAGACACTAAGTTAAAAGCATCAAAATCCTCAAGCATGTTCCACACTCTGTTTCTATAAGACTTTAATGTGTCATTTTTAGCAACATTCAGGCCTCTTATTTGATGGACAATTAATTCACTGTCCCATAGACTTTCAAGTGGGTTATTCCTCTCTTCCTTGCCCACTCAAGACCTTCAACAAGGCCCTCATATTCAACAGTGTTATTGAAGCATGCAAAAGAAAAATGGAATGCAGAGTAGTACCTATCACCCTATGGAGAAATCAACATTGCACCTCCACCTGCTCCATTCTTGCTTCTGGAACCATCAAAGAACATTTCCCAAAGTCCACCCTATTGTTGTAGTAGCTGACCTGAATCCTTTTATAGGTTTGGAATCTCTATGTCAGGCTCGAGAATGACATAGTTACCCATACCAGCATCTTGAATGAGATCCTCAGGACTGTCCAACACATTTTCAACTGCCCATTCATGTAGAAACACATCAGGAATAGCTTCTGCTTGAAGTTCTCGAGCAGCAGCTAGCTCACTGTCAGTGAAAATGACATAATTTGTGTCTGCAACAATAGGAGCAACATTGATGGGATTTGGGTTATATGGCTCAATGTGATCCTTGGCCAATATTTCAGATTTAATGACAACCTTGGTTCCATATCTTGTTCTAAATAGCATATGTGACCAATCAGCTAACACATAACCACCTATTTTGGCTGTAAAGTCTCTTGATAAACACAAGGAAAAGAAAGGTGGAAGGTCTATGACACATATGTCTTGGGGAACTAAAATATTAGGACAAGCATGAAGGGTGAGGCTCAAATCTTTAATGATGCCCAGTGTATTAACAGAGGTACCATCCAGTTGGATTACTCCTTTCTCTAAAGGCTGATACTTTAGCCCAAGCTTGTCAGCAATCTACTTTGGCATCACAGAGCTACTAGCTCCACTATCTACCATACAGTTATGAACTAACTTGTCACCAATGATCACTGACACATAAAAGGGAGGTGGTTTGACTTCTTTTCCTGCCTCTTTGTTGGGTTGTTTATCGTTTTCTTGAGGATTATTTGTTAGCACAGTCCTAACTTGACCTATTGGGGATTCAAACCCATCTGACACCTTAAGGTTTGACAGAGCTGAGCGTAGAATATCCTTTTGACCAGGGATGGCTAATGAATCCCACATAGGCATCATTACACTTGTTTTCTTCATACTATCAACAATATTATAAGGTACAGTTGGGTTTACTTTAGAATGTACCTTTGTGCCAGTATGACCAGCTTGCAAGTGTGGCTGCTCCTTCAGTGGGAGTTGTTGGTTTCCTTGTGAACCACTAGTCACTTGAGATGTAGATGGTTCAACAGCTGATGATTTTCCTCTATCGGCTGCTTGATCAAGCTCGAAAGCTCTTTTCTTTGCCCTAGTGTGAGCTGTGACTGGGGAATTATCTACATTCAATCCACATAATTCTTCACCTTGCCAGCTGAGTAGGGTAGCATCATTTGCAAACTAATCTTGGTGCTATGGAGATGACTCATTAGGTGCATGTTGTTGTGAGCTTGATGCATTTTGTACCATCAATGCCTGATTGATGAGCCCATTTGAGCAAGTGGTTTGATTGTGAGGTTGATTGCAAGAGTAGCACCACTCATAATCGGTTGCTAAATTGTTTTGAGTAGGAACCAGGTCTTTGACTGCACTAACAAGTGCTGCAGCATAGGCTTGAAAAGGTCTTGTGTTCACATTCTGTCTTAGGCCTTGATAATTGCCCTTATACTATTGTCTATTCCCCTGGAATTGTTGTTGTTGACCTTGAAAAGGCTGACTTGAGGCCTGATTCTGCTGCTGATAAGGTCTAGAATAGGACTGTTGTTTTTCCAAGTTCACCAACTTGTTACCAAAAGTCTGTAAAAGACTTTTGATCTCCTGTAACTCCTATGATGAGCCTGAAGCAACACTTTCTTGTTTATCAACGGCTGGAACAATAGCTGGCAACGTTGGTACAGCTAGTAGAGGTGTGAAAGGAGGTATCTACAAAGGAATATTTGCATGAATCTCTGGGAATATGGACATTGGTGGCCTGGGAGCAAGTTTACCAGCTTGTATTAAGCTGTTCTTAGCTCTAATTGCTATTTCAAAAGCATCTAGCAGAGACACTCCTCCCATTGACTGTATCATAACAGCTATATCGTTGTTCAGAGCCCTCAAAAAGTATAAAAATGCATATTCCAAAGGTGGCCTCACCATTGCAGGGATTCTATCCCAAGTTCTTTGAAATCTAAAGTTGAAGTCGTTCATCTGCTCTTGTGGAGCCCTCTTAATTGTGGTTAACTACTCTAATAGAGACAGGTTATCAGACTTGTCTTGAAATTGTTTATGCAACTTGTCTCCAAATTCATCCCAAGTTGCAATTGAATTGACTGGTAGGCTCCTATACCATTGCACAACTCTCCCTTTCAGTGAAGCAACTAGTAATCTTACTGCAACATCCTATTGAGTTATGTGATAGACTCCACATAACGAAGCCACATCTCGCATGTGTTCAATTGGGGTAGTTTGATCTTCTCCCATGAAAGTTAGAAGACTCTTCAAGGCTACCATTGGAATATCATTGTGTTGTGCCAATTTCAAGGGGCTCCGTCCATTAAAAGCAACAAAGGGTTGATTCCTTGGAGCTGCCATTGGAGGTGGTTGAGGTGGATTTACTGGTATAGCAAAATGAGATCCCACAGATGGAGGAGTAGACTGAATTCTTCTAGAATAGATAACTGTTGTTCCTCACCTTTCTATTGCTCTGATTTGTCTTCTTGGTGGTGATAGCTGCAAATATTCGAAAGGGCCTGAGCTGCTTCTTGTCCGAACTCTTCTCATAAACTGTAGAAGGCGTTGATTCTGAAGCTCTTTCTCTCTATGGAGTCGACAAGTATGTCGAATGACTTCTATAAAGCCTGGGAATCGCTGGTTGCATACTAAACCAACAATTCAAACTAATTTTTGTCCCACTGGGTGTGCCAGAAACTATTGTCACCTAGGATTGCACCCTACGTACAGTGATGAAAACTGAGCTTCCTAGAGCAACATGGGATCATTTCAAGGTTGTGGGTCACCTATAGTTGAAATGAACCTCCGGAGAAGGCCAGCTTCCTTTGGGTATCACCTAAACTAATGATCTTGTAAAGGGAAAAGGGAGAAGGAGTACATGAATGAAATTAAACTATGGTGATACACCAAGTTTGATGAGATCAATGGAATACTTAGAATGCACTTGAAATTTGTCAATGATCAGAAGGACACACATCAAATTCTATGAGCTACACATTAATATGTCACGAACAGGCTTGATACACACTTTTTCAATGAAGGAAAATACTTTCACAGAAAAGAATCTATGTGTGATTATGTAAACACAGTTCTGTGATTCATACAATGGTGCTTTTACAAAGGAAGGCATGAAATACTAGATAAAGTCATAAGGAATAAAATAATTCATAAAATAACTTGATCGTTAACCTGAAATGCACAACCCTTTATGAGAATAGTGACAGAAAACTGAAGCATCAATAGAGGCCAAGGTAACTCTGTACTTTATATTCCAAAATCTAGTTGAGTTACAAAAAACATACACTAGCCAAGGAAAGATTGCTAAAAATCACTAACTCTTTTGAATGCATTATCTGAACTCCTTACAAAAAGGAAAAAAAATGCCTTATATACAAAAAAATTTGGCCCCTTAGGGCTTACAAAATATCAGTCTCAGAAAGATTTATCCTTAGATCTTTTGATGAAGTTAATGCCATGTTCAGTTGGATCCTTGTCTGTGTCGATGTGAAAAGTCACCTCCAGGAGTGGTCTTCTTCATATCTTTCTGCAACCACCGCATTTACTCCCTGGTATCGTAACTGCTCTCTAACCTCCCTGTCGAGCACCTTGAATGCTCCTGAGCTTAGAACAGATACACGTTGCCCTTTCATTCTATTGATCTTCATCTGGTTTAGCTGCCAATGATTCACTTGTAGCCTTCTCTGATTGGCTGGGCACACACCACGTAGATTCTTCTGGCGGTCAAAAGCTCCCTTAGTCAAAATCGCATCTCGGCGAGACACTGTAAGTGTCTCACCGATGCGATTATCCCTCTCTGAAGCTATCGACAAGACATGGATATATCGATGAGAGTCTTTATCGAGCTTCAAAACTCATACCGATGTTGCCTCTGTGGTCGCCAAGACAATTGCCATCGGGAAGACCCTTTACCTTGTGCATTCTGCTCTATCGGGGAGACATTCTACTAGTAAGCCAGGATGTCACAGCGAAGCTTCTTCCTTTTCTCCATTGTTAGTGCACTTTTCTAAGACATCCTCATTCGCCGTGACAACATGGAAAACTCAAACCTCTTGGCGAACTCTATCTCCACTCCGGTGGGAGCTTGCTCAATTGGTGAGACTTTCATCGTTCAGGGAGAGATTATAGCGAATTCACAAGATTATGCCGAAGCCATTCCACTTCGGCGAGACCTCAGATAGTCACTAGGACCCCATGGCGAAAGCCCCAACTCCTGGTGAGCCTGGATGCTTCCTCAATGGGACCCCACTTGTTCACAACAGTCATCAAGACCTTTTGGTCGGGGAGATATTTCTATCTCAGCAAGAGGTTGTGCTGAAGGCACCTTGCTTTGGCAAGGGCTCATTGCGTTTCACTTCGGAAAGACTAACCTCCATTGGCAAGATTTCATAGCGTCTTCATTAGTCATGCTGATATTTCCTTCCATCGCTGAGACGACATCATGTCAGTAAGACATCACTCCAACGGTCGGGTGCTACATCGATGTCATTCATGTCAGGGAGACCTCTGCTAGTTGGTGAGACCTCAGATGATGACTCCTCCTTTATTGCCAAGACCTTCTCGTGTCGGCAGGACCTCAGGGCGAAGTCTTCAACTGTTGGTGAGCTCGGCTTGCTTTCGGTGAGACCTTACCGAGTCGGCAAGACCTCACCCGTATGACTTTCCTTGGCGGGACCCTCGGCCTTCGGTGAGACATCGTTTGGTTGCTGGGACTTCATGACGAAGGCTTTAACTCTTGGCGAGTTCATTTTATTGTCACCCGTATTGGCAAGACCCCATATCCTTCGGCAAGAGTCAAAGTGAGGCACAACTTTGGCGAGACCTAGGCCCATCGGCGAGACCTCTTGTCGATGGAAACTTCTTTCGTCGAGACGTCAGCCTTTCGGCAAGACATTATATCAAAGCCCCTCATGTTACATTGAAGGCAATGATGCCTTGGTGAAAGCTCACTTCAGTCGGGGAGAGATTCCTTGGTCGGTGAGACCTTTTAGCGAAACTCAGCTCCTTTCCTTGAGCACAACATTCCTTTTGGCGTGACTCCCATTGGTCGGGAAGACCTCATGGCGAAGGGAAAACACACCAAGCTCCCTTTTTGTTTCAGCAAGACACCCGCAGTTGAGGAGACATTTCCCCGAAAACATGACCATTCACCGAGCTCTCATCTTGTCACCGAAACTTTGGCCTATCGGCCAGACCCTTTGCCGAGCATACTACAGTCTCCCCGAACTCACATCTTTCGACCAGACTACCTGCTTGTCGCCGGGACTCACGCCGAACTCCTCCATTCTACCCGAGCTCTCCTCCATTCACTGAGACTCCCACCGGTCGGTGAGACGTTTCACTGGGCTCCCTATCCTTTCGGTGATGAGTTCACTTTTCTTCGGTTGGGGAGACATCACCAATTTAGCAAGACCTTTCGCTGATACCTGCATCCTTTTCTGATGCCACTTCACTTCGACGAGACATCACACGATCGGTAAGACCGTAGACCAAAGGAAAATCTCCTGGCGATGATGCCTTAACTATCAGGGAAACACCCCGAACTATTTTGCCATCGTCAAGACTTTGGCCTATCGGTCAGACATCTGCCTGAGATATCATCTCTTGCTGAGACCTTTGTTCGGTGTGACTTATCGTGATTGGCCAGACTTCATGCCAAGCTTGCTTCCCTTTCAATGAGATCCCTTTTAGTCGACAAGACATTCTGAAGGTTTTGGCGACTCTCTCCTTAGAGGATTTCATGCGGAACTTGATCCAAGCAGGCTCCCAAACTGTGTTCTTCATGACCTAACACCAAATGCATGATTTAACCCTTGATGCAAGTGATCCACCCAGCCCTTTAGAACTTCTGAAACATAATTTTCCCAACTGACCTATCTCGTAGGTGAAAATTGGGCAACAGTACCATCACAGTATGAAAGTATCAAACCAAAGCACAAAAAATAATAAGTCCAAACAGTAACAGCAGGAGTATTATGTCCTCCCCCCCATAAATTTGGCTTACTCTTGGAAGCTGGTAAATAAAATAAAATGAGCACACAAAGACTAACTAGTTGGTATTCAATTAGCCAGGCAGGCCGCTTTAATGACTTCCTTACTCGAAGGCATCCATTCCCTTCTTTCATGACGAAGTCTCCTTAGAGCTTCTGCCAAAGTCTCTAAATCCGAAAGCACGGAACATTTGGAATAATCATATCGGAGTCTAATTTTCCAAAGTCGTTTGACTATCAGGTCCCAAACCTTCTTCCGAGGTTTTTTCCTTATCTTCATCCTAGAAAACACCAAGGAATAGGTTTTAGTTTATAAACCCACACACATTGAAAGCACACACAAAATAAAGGTACAAGTGAGCACAAGAGTCAAACGCAAGGTTGCCTAATGGACTTAATTACCCAGAGACCCCAACGTTTGCAAACCTTGGCTCTGATACCAAGTTGTAATGCATGTCGTACAAACCCCAGAGAACCAACAATGCACAACATTTTTTTTTTTAAATAACACAAATTAAACATCCAACTGAACATTAAACACATTTACATTGCACATTAACATAAGAACACTAAATCCTTTGGGGCATGCGAGGTTACATCGCAAAACAACTATTAACAAAAGTAAAAGATAATATTAAACAACATATCCAATAATATTACAATAACCATTAATAAAAGTACATCCATGAACCAATAGTATAACCAAAACGAGGATAACATTCAATAATTAAATCATGCCTCTAGAACTAAGGGTTACAACACCCAAGATTGGTTCAAAATTACAATAGGGTTCCCACATTCAAGGAAAACCAAAATAATAATAAATTGGTAATAATAAAACCTCCAGACCATATAACTCGAGATAGCATGCACACAACTTTTGCAACACAAAAATAAAGAACTAATTTAATTGCATATACATTCTCTATTTACCTCGATACCATTTGGAATAAAAACATACGATAGCAATTTTACCATCATACTTAATTGTTTCATTTAGTAAACCAATATAATTCAATTTTATAACTATCACCATAAAAGCCCAAATCAATAAATTCTAACACTTGTAATTTTTCTATATATATATACTTATATATATTTATATATATATAAAGATAATATATATATATACAAACATTTACCTTTCTTATAAATCCCAAGCTTATGCAAATAAACAAAACTGAATATAATTATACCCGAGTTGAGCATATACATGCAATATATAAAAATATTTATATATATAAAACAAAGTTTAAACAAAGGAAAATCCCACGCAGTAAACACTGCCGACGGCGGACTGTTGCACATAGCAGTCTACAGACTATTGTCATAGCCATCCGCGACTATGGGGAGAAGGGGAGGTACGGCCTCTGTCATCCTTCCCCTTGACCCAATGAAAATATTTTAAAAAAATTCAATTTAATTCAAAATTTTATTTTTTTTATATGTATTTCTAATGAAACACAACCTCGGCCGACGCACAGATAAAACATTTCAAAAACTATAAATTTAATTTTTTAATATATATATATATATATTCATATATATTCAATCAGGAACAATACTTTATGAAAAACAAAACACATTTATTTAAAGTAAAGAAAAGTATTTAAATTCATTTATCTCAAGATAAAATATTCTTCAATCGTAAAAATTATAAATACACTGGGCAATTTCAAGGGTTCAAAGAATAAATCTTTTCCATAATCAAATTGTTAAACACAGAACATTTTCAAAAAAATAGTTTAACCTCTTCCATAAGTTTTCTATTCATTAAAATCTAAATCCCAAGAGTTTTCGTTCTCTTTCACAGAATATCATATTTAACTAAATCTCAGGCATATGTTTCCTTTGCAAACACAGATTTATTCAGATCATATTTTACTATTTTAATTTATTTGAATCAGAAAGTTTAAGAACAAGAAATTGGAACCTGGAGTCCTGCGCTATTGAAATTTTTGATGAAGTTTTACTTGATCCCTATAGCCTCTTCGAAGCGCTCTCGTTCCTTCTTCAGAATCACTTCTCCAGAGTACCGTGCTCAATTTCAAATCTAATATTTTATTTTGACAACTCTCTCCGGAATAATGCAAGCAAAAGAATGAAATAACTTTCCAGAAAACTTCAGAAGATTCAACAATACAAAAGAATTATTTTGTGCAACCTCTGTCCCAATCTTCCCGTGTATCAAAAGTCTCTCCAATTTTCAATTAACTAAAAGATATCTCTTTTCTTTTTCAAAAGCACTAAAAATCCACTTAAAAGAAATTTTCTATTTTAGTTTAAAGCTTTTCATCCAACACTAAATTATCATTCATCCTTTTATCTTTTCTATTCTTTTATTTATTTATTTTTCCATTTTCAATACTTTTTTGTTTTAAATCTACTTTTTCAAGCTTTACTTGCAATGCACATAATTTGATTTATTTAATTTATTTATTTTATAATTATACAGAACTCACCGTGTTTGGAGAAGCAAGTTGCTTTCCACTCAACATACTAGAAGCTAATCTTCTTACAAACCCATTCTCATAAGCCTGCTTGTGCATACACATCAGCAATTTAAATATCAACAAGTATTCCATATTAACTATTGTTCAGTAACCTTATTACAACCCTGCCTTATAACATAGAAAACAAGAGAAAATTACAAAACATACATTTCTACCAAGGTGTGAGGTCAAAAACTAGGAAAAAAGAATTTTTTATCCAAAACCTGTGGATGATAGTTAATTTTTGTTCAAAATTTCAATTCAGCTTATAAACTCGAAGTTAACATTTTGACAAAATGATTTGACCAGGTATAGGGTTGGTTTCCATCCACACATAAGGAGATTCGTAAAAAAGGATGCACAAGGCAACCAAAAATAAATCCAAAGCATGACATTCAACTTATATTATATTTGATCTATAACAATCCTTGGAAGATATGTTGAGTTTTTATTACGTTCAAAAGTTGCACTTCATCCATGTTCCTACTAAACTTGCATAAAGGCTTCCAACATTTTTTTATGCATGAATAAGATAAACTAATAAACTTGTATAGTTTTCTCTTTAGATTATAGCAGCTACATGCAGCTCAATCAATATCTCATTCAGACAAATAAAAAATTGTAAGATTTAATATTCAATACCATAGAACACAAAAAATACGATAAAATGTGTTCATTGAGGTTATCATAGAACTCACCGTGTTTGGAGAAGCAAGTTGTTTTCCACTCAACATACTAGCAGTTGATGTTTTTACAAACCCATTCTCATTAGCCTACTTGTGCATACACATCAACAATTTAAATATCAACAAGCATTCCATATTAACTATTGTTTAGTAACCTTATTACAAACTTGCATTATAACATATTAGAAAACAAGAGAAAAATACAAAACAGACATTTCTACGAAGGTGTGAGAAAGTAAAAATGGGGCAATGTTTCAAAACTAGTGATCAATCAGCTCTCCTTTTAGCATTCAACCAACTTATCAAACATGAAAATACCAAAGTCTATGGCTGGGGCTGGCTCAACTTCCACAAAATTACTTGATGCATAGAACTCAAAATCATGGCCTACAACTGACATATATGCATAAGAAAGTCACTTCCATATAGGGGCCATGAGCAAGAAGACACACTACATGAAATTAAAACTAGAGGACAATCTCTGAATCAAAGATATGACAAATAAAGTCAAAACAATGCTTACTCCATCAAAAGGAAAAATTATCAATACAAAGATGAAAAATGCTATACTCATAGATTGTCAAAAAGAGAAAGACATTCTTAAATAGGGCAATCCAATGGATCAAAATAACTAGCATACTAACCTAAAAATAGACTTCTCTTTTTGGATAAACGTAGCATGCTATACTTCATAGAATTTGAAGAATTTTTTTTTTGGAATCCAAAGGAAGTGAATTTCCCTGATTACTATGATCAACCAAAAGGATTTAATCTTTTCTTGAAAGAACCAATCAATTAACCACATAGATACATCAAATGTGCACTGATAAATTGAATATAAACTTGCTATACCAATTTAAACAACCAGAAAGCATCAATCTTGGAGACAACTTAGTAATACTTTCAATAAATTCAACAGACAATTGACACCATAAATGAGCTGCGACATCAATTGATTCTCATTAAAATCTCCATTCTCAAATCATACATCATAGTCCCTGTTCTGTGGAAAATTCTATTCCTATCCTCCTTACTAATCTATCTCTCACCCTTTTTTGTTTCGAAAATGAATATTTATACACCAGCATTTGAAAGGACACATCATCAACCAAGTTTTCCAATGGTTGTGAATCCCAATCCTGCTCCAAAAAGGAAACCGTACATAGACAAATCCTCCACCACCAAATCTTCCATTACAATATCCACCTTCTAACCATGGTAATTTAACTAAATTTAGAAACATTTTCTAGTTATATGATAGGCACCCTCACTTGTCTGTAATTAAAACGACTTTAGAATCAATAATTTCCAATGTTAAAACTCTCATTGACCAGCAAATTACCTTTTAAAGTGGAGAGAGGCCAAGAGCCAACAATATTTTGATGGCTTATCGTGCGATCAAGTGAGGGAACTTGACATTTCCAAATCCCAATTAGCATAACTATTTATCAATCCTAAACTAGACAACCCATTGATGTGCACAAGCCTAAATATTTGATTAAATGGTGCACACAACAAGGTATCCTAGATAATTTTTGGGATTTTTGGTGGATGGTTTTTGATAAACCTACCAACAACAATCTTGATGTCCCAAAATATTTTCTTTGAAAACTATATGTATAATTTGTCATGGGTAAGCATGTCAACTACTTTGATATGTGAAATTCCCAAGGTATGGGTAGAGGAATACCTCAGGATAGACCTAGGGAAAATCAATTAACCCTAGTTATTCCCCCTCTACCTATTACTCCCCCACCTCCAATACCTCACCAAGATATTTTTGCAGATGCAACACATCAAAGTATATTGGTCATACACTCTTTGACTAGCCATTTGATCACACAGATCTCACAATTCACACAACCACATGATAGTGTTACATATGTTGCATCAGCTACTATTGGCATACCCTCCTCTTCTCCACATATTTTTGTGCCCCATCACTGCATTATGTGCAACTAGGGATGTTTGAGTCCTCTTGGACAACCTACTAAGGCTCTAATGGATACATCCAAATATGAGGTCCATCATATGTTAGATGTAGGAGATGAGATAGCATAGGATGAAGCATATCCCTGGGAGAGTCATCAAGTGCAAGATATGATGTGGATGTAACATTAAGACTTAAAGTAATTTCATAGTTCTTTTTATCTTAAATTAATATTTAATAAGAGATATTAGTACTAATGTATATTTATGTGTCAAAACTAATAGTTGTTGATGGAGGACCAAAATTGCAGGTCCAAGAGGGTATAGTTATAACCATTTTAGTTGGCCTAGAGAGTAAATATTTGGTATACTTTTTTGCACATACATGTTTATAATTTTTTTATTGTATATACATATCATTTAAATTGTGATTTAGATGTTAAATTTTCAAATCTACTATGATTAAATACATATACATAGATTGATAGTTGCAGTGTAGAAAAATGCATACCTTTGCATTTTCACACTTAATTTGCACCTATTTTGGCACCCCTTGCATTAAATTCCATTTAGGTCACTTGTTATGGGCCCCTAAGACCCCTTTTTATGCATCACGAGGCATATTTCAACTATAAACTTGACCAAAACCCATAAACAACCATTAATCTTGGTAGCCCACCTTTCAAAGTTCCAAATTAAGCCTTGTGGGACCAAGATTCCCTTGGTGGCGTCTTAGTCCCACCTAGTGGGACCAAGATGCCACCTAGGGAATCTTAGTCTCGAGGGCTTTATTTTTGAGAATTAAGAACGAGAAATGAAAATATTTGATTTAAATTAGCATTTTGTTGGCCTTTGGGATCTAATAATCGGGTTATTAGATAGGAGTGCCTATAAAAGTAAGATTCACACCCTATTTTTCACCTAAGTTGAAAAGAAGTTAAAAACAAGTTGAAGCAAGTGACAAGTTGAGATAAATGAAGCAAGTTTGAAGGAGAGCTTTAAGTCTTGGAGCAAAATTCTAATGTTTTTGCAAGTTTTTCAAGTCAAGATCTAGCATTTCCAAAGACTAACAATGAATCCCTATGGAGGATCATGAGAGATTCTAGGTTGGAGTTGCAACTAGCCATTATTCCAAGCCTAAGGACTTGTTTCTTGATTGATTCCATCTTCCATTGTTGTTCTATTTTTTTCCTAAGGAAGGTACATCTCATGTTTATATCCTATTAAGGTGATTGGAGATCTCCTTTATAGGCCATTTTCATTTTCATTTCAGGAATTCTATTCTAGCTCATTTGAATAGGGTTTCTCCATATTCTAGTTTGCATAATCTTATACACACTTAAGATTAGAGCACACACACATTTCCATTTTCAGATCTATGCTTTTTCATCAAGGTTTAATTACCAAATAAGGGGTTTGACCAAGGCAAACCCCCATAAACAATCAATTCAATTTCCTTTGTTTTGTAGGTTTAGATCTAAAGACTTGGTGGAGAAAGAAGTACAAACCTTGAATCTTGGGATCAAACTCAAAAAATTTAGAAATTTAGATCGAGACTAATAAAATAGTAAGGGCATCTTAGTCCTCCAGGTGGAATTTTGCAGAGTTTCTTTCAGATCTTATTTTGGCATCCGAAGATTCTACATTTGCCCCAAAAAATAGTAGCAAGACTAAGAAAACAGTAAGGGTTTCTTTGCACTCCATAGCATATTTTGATGGCTTCTTTATATTTTTGGAATCCTCATTGCATTTCCAGACTTACCAGGTACATATATCCTAACTCCCTATTGCATAATTTCATCATTTGCATCCTTCATTTAGCTTGCATTTTTAGGTTTTATAGGTTGGATGCTTATTTGTCTTTTCCAAGCATTTGCTTGGTGGTGTACCCCTAAAAGTTACAATAACCCCCTCCTAGGTCCTCCTTTTTGAGAATTGACTCACCTTGTGAGGTTGATAGTCAATCCAATTAGGACTCCTAGGATATTATTGAATGATTGTTGGAGAAAAGTGATATCATCACTCATTTTTATTATTAATCATTTAGGTGAACCTGGCCTTTTTTTGAGCATTCATTTTCTGATTTGGAGTTCATTAAAGTTCTAAATCTAGATTGCATTCATTCTTGCATTGCATCTTGCATTAGTGAAATTGTAACTAGGGTTTCTCATATTTAGTGAAAATCACATCTAGGGTTTCTCATATTTGCATTAGTGAAAGTGCATATAGGTTGCATTTTTTCTTTCTTGCAATATTTCATTTCATTCAAAAACTGAAAAGTGCATTTTTTATCATCTTAATTGCATTCAAAATTGAAAAAATTGCATTTAACTTTGTATTCAATTGCTTATTACTAGTTACTTTTCCTTGCATTCATTTACATAGTTTTTTGTTTCTCAACATCAGGTCCCTGGGTAGGCAACCTGGGAACACTGTTATTAACTCATATCTTGTTGTTTTTATAAAAAAAACCTTTACTAGGACTAAAATTCCCTTACTAGCATCTTAGTCCCTCTCAGGGTTTTTGGTCCAGAATCTTGTCTGAGTTGTGTGTTGTTTGTTCCAGTTTTTGGAACCTCCAAATTTCATGAAGAGGACCAAGACGCCCTTCTTGGAATCTTAGTCCCTATGTAGTTTGGCGTTACAGTTTCTAGGGTTAAACAATGCATTTCTTTGCTTTTGTTTGTTGTAGTTAGTTTGTTGCTTCAATTTGCCAATTTACTATTTCATGCATTTTCATAGTTTATGTTTACAATTGCTTGATAAAGATAGATCATTGCACTTTCATATTCTTAGTTCTAGACTTCATTTTACATTCATTAGAAAATCAAAACATAAAACCAAAAACATTAAACTTAAACAAGCATAGATTTATAGTTACTTAAGCATGTTAAAACCCTTTTTCAAAGTTATCTTAACCCTCAAGCATTATAGTCGTGATGACTTTGATATGTTAGATGAAGCCCTTGAGGACTTCACCTCGCAATGTTCATCCACTAAGGCTTGTTCAAACAAACCTAAACAAAGAGAAGTAAATTTCATCCAACCTCAACTTATTAGAAAACCCAAGCCTTTTAGTAGTGATGACTTTGATATGTTAGATGAAGCCCTTGAGGACTTCCTCTCGCAAGGTTCATCCACTGAGGCTTGTTCAAACAAACCTAAACAAAAAGAAGTAAACATAATTCAACCTCAACTCATCCTTTATCCACCTTCAAACAAACCTATCCTTATCCTTGAAGCACCTAAGGAAAATGTGTCACAACAATCGAGTTATAATACTGTTGTTCATACATATAACACAAGGAATAATAGACAACCTCAACCTAATCCAATTTCGTTACCATTTTTGAATCCTATGTTGCTTAGTGCTCCTTGTTTACCATTGCATAGTGGAAAGGAGTATGATCTTGTTGAACAACTTAAGAATACCCTCGCTAATATTTACTTATGGGATCTTATTCAAGCTTCACCTAGTTACCACCCCATACTTCAAATAGCTTTGCAACAAATAGTGGTTCCTCCTAATACAAATGCAAATGATGTGGCAGCTCTAATACAAGGAATGAATACAATTAATGTAGACATTACCTTTCACCAACATGAGCTCCCTCCCTTGGAAATGTGAAAGAAATATGATGCATTCATGATAATAGCTAGATACAACTCCACAAGAATAAAAAGGACCCTTGTTGATAATGGCTTAGCTCTTAATGTATGCAGTGTAAATATTTTAGATAAGTTGGGAGTAGATAAATCAAAAAAAAAATCTGATTCCCTATCGATTCGAGGATTTGACAATATAGGAAAGCAACCGCTCGATGTGATTACTTTACCTATTTCAATCGAAAAGGCTACCTTACAAACTTCTATTCATTTCATGCCTCATGAACTTTCATACAATCTTCTTTTAGGAAGACCATGGATTCATGAGATGCATGCGGTACCTTCAACTCTTCATCGTCTCATGAAGTATGTCTATAAGAACAAGATATACCAAATTGAAATGGACCCCGAGCCTAAAAATTGCTTACAAATTGAAAAAGGAACTACCAATCCTCTAAAAACATTAATTCCAACATCAAAAATAGAGTTTATGATAGAGGAAACACAAGAGATGGAAACAATGTCAAAATTAGCAGATGATGATTGGGGATCCTTGGATTTCACACCTTCATTCATGGGAGAATATATAATCACAAGAAAAGAGGATGAAAAAAAGAAGCAACCAATGGTTATGTCAACACAGAACTTGAGAAAAAACTCACAAACATCTACCTCATCTACTCTTGAAGAAGACACAAGCTACACAATGAACTTCGATGAGATAGACTATCAACAACCACCAAACCTGAACAAAATGGAAAAAATTTATGGGAGAGGTTATGAACTTCTGAAACAATTAGGTTATAGTGGAAAAGGATGTGGAAAGAAAGAACAAGGAATTCGTGTTCCTGTAGAACCTAACATTCAATAAAAATAAAAAATGGTTTGGGATACTGTCCTTCTAAGATAATGCAAGAAAATAAGAAACCATCATTAAACATCAACACCATTATGTGTAAACCAAAAACCAATCTCACTATGAAACATCATGTATTGCTTGATATGGATTTACCACCATTGTGGGAATACTTTGAAAATGATGAAGCCTTGAAGCAAATGATAGGATTTTATGATAAACCATCTACTCCTCCTCACAAGAAAAAGGTTACATGTGCTATGATAAGCACCAAACAAAAAATATGGAGAAAAAGAGAACGGTGAGATAGACATGAATAATGAAGAATACAATCTTGAATTTCCAAGATCAAACACACTTCCTTTAGGAGATACAATGGATATAGCAATGGACATCAATGATAGAGAAATTCATTAAGATAGTAAAATGCCTCGATGATGGAGAACAAGAGGATACTACAACTTTGCTTCATGACTTTCCTAAACTTTTTGCTTGGACTTATTCGGATATGCCGAGAATTGACCCTAAGATTGTAACACACAACATAGTCCTTGCTGAAAATGCTAAGCCCATTAGACAGAAGATTCAAAAAATGAACCCTAGAATAGCCTTGCTAGTTAAGGACAGAATTGAAAAACTCCTTGAGGTTGGTTTCATAAGACCTATAGATTATTCTCCTTGGATCTCAAACATTGTTGCAATAGCAAAACCTGACAATCGTATTAGGATGTGTACGAATTTTTGTGATGTGATGTGTAAAAGATGGCTTTCCCCTTCCTAATATTGACATGATAGTAGACTCAACTGTGGGACATGCTTTGTTGTCATTCATGGATGGATTTTCTAGATATAATCAAATTTTCATCAACCCTCAAGATCAGTACAAAACAACATTTACAATTGTTTGGGAAACATTTTGTTGGGTTATGATTCCTTTTGGATTGAAGAATGCAGGTGAAACATATCAACGAGCTATGACACTGATATTCCACGATTACATACATAATATTTTGGAAGATTATGTTGATGGTATTCTAGCTAAATCTTTAACAAGAAAAGATAATGTGAATGTTCTTTATAAGATCTTTGAGTGAGTTAAAAAATACATGAGATTGAATCCGAAAAAGTGTGTCTTTGGTGTAGATAGTGGAATTTTTTTAGGTTTTATCATATCTCATAGAGGCATCGAGGTGGACACAAAGAAAATTGATGCTAAAGTTAACATGCCACCCTCTAGATATATCTCTCAATTGTGTACCTTACAAGGAAGAATTCAAGCCATTCGATGATTTGTAGCATCCTTAGCAAATCAAACATTACCATTTACACATCTCAAGAAAGGCATACACTTTGATTGGAACGAGGATTGTAAAAAAGCTTTTGAGAGTTTGAAAGATTATCTTTTCACTCCACTTGTTTTACAACCTACTATGCAAAACAAACCATTCATCCTTTATACATAAGCATCAACCCATGCTCTTGCAACATTGTTGGCTCAACAAGACAAAAAAGTTAAAGAACATCCTTTTTATTACATTAGTCAAACATTGATTGATTATGAGAAATGATACACGACAATAGAAAAAAAATGTTTGGCTCTTGTATTCACTACCAGTAAGTTGTGATATTACTTATTGAATGCCTAAATATAAGTAATGACAAATTTTTCCCCTTTAAAATACCTTTTCACTAAAACAGATTTATCCAAATGCTTAGTTAAGTGGGTAATGTTGTTGACTGAGTTTGACCTTAGATTTGTTTCACAAAAATCAATTAAGGTTCAAGCCTTAACCGACTAGTTGGCTGATGCTCCTTCTCCTTTAGCGTTACCTGGTAATGATTCTTTCCCAGATGATAATCTGTTGACAATCGAAGAAGATACATGGGAATTGTATTTTGATGGATCTAATTGGAGAACTGGCTCCGATGCATGGGTTATAATAAAACTACACAGGTTATAATAAAACTACACACAAAAGAACCTATTCCCTTATCATATCAGTTAAATTTCCTATGTACAAACAACACTGCTCAATATGAGGCATTACTTGTTGGATTAAGTGTCGCTCTAGTTATGGGCAGTAGAGACATTAAAATATTTGGTGATTCACATTTAGTCATCAAACAAATAGACGAAACATATCAAACAAATCATGAAAAACTATCAAAATACAAGGATCTCACAATGAAATTGTTAGAGAATTTTGAATCATTCACCATTGATAACATCCCTCGAAAAGATAATCATCACGTGGATGCAATGGAAAGTGCAGCTTCTCTTATCTCCCCTTAAGATCCTTCAAAAGACTTCACTTTTATTGTGCATACAATTATGAAACCATCAATTGATGATAAAGAAGACGAAGTGTTAGCAACAACAATCAAAAACTCGAGTGAATGGTATGATAGAATATTCAATTATTTGAAAGACAATACCTTTCCCGAGCCAACCAATAAAAACACTCACTCTCATCTTCAAAAATCTACATCTAGATATATCATCCTGGCGGACATGTTATATAAGCAGTCCTTTGATGGCTTTTTCCTTAGGTGTCTTAAGCAATCCAAAATCCCTATAGCACTTGAACAAACTCATGCAAGTGCTTGTGGGGGGAATTTTGGAGGAAGATCATTAGTTCAAAATCTAATCCGCATAGGATATTATTGGAAGAACATGGACTGAGATTTCTTTGAATACATTAAGAAATGTCATAAGTGTCAAGAGCATCAAAACTTAATTCATGCTCCTGCCTTCGAGCTTCATGCACAAGTTCCTATTTGGCCATTCTTTGTATGGGGTTTGGATATTATTGGAAAAATATCTCGACCTTCATCTATAGGGCATATGGTTATAATCACAACAACATATTATTTCATGAAATGGTTAGAAGCTATTCCCCTACGTTCAACAATAGTTGATGTAATATGTCGTTTCATATTGAAACACATTAAATTGATCGCATTGGACTTCCTTCTACATTAGTTTTTGACAATGGAACACCATTGAAGAATAATGATGTGAAGAAGTTCTTGGAAACATTTAATAGACAACATCGATTCTCAATGCCTTACTACCACAATCTAACAAACAAGCAGAATCAACTAACAAAACTCTTAAGCAAATCCTTAGAAAAATAGTGAACAAACATAATAAAGACTGACATACACAAATAACATATGCAGTATGGGCTTATTGTACTAGTATTAGAACGTCAGCAGGAAACACACCTTATAACCTTGTTTATGGTGTCGAGGCAATTATGCCCCTAGAGTTAGAGATTCCCTCCTTAAGAATCGCTCTTCAAGGGCTAATTTATGACAATACTTATAGGGAACAACGATTACACCAAAACCCTTGAACATCTTCAAGCTTATCATAAGAAAATGCAATGAATTTATAATGACCATGTTATCCCTCGCTATTTAACAAGGGTGATTTGGTGCTATACGAAAATCAACAAAATGTTAATGCCAACTCAATAGAGAAAGGAAATTTTGGCCCTAATTGGTTAGGAGCTTATGTAGTTCAAGAGAGCTATGGGTCTAGAGTATACATGATATTTGAAATGGATGGTACACCTCTTTGGGAACCTATCCATATCATGCACTTGCATTGATACTATGTGTAGCCTTTCTGAATAGTGTGAGTTTTTAAATTAGCATTGTTAGAGTTAATGAATAGTATGTCATTGTCTCTCATGCTTGCTTCATTCCTAACACATAGTTCTTTGTGTCTTGAATTGTGGGGTAGTGGGTCCAATGTGGTTTTGGATTCTTACTTTAGGTATCATGCTATTCAGACTTTATGGTGTATGTTATGTTATGTTAAGTTCTTATTGGTATTTAATGTTTTACAATTAAATCATAAGTGCATTTAATTTAGCATAACATACTACGTCATAAATTTAAGAAAACTTAAGAAAGACATGTTAGATCATGGAGATATTTATTGAATAGTCTAACACAAATTATTTAATAAATCAAATTGTCATCTAACTCATATGCTCATATGTATATATATATATAAAATAAAAAATAAAAATTAATACATCTCATCAATAGTACAATGTCACTATGGCCTATGCCTGTTGGATCCCTTGGGATGTGGCATCTGCACCCGTCGAGAGATGCTAGTGTGTGATCAGGATCTACTCATGCTAGACATCTCCCACATAGTCCATAGTGACCCATGTAACTCACCCTCACATATCAACTTGCCTCCAAATGCTCTCGCTCTGTGTGGTCTCTATCAGCCTAGATTTTGACATTCTCTCTCTGTAGTCACTTGACCTTTGACTATAAGATAACCTCTCTCTCAGATGAGCCGCTTGAGCCTCCTCTAACTCTACCACCAGTGTTGATATCTGACCCTTAGCCTGATCAGCACACCTGGATATGCCATCATATGCTCCCCTAAGCATCACATAAGGCTCAAATAGATCCATGCACTTTTCCACAATAGGTGGGGGAATGTACTCTGTGGTTGTAGCCTCATCTGTAGGAAGGGATGGCACTATCTTTGCAGCTACATGTTAGAAGAGATCCTCAGGATCTATCACAAGCCTTGCAAGATAGAAATCATAAGAATAATTAGTATACATCATCATAATATATACATATACACGAGCATGGTATACATAAAAACATAAAGCATAAAAATAAATATCATCATTGGGTCTATAGCATGATTTGTAGGGATCTCAAATTCACTACTTCTCTCCCCATGCTCTTGGACACTGGCATGTGTAGACTGTGACCTTTTAACCCATGTGGGAACTGTATCTCTCCAGTTAGGCCTAAGAGGACTAGCCTCACCTCTGTCGATGTCCTCTCTTATTGGCTAGCTCTTTTCATCCTTTGTCTCCTTATCATCCTCCTCCCTCTCATAGTCACTATCCTCCTCTGACTCCTCAATCCCTCTAGGAATATATTTGTTGGATCTACCCTCCTACCCAACTCTTTATCCTCCTCTCTTGGATCAGGTAAAGGTTTTGCAAAGCCCATAAGATAGTCCATAGGAAAGATAGCTCCTGGTCGAACCACCTCCCATCACACACCATACTCTTGTGTCATGCCGATGTAGTCCACATTAGAGACTAGGGGTACATCTATATCCTCCCCCTCTGCATTGCTCAGGATGACATCATCTATTGTTAGCCATTTGAGGTCCCCTAGTCTGTAGGCACTCTGTACTGATTGTCTGTATGAATCTCGTAGCCATGGTCACCGCTATACCTTCCTGAACTATCTCAAGATGAGATCATAGTAGAATGGTCCCACTACATGATCACGTCATCCTAGAAAAATTGTGTCCCTCTACATCTACCTCAGCTATCCTATAGTGTCCAACCGGAATAGATCCATCAAATAAGGTCTCCATACAATGTCCTCACTCAGTCTGTCAAATCTAACCCTCCAAAATAGTACATCACCGTGCTGCCATGCCTACCTAAGGGGATAACTGAAGGCCCATGGGTATCCCACCATTTTGGAATTCGAGAATCCTGTAGGCCCAGTGTGGGTAATGTGCTCTAGGATCCAAGTCTGTAGTAGGGTGCAATGTAGCATGTTGTACAACTCTTCATAAGTAAACCGACCAGAGTCATAGTACAAGTGTGCTAGTATGCTCTGACCCCATGCGAAGATGACACGGTAGTGCTACATGTATTGAATCAATTGCACTATCCCCCTACAAATGTGTTCCACGACCATCGAGGACTAGTACCAATGCTACTGTGAAAATCAAGATGTATTTGACTAGTGGTGAATGTGCATGAAGAATCCATGATAGGTCAATGTGTGGTCCCATGATCCTAAGGTGAATCGATTTTCCTAAGCAATAATGATGTCTGCTCGCATCTCCTCAAAGCTCTTTCCCTTCACTAGGAATACCCTCTCTCCTTGGATAGGCACTCGCAGTATGTGATGCACGTCCTCTAGTATGACTATCATCTCTCTTGTCAGTACATGCAAGGTGCAGGTGTCCACATCCCATCTCTCTGCTAGCGCCATTAGCATGGCGTCATGATATTGCATGGTTGGCGAGAGATAGGCCCAGTAGAGACTTGTCTCTTAGAGGATCTGCACATCCTCCTTAGGTAGCTAATCAACAAGCTCTCATAGATGGTTGAAAGTAGGGCTGCCCAGGTGTTGGCATGACCGAGGTGTAGTCTGCCATAAGAAAAGAAGGAAAATGTCATTTAAAACATCTTAAAATCTTAAATTTGTGTTTTAATGGTAAAAAATTATGCTAAAGTTGCTATAGGATATCTTAAAAGTGTGTTAAAGTGTGTGACCGCCTCCCATAGAAGCTCAATCCATGGACGAGTGGATGGACATCTGCTCGACATGGTGGCTCACTCTACCCCAAGCTCACTCTACAAAAGGTAAAAGATAAAATGAATAAAATTTACCTTCTCTTATATCTTTTTATACATGAATTTTTAGGTCACTTTTTGTTAAAAAGAAAAGAAGTGCTTTTTATTTAAGCTGACATATTTGGAGCTAGCAAACTCTGTTTTCAATGTCATTTGTTGCATCGTAATCATGGTTCTGCTCCCATTCTCATCAAATGTCTATCATCAAGTGGCATGGTACTTGGAAATGCCCTATGATGGACCTATCCAGTTTGATGTGGTTGGATTGCTACCTTGATTCCACCTTCGTAAAGCAAGCAGAATCAAGGGAGGCATACATCTATCCTCGAATGTAATTTTCTAGGAAAGTTAGATAAGAGGATTATTTTTAAGCTACTAACGAATCTATGATGCAAGATGTGGTTCCTACCATTGTGGTTTTATAGGTAACTACAGTGGGGGCTTCATTCTCCCTAATGAATCCATATGAGTATCCTTTTATAAAGTTACTTGTTGAAGTACTTTAGCTTGTATATGCACATAGTTTCATATGGATACTAAAGTGGGGGCTAAATGTAGTGTAGAAAAATGCATACCTTTTCATTTTCACACTTAATTTGGACCTATTTTGGCACCCCTTGCATTAAATTCCCTTTAGGTCACTTGTTATGGGCCCCTAGGACCCCTTTTTATGCATCTCGAGGCATATTTCAATCGTAAACCTAACCAAAACCCATAAAAATTGTTAATCTTGGTATCCCACCTTTCAAAATTGAAAATTAAGCCTTCTGGGACCAAGACACCCTTGGTGGTGTCTTAGTTCTAAGGGCTTTATTTTTGGGAATTAAGAGCGGGAAATAAAAATATTTGATTTAAATTCGCATTTTGTCAAGCTTTGGGATCTAATAATTAGATTATTAGATAGGAGTGCCTATAAAAGTAAGATTCACACCCCATTTTTCACCTAAGTTGAAAACAAGTTAAAGCAAGTGACAAGTTGAGACAAATGAAGCAAGTTTGAAGGAGAGATTCAAGTCTTGGAGCATCCTTCTAGTGTTTTTGCTAGTTTTTCAAGTCTATTTTCAAGTCAAGATCTAGCATTGCCAAAGACTAATAATGGATGCCTATGGAGGATCATGAAAGATTCTAGGTTGGAGATGCAACTAGCCATTCTTCCAAGCCTAAGAACTTGTTTCTTGATTGATTCCATCTTCCATTGTTGTTTTATTTTCTACCTAAGGAAGATACATCTCATGTTTATAGCCTATTAGGGTTTTTAGAGATCTCCTTTATAGGTCATTTTCATATGCATTTTAGGAATTATATTCTAACACATTTGAATAGGGTTTCTTCATATTCTAGTTTGCATAATCTTAGAAACACTTAAGATTAGGGCACACACACATTTCCATTTTTAAGATCTATGCATTTTCATCAAGGTTTAATTACCAAACAAGGTGTTTGACCAAGGCAAACCCCCATAAACAATCAATTCAATTTCCTTTGTTTTGTAGGACATTTTGTAGGTTTAGATTTGAAGACTTGGTGGAGAAGGAAGTACAAACCTTGAATCTTGGGATCACACTCAAAAATTTCAAAAATTCAGACCGAGACTAAGACAACAATAAGGGTGTCTTAGTCCTCTAGGTGGAATTTTTCAAAGATTCTTTTAGATCCTGTTTCAACATCCAAAGATTCTACATCTGCCCCAAAAAAAATAGTAGGAGTAAGACAACAATAAGGGCATATTTGTCCTTCATAGCATATTTTGAGAGCTTCTTTACATTTCTAGAATTCTCATTGCATTTCCAGACTTCCCAAGTACATATATCCTAGCTCCCTGTTGCATAATTTCATCATTTGCATCCTTCATTTAGCTTGCATTTTTAGGTTTTATAGGTTGAATGCTTATTTGTATTTTCCAAGAATTTTCTTGGTGGTGAACCCCTAAAAGTTACAATAACCCCCTCCTAGGTCCTCCTTGTTGAGAATTGACTCACCTTGTGAGGTTGATAGTCAATCCAATTAGGACTCCTAGGACATTATTGAATGATTGTTGTAAAAAACTGATATCATCACTCATTTTTCCTATTAATCAATAGTCTTATGTATTCTTGTCTTTTTATGCAAAAACCTAGTACTTCTACATCCATGATGAATGCTTTTAACACATTACAATATATATTTTTGCAAGAACTCAAAAAAAATTTCAAAACAATGTTGCACAAACTGTGACAAATGAGATCTATCATTACTCATGTAAAAATGGTACTCCATGATTATTTTCTTGTCCTCTTCTATACTATAAAGGGAATGTCTATATTTGATATGGATGAAAATAGAAATTTGAATAGAATTGTAATATTGAGATTGTACCTCATTTTGTGGTTGCAATGTGTAATTTTTAGCAAAATTGACCACATAATCACATATATAATTGTTTGAATTGGGAAAGAGTCCTTACATATCCTGAATTGTTGACCCAACCATTGGGACCTATGGCTATGCCTTGCATACTTGTAGAAAATATTTTTCTTAAAATCAGATATAAAATCATCAATACTTACTTCTAATGTACCAACTCACATCTAGAACCTTCACCTCCACTCTTCAAATTGTATTTCATTATCTCAAATCTCTTTTTCTCAATAATTTTGTTAGCAAAATCATGTTTTTTTCCCTCATAAAAACATGTTACAAACTTTGATAAACCACCACATTGATAACACTTCTCATTTAAACAATCATTTATATAGAAAAATCAACCATCACCTATAATACATAAAAATAAATCTAACAAGTCCCTGGATGACTTCAAAATTTGCATTGCATCACACTCCTGCAACATTTCATTAGTATTTAGGTCTCTCCCTCCCACCCTACCTATATAAATCCATCTCTCTCAAGTCTCTTCCTCCCTCAATCCCTTCCACCCCTTCTCTCTATTAGGTCTCACCCTCCCTCTATCCATCCCACCCCCTCTCTCTCATGTCTCTCACTCCCACCCTACCTAAATTAATTTCTCTCTCTTCCTCCCTCTTGTGTATCTCTCTATGCCTCTTAGGTCTCTCCATCCCTATATCCCTCCCACCCCCTCTCTCTCTCATGTCTCTCTACCCCACCATTAGGCCTCTCCCTCCCTCTATCTCTCTCTCAGGTCTCTCACTCCCACCCTACCTAAATAGCTATCTCTCTCTCAGGTATCTCCCTATCACCCTCTCTCTCTAGTCTCTCCCTCCCTTTGTCCCTCCACTTCCCCTCTCTCTCAAGTCTCTCGCTCCCACCCTGCCTAAATAAATCTCTCTATTAGGTCCTCTCCCTCCCACCCCACTCTCTCTCAGGTCTCTCCCTCCCTCTATCCCTACCACCCCCCTCTCTTATGGCTCTCACTCCCCCCTACCTAAATTATCTCTCTCTCTCTCTCCATCTCTCTCTCTCTCTCTCTCTCTCTCTCTCTCTCTCTCTCTCTCTCTCTCTCTCTCTCTCTCTCTCTCTCTCTCTCCCTCTCCGTTCTCCCTCTCTCTCAAGTCTCTCCCTCCCTTTATCCCTCCTACTTCTCCTCTCTCTTTCAAGTCTCTCACTCCCACCCTACCTAAATAACTCTCTCTCTCTCTTAGGTCTCTTTGTCCCTCTATTTATATCTCTCTATCCTCCCTTCCTCCCTCCCTCTATCCCTCCCATCCCATCTCTCTCTCAAGTCTCTCCCTCCCTCTATCCCTACCACCCCCTCTCTCTCCCCATCTCTCTCCCTCCCACCCATCTCTCTCTTAGGCCTCCCCCTCCCTCCCCCTCTCTCTATATCCATCCTTCCCTCCCTTTCTCTCTCTTAGGATGCTCCCTCCCTCTATCCCTTCAATCCATCTCTCTCTCCTCTCCCTCCCACCCTAACTAGATAACTCCCTCTCTCTCAAGTCTCTCCCTCCCTCTATCCTTCCCACCCCCTCTCTATCAGGTCTCTCCCTCCCTTTATCCATCCCAACCCCTCTCTCTCTCACTCCCTCTCTCTCCCTCCCTCCCTCCCTCCCTCTATCACTCCTCTCTCCTTCCATCCCTCCTCTCTATCTCTCCCTCCCACCCTAACTAGATAACTCCATCTCTCTCTTAAGTCTCTCCCTCCCTTTATCCCTCCCATCCCCCTCTCTCTCTCTCTTGTCTAAACCTCCCTCTATCCCTCCCACCCTTTCTCTCTTGAGTCTCTCCCTCCCTCTATTCCTCCCACCTACCTAGACAAATCTCTCTCACTCCCTCTCTCTCTCTCAAATATTTCCTTCCATCTATCCCTCCTAGCCCCCTCTCTCTCATGTCTCTCCCTCGCTCAAGTCTCTTCCTCACACCCTGCCTAGACAACTCTCTCTCTCATGTCTATCGCTCCCTCTAGCTCTCCTATCTCTCTCTCTCTCTCTCTCTCTCTCTCTCTCGTATGTTCCACCCTACCTAGATAACTCTCTCTCACTCCCTCTCTATCTAATCTCTCTCCCTCCCTCTATCCCTCTCTCTTAGGTCTCTCCCTTTGTCCATCGCTCCTACCCTACCTAGATAACTCTCTCTCACACACATATATATTATAATGTAGTACATAATATATAATATATAATATATAGTATATAGTATATAATATATAATATATAATATAATACATAATATAATATAATATATATTATATTATATTATATATTATATAATATATACTATATATATATTATATGTTATATACTATTATATATTATGTATTATTAATAATCATATAAAAAAAATTAACTACAATAAAGGTAACAAATATACATTTTGAGCGTCTATCCATTTGAAATGAATATTTGTTTGTAATGGATATATGTTTCAAACAGATATTCATTTTTCTGACAAAATTAGCAACCTTAGGATTTTCATTGGGGTTGCCTTGGGATTTGGCTTGGGGGTGTCATACCTAGAAAGTCAACTACAAAAACATGTTAAGAAAATTTCCTTAGTTTTTCAAAGTTTGCCTTTGTGGCTAATGACTTTTTTTGTATCCGAATTTGATGAAATGAAAGTGGTTTATTGAGCAAATTTTCAGCTCTCCACCAAAATAAGATGTCTTCTTTTGAATTTAATAGATAATTATTATTGATTTTCTACACGCTTTATGACTAAAGTCTTGGTTGATAGGTTGATTGAAAACATCTATAATTTTCAAACTATTTCACATTTTTCGAATCTGAAATATATGCTTCCCATACTATAGGATAAAAAAAATGAATTTCCTAAATTTTTGACCAAGTTATGTTGGTAGACAAACAAGTTTTAATATTTTTAAAAAGTTCTAATAAAAGATTCATAACTAATTATTTACTTGCAAAAAAATTACAAAAAAAAAATAATGGCACATATGGGCATGTGTCTTCTACTTATATTGAAAGTTTTTAAAAAATATGTTATTTTTTGTTTGTACTTAGGTTGGTCAGACATACAACTGCTTTTTACTTTTTTCCTAAAAATTTAGTACTATTATATTGAAATTTCAAATTTTCACCAAATAGATTTACTTTTTTCTAAAAAAGGACTAGTATCATAGAAACTACATTCAATTTTCTACAAATTTTGTTATTACATATTTTAGCTAAGTGATTTTTGGATTCGATTGTGTACAATTTTTTTACATTAAATTATGTTAATAACCTATTCAAATTTTTATGTCAGGTTGCCTAAGTCTACTTTTCTAAATTTTCATTACCACTTAAGGGCCTAGTTTGGACCTCCATGATCCTACACTAACCCCAAGAACAAAGGAAATCACATGCTAAAGGTTATAGAACTAAGTGTTTGCATACAAGAGAAGTTATGACTAAAAGAGGTAAGTAAAAGGAGAAAATTATGGATAAGGAAAAAGGTGAGTTCTAAAGGAATTTTTAGATTTTGATTCGAGGCCAAAAGGAATTGAATGGATTAATTAGGAAGCTAGTCAAATATTTAAGCATAGGAAATATCCAAGGAAGGTAAAACCACACAATAAATAGTAGAATAGCAGGTGATACCATCTTAAAATCCTCAAGCCCCATATTTTAATAAGAAGAAGTTGAGATAGTTCCTAACACCCCTCATGAAGAATATATTGAGAAAGAAGTGGATAAATTAATGGATAAATATCAGAAGCAATCTGAATCCATGAGAGTAGCCTTATCTTTTTAAAAATATGTTGATATGATAAGGAGAAGTCCCCTCTACAAGAAATAATCAAGGAATATACATAAATTGAAAAATAAGCTAAAAATGAAGTTTTAGCACCCACTTTTGATGGAAGTGACCACACTTCAACTCGGGCCAAGTTGGAAAAATTACAAACTTACTTCACCCTCAACCCAATCAAGGAAAAATATGTAATCAAATTCAATTCTTTGCATTTAGAAGGTGTTTCATGGGTGATCCCACAATAGTGGGTTACACTTTTTGGCCACACTTGACATTGAATTGAACTTTTGTAACTAAATCTTCACTTTCGAACACCTATAGCTGCTAAATCGTGAGGAATTTGAAGCTGATGCAAACTAGTGATTTGTGACATTTTGTATGTAGATTTAAATTTTATTTTTTTAATTTGTGGAATCAAATTGCATTTCTTTTTCCACCTCCTTTGATAACTAGTTTTTAATAGTAATCAACATTTTTAAAGAGTGTTGTTTATTGTATAATACAAATGATTTTCTATGAAGAATAAAATTCTTTTTTTTTTTAATTTAAATTTGTAACTATGAAATCTAGCTCCTTCATTTGGTTTCATAGTGTTTTATTGAATTAAGTTTTTAAATCTTATTGTTAAATTTAGCGTTAAAATAATACTTTATTAAAATACTTTATTGAAATCTTCCTTCACCCATTCCTCACCCTCACCAATCCCTAGTCAATGCCATCCTCAACCATCGTTTCCATCACCACCCCTTCTTCTTTTGGAAACCTGACACCCACCCCGGTCCAAATGCTTGAGCAATGCTCACTGCCTACATTAGGAAGATGATGCCCTAATCCATATCTCCCTGTCGCCTCTCCAAGGTTTTTGGTTCAAAAGAATTGATAACTGAAAAAAAAATTACCTTCACCCCATGTCCCCATGACATATAGAAGCTATGAGGAAGTGGAATTAGAAGGTTTTCATCCACATTGTCAAGAACTTCATCAATATCATCCAGGTAGACATGTGAAAACACCTTCTAAGTCAACAATTTTTCCTTCACTTTGCTCACCCCCATATACAATAGGACTACTAGGAACATTGTTGTAATATCTGTATTGACCCTGAAATGATGGAAGGCAATAAGAAATTACTTCCCTAACACCCTCTTCATAGCCATCAAAATCAAGGGGTGATCCCAAGCCAAAATATTCTTCAACCTTTTGTCTGTAATCTCCCCTCGGAAGAACATATACTTCTTCTTGGAATCGAGTAAAATTAGTGTCTCTATCACAATACACAACTAGAGCTATCAACTAGAAATGAAATGATGCATCTCCCACTTTCTTGCCTTTTGTAAAGGCCAACCATGTATAGTAATTATGGTGATTTATTCCACCTTACTAATAGGATGTTCTTTGTGATATTTTAGATTTACTACCTCCCTATGGTAATTGTGATTTGGTAGGTCCAACCTACCATCGTACACCACCACAAACAATTAATCCAAAGCCTTTCTTTTCTCCTTCAACTAAACCACTAGTTGGATCCTACCGTACTTCGGGGGATGAGTTTTCATCACTCAAGCTTGACAACACGCTTGCCAAATAAATGAAAACATGTAGATAGAGAGGAGTGTGGGGTACATAAGCTCTTTTCCCAATGTGTGTGGGGAGACTTAGCTACCAAACCATGTGTTACAGTTACATCATTAACCCCTCCATATTTTCCACTTCAGTTTCTAGCGTAACACCTTTCCTGAGCATGTGGCACTGAACCATAAGGCCATACCCACCAATGCCTGAAAATTTTGCAATCATGATCGGAGCACTTCACCACATGTGACATCATTTCCAAGGATTTATTTTCATTAATGACCATAAACCTATCCAACCTCACAGTATTATCCAACCTAGCAACCACTTTAGTCATACGGCCTTTCTGTCACTGCCTTAGTTAGCCTGTCAGCCAAGTCATTTCCTTCTCTATACATGTGGTTGATCTTGTACGACTCAAAATTTCCAACACCTCTTTTATGGGACTAAGCTAGTGATTGAGCTTTCGATTTGACATGTTGTTGAGGCAGATGACATTGATCGTTATGAGGGAGTCCCCTTCCAGGTGTATGCATTTAGCCCCTATCGCTAGACCTAGCTAAAGGCCAATCAAAGTGCCTTTCAATTCCACTTCATTATTGGTGCAAGTCCCGAGGAAAATTGATTTGTCACCAATTGTCTTACCTTGGCTATCTTGTGTTATAAACCCTACCCTAGTTGACCAAGGATTACCCTTCGAGGCCCCATAAAAGTTGACCTTGATCCACTCGTCCTCTAGAGCCACCCATTTGACATCCTTTCTATTCTTCAATGATTAGTCATCCATCCTCATCCCACACAGTGGGGGATATTTTCAAACCTGTGAGTAATTTTATTATCCTTTCATCCTAGTTTGAGAAGATCCTTTGCTTGGTTGACTTGTTTTGAGCAACTTCATTGACTGGCTCAATGATCCCCCCTCAATTTTAGCACAAACTATCTCCCACTCCATTTCTTTATCTTGAAAAATCTCCCTAATTCGTTCCTTCCATATCTCCCATATGATGGTGGAGGGGGTGACCAACCAAATATTATTGAAGATTGGTTTCATGTGCATGATTGACCACATGTTGAACCAGGACACTATGTATAGAGGGGAAGGGCACTGGAAGTCCAATTTGCACATGAAGAATTTCCAACACTTATCTATATAAGGGCAAGTTAGAAGGATATGATCCATAGTTTCATTGTTTCTCTTACAGAGTACACATCATCCTGACCCTTGAATTCCAAGGGTTTCCAACCTATCCTCTATAAGGATCCACGTCTGCACTACTAGCCAAGTGAAAACTCCAGCCTTTGGGAGGAAACTTTTTCCCCATATAAGCTTGTTGGGCCAGTTATACCTAGCATGTTCAACAATTTCCTTTACTTTGTAACCAAACTTGACTTTGTACGTTCCAGTGCTAGAGCTACACCATCTGATGATATCCTCCTAATTGGAGGGAGAAATTTTTTTTCTCTTTAGAATTGTTTCCAGCTCCACCTTCTATGCTTGGGGGGTGTCACTCCCAATGCATTAGTCCATTACACCACTTTATTTTTTCGTAGTTACATACTTTGTTGGCCCACACTCTAGTGGTCTCAACTTTGATGTCTTCCATATTGGGGTGACTAGCAATTGGCACCGAGCCTCCCCAAGAATCATTCCAAAATGATGTGCTTCTACAATTTTTGATTTCCCATGTGTGCATATCTTTAAAAATTATAATAAAAATTATAAAAATTATATCACGTAATAATTTAGTTAAATCATATAATATAAATTATAAATTACATAATAAAAATTAATTATCAATTTTTAATTTTAAAATTAAATACTAAACTAAAATACTACAAATCCTCTATACAAGTCACTATTGGAATATCATGACACTAATATCTACATCAACAACATCAAATGGACTAAAATAGCTAATGATTATCCGAATATCAATGCCATTTGAAAATACCAAAAAAAAATTTAAAAAAAAAATCAAAATAGTAAAGAGAAAAAATTCCCTTTGGTGAAAACCATTTCTATGGTCTTAGATTAATCATCATGATGAAAACATGAAAAATTGACACAATTTTTTATAAAAATTAAAAATTAAAAAATTAAAGAGAAATATTTCTTCTAATAGTGAAAACCATTTTTATGACACTTTGGATAAGTACCATGATGAAAACATAGGAAACAAGTATTATGCATTAAATCAATTATCTTTGTGTACCATTATACTTGGGGTAAAATATATATCCTTCATAGAAAGAATCCATAATTTATTTAATCACCCATCCATCAAACCTTAATAGAAAGAACTAACTAGCACAAGATATATCCTTAATCCTTAATGCATATCCATTAGAAATCCTCATTCTAGTTTTAACAAGTGAAACCAATATTCCAACCAAAGTCTTCCTCAAAAAAATTCTATATCCAAAATCCCCATATACAATTCATCCCTCAAATCCTCATCTCTATCTCCAATCAAATAACTCACTAGCATAAATTCACCCATCAATCTTAATTTCATATATATTGACCCTTCCCTTAGAAAATAAATCCTAGACTATATCTTAATCCAAGGTAAATATTTCATGGCTAGGTATGTCCTAGTCATTTGATGAAATCTTCCCCCAAAATTTCAATTCAAACAACCACCTATTAGTTGTCCTTCTCTTGCCTTTGACAAGGGAAAATTTTCCTTCACCCCAAGCCTCCCTCAACACCAAACAATCTCCTAATTTGGTGTAGGAGCACGTAGGTGGATAGGCGATCCGCACCAACCAAAAATATTGTTTTGTTTTCTTTCAATTTTGTTTCATTTTGATTTGGTCTTCTCTTGTTTCGATTCAGTTCCTAAACCTCTTAAATTTGTACACTTTAATGGAACGACAATGGAAGCAGTATTGTCTCGTGATCAAAATATTTTAAACAAATGTAATTAGTTGGTACATGTATGAAAAATGTGGAAACATAGATGGGTTACTATCACATAGACGAAGCATGGAATTTTTGGACCGAATGTCTCAATGAAATGTTGTCTCGCAATGATTGTAGGAAGTGGTGCAAATGAATAAAATCTACACATGAAATGAATACCTTTTAAATTCCTCATCATCAACTGTTTGCATATTAGTTTGGAAGGAGCCAATAGTCTAAAGAAACCGGTCAAGAAAGGAAAAATCCATCAAACTAAAGATCATAAATTTTTGAAATGAATGTTTTAAAGATGCTTTACATCTTCCATGAAATGAGCCGATGAAACAAAGGAGAGGTCGCCCGATTGATAGAAAAGGTCGATTTATTCAATGTGCAAAAAAATAAGACCAAATGAAAGGAGGCCGATGAATTTGAAGAGGCATAGTTATGGAGAAAGAATTGACACCTGGTAAAAGGAGGTTCAATAGAAAGGCTATGGGTGATGGGAGACATCTAATTTATGTTTTGAAAAAAGTACAAATTTTAGATAACTATAAAGGGGTGCAAAGACCTAAGTAAAAAGGTGGATAGGTAAAGGAAGGCCGATAGTTTTTTTGATCCAAAAAGGAGGATTGAGGCATCAAACAAACTGTTGGGGCATTGCAAATTGAAGGATTGCGCTAGGTAAATGTGAAAAGTGTGCAGTAATGATAGGGAAAGCCATGAACAGACAAAGAAAGGTATCAAACTAAATGTGAAGGCACACAGTAAGTAAAGGAAGGAGGGTTTGTGAATAAGTCTCAGTTATTTTATGAAAATATAATGTGTAGATAAAACAAAAAGAGAAAATTTTGAGGTTGAGTGAGTGGGGTTGTGTGGAGAAGCAAGGGAATTAGATGTTGCAGCAAATTGATAAGGGTTTGTGGTTAAAAATTACATAACAGTGAGTAACCAATGTGGAATGTTAAATGGCATATCAGAAGAATGTAGGAGAGATTTATATAAGGATTGAGCAAGAATACAAGCAAGGTGGTCATGTTATTGAAAATTGAATTGAATTAATGAAATTAAAGTTTGTTGTAATTTGTGTTTCATTGGTTTTTTGAAATTGAGCAACATTTTGTTTGTGAGTGATTTTGTGTTTTGAGATTGTTATTTGGGCAAGAGGGGAGTCCCCTCTGCATCAAGTGGCATCAGAGCAAGTAATCCTGAGCATGGAGGGTATCCACCAGGACCATGGGTGAAGAGTTTGTGAAGAGTGAAGCCTTGAGAGGCCATTGGTTCCATGGGAATCATGTTGACTATCCTCCAATAGAGATGAGGCTGGGTAGAAGGTGTGCAAATCTCTTCCACTAAGAGGAATTTGGTAGAAGAGATTGTGAGGGTGCATGTTCCAAAATCATGTTGGGTAGAGGATAGTGGTGAGATTTTTTTGCAAGGAAAAACCGTGTAGAAGTAGAGAATGTGAGTTTTGGAAGATTGCAGCAGGCAAGATGGGTTGGGTCATGAAGAGACCCATGTGAAAATTGTTTTGGGAGAATCACTAGGATGATGTGGAGGAGGAATTGTGTAAAGCATTGGAAAAGATGGTTTGTGGAAAAGTGGAAAAGAGTGTTGGAAAGAGTGAGAGGAAAATGGTGAAGAGTAGTGAGAAGACAAAGGCTTTCTTGAAAGAGGATAGCAGAAAGAAGAATAGAAGAAATGAGTGTTTCAGCCCCAGATGGAAAGCGAAAGAAGTAGTCCAACAACCCCTACTGATGAAGAAGTTGTAGCAATGACATGCCATGAGGAAGGCATGACAATAGAAGATGAAAAGACAGAGGTGAATAGCGAAGAGGTCGCATTTGAAGGGGAAGGTGAATCATATTTTTTCGATCAACTGTTGGCGATTGAGAAAGTGAAGAAAGAAGAGCGAGAAGTTGTAGCTGACAAGGTGGTGGAAGATGTTGCAGTGAAGTTCAGTGTTGTAGCTATGAGTGAAGATGAGGTAAAACAATTTTATGATGTTACTTTGGTTTAAGATGAAAAGATAGAAGAAGAGATGGATAGAAAACAAGAACATGTAGTAGATGTTGCATATGGTGTGTGGTTGTGTATAGAGATGGTTGAATATATTGCAGGTTATTTTTGGTGGAGGTAGATGTACAGTTAGAGGTGGGTTTGAACCCATGAAGGAGAAGAGAAGTGAGGAAGGAATTTGGCAGAGGGGTTTGGGATTTGGTGGACATGAGTCCACGAGAGGGAAAGGGAGGAAGATGCAGTGTTACTGGAGGAAGGTGGTCTATGTTCCAAAGAAATGCTGGAAAAGACATAAGAAAGATTGATTTTCAGTACTTGCATAGCTCGAGGGAGTTTACTACAGGTTGAAGGAAACCTGGAAGAGTAGTGCAACTACTCAACTCCACTATTGTGAGCCTATGCTCACAATATTCTTACCTGGTGTGTTTGGTGCAGGAGCACGTGGGTGGATAGGAAATCTGCACCAACCAAAAATATTGTTTGGTTTTCTTTCAATTTTGGTTTATTTTGATTTGGTCTTCTCTTGTTTTGATTTAGTGCCTAAACCTCTTAAATTTGTACAATTTAATGGAACGACAATGGAAGTAGTATTGTCTCATGATGAAAATCTTTTAAACAAATGCAATCAATTAGTACGTGTATGTGAAATGTGGAAACATAGATGGGTTACTATCGCATAGATGAAGCCTGGAAGTGTTGGACCGAATGTCTCAATAAAATTTTGTCTCACAATGATTGTATGAAGTGGTGCAAATGAATAAAATCTACACATGAAATGAATACCTTTTAAATTCCTCGTCATCAACCATTTGCATATTAATTTGGAAGGAGCCGATAGTCTAAAGAAACCGGTCGAGAAAGGAAAAAGTCATCGAACTAAAGATTAGCAATTTTGGAAATGAATGTTTTAAAGATGCCTTTACATATTCCATGAAATGAACCGATGAAACAAAGGAGAGGTCACCTGATTGATGGTAAAGGTTGATCTATTCAATATGCAAAAAAAAAAGACCAAATGAAAGGAGGCCAATGAATTTGAAGAGGCATAATTATGGAGAAAGAATTGACACCTAGAAAAAGGAGGTTCAGTAGAAAGGCTATGGGCGATGGGAGACGTCCGATTTATGTTTTGAAAAAAATACAGATTTGAGATAAGTATAAAGTGGCACAAAGGTAAGTAAGAAGGTAGATAGGTAAAGGAAGGCCGATAGTTTCTTCAGTCTAAAAAGTAGGATTGAGGCATCAAACAAACTGTTGGGGCATTGCAAATTGAAGGATTGTGCTAGGTAAATGTGAAAAGTGTGTGTTAATGAAAGGGAAAGCCATGAATAGATAAAGAGAGGCATTGAACTAAGTGTGAAGGCACACAGTAAGTAAAGGAAGGAGGGGTTGTGAATAAGTCTCAGTTGTTTTATGAAAATATAATGTGTAGATAAAACAAAAAGAGAAAATTTTGAGGTTGAGTGAGTGGGGTTGTGTGGAGAAGCAAGGGAATTAGATGTTGCAGCAAATTGATAAGGGGTTGTGGTTAAAAATTACATAACAATGAGTAACTAGTGTGGAATGTTAAATGGCATATCAGAAGAATGTATGAGAGATTTATACAAGGATTGAGTATGAATACAATCAAGGTGGTCATGTAATTGAAAATTGAATTGAATTAATGAAATTAAAGTTTTTTGTAATTTGTGTTTCATTGGTTTTTTGAAATTGGGCAACGTTTTGTCTGTGAGTGATTTTGTGTTTTGAGATTGTTATTTGGGCAAGAGGGGAGTCCCCTCTGCATCAAGTGGCATCAGAGCAAGTAATCCTGAGCATGGAGGGTATCCACCAGGACCATGGGTGAAGAGTTTGTGAAGAGTGAAGCCTTGAGAGGCCATTGGTTCCATGGGAATCATGTTGACTATCCTCCAATAGAGATGAGGCTGGGTAGAAGGTGTGCAAATCTCTTCCACTAAGAGGAATTTGGTAGAAGAGATTGTGAGGGTGCATGTTCCAAAATCATGTTGGGTAGAGGATAGTGGTGAGATTTTTTTGCAAGGAAAAACCGTGTAGAAGTAGAGAATGTGAGTTTTGGAAGATTGCAGCAGGCAAGATGGGTTGGGTCATGAAGAGACCCATGTGAAAATTGTTTTGGGAGAATCACTAGGATGATGTGGAGGAGGAATTGTGTAAAGCATTGGAAAAGATGGTTTGTGGAAAAGTGGAAAAGAGTGTTGGAAAGAGTGAGAGGAAAATGGTGAAGAGTAGTGAGAAGACAAAGGCTTTCTTGAAAGAGGATAGCAGAAAGAAGAATAGAAGAAATGAGTGTTTCAGCCCCAGATGGAAAGCGAAATAAGTAGTCCAACAACCCCTACTGATGAAGAAGTTGTAGCAATGACATGCCATGAGGAAGGCATGACAATAGAAGATGAAAAGACAGAGGTGAATAGCGAAGAGGTCGCATTTGAAGGGGAAGGTGAATCATATTTTTTCGATCAACTGTTGGCGATTGAGAAAGTGAAGAAAGAAGAGCGAGAAGTTGTAGCTGACAAGGTGGTGGAAGATGTTGCAGTGAAGTTCAGTGTTGTAGCTATGAGTGAAGATGAGGTAAAACAATTTTATGATGTTACTTTGGTTTAAGATGAAAAGATAGAAGAAGAGATGGATAGAAAACAAGAACATGTAGTAGATGTTGCATATGGTGTGTGGTTGTGTATAGAGATGGTTGAATATATTGCAGGTTATTTTTGGTGGAGGTAGATGTACAGTTAGAGGTGGGTTTGAACCCATGAAGGAGAAGAGAAGTGAGGAAGGAATTTGGCAGAGGGGTTTGGGATTTGGTGGACATGAGTCCACGAGAGGGAAAGGGAGGAAGATGCAGTGTTACTGGAGGAAGGTGGTCTATGTTCCAAAGAAATGCTGGAAAAGACATAAGAAAGATTGATTTTCAGTACTTGCATAGCTCGAGGGAGTTTACTACAGGTTGAAGGAAACCTGGAAGAGTAGTGCAACTACTCAACTCCACTATTGTGAGCCTATGCTCACAATATTCTTACCTGGTGTGTTTGGTGCAGGAGCACGTGGGTGGATAGGAAATCTGCACCAACCAAAAATATTGTTTGGTTTTCTTTCAATTTTGGTTTATTTTGATTTGGTCTTCTCTTGTTTTGATTTAGTGCCTAAACCTCTTAAATTTGTACAATTTAATGGAACGACAATGGAAGTAGTATTGTCTCATGATGAAAATCTTTTAAACAAATGCAATCAATTAGTACGTGTATGTGAAATGTGGAAACATAGATGGGTTACTATCGCATAGATGAAGCCTGGAAGTGTTGGACCGAATGTCTCAATAAAATTTTGTCTCACAATGATTGTATGAAGTGGTGCAAATGAATAAAATCTACACATGAAATGAATACCTTTTAAATTCCTCGTCATCAACCATTTGCATATTAATTTGGAAGGAGCCGATAGTCTAAAGAAACCGGTCGAGAAAGGAAAAAGTCATCGAACTAAAGATTAGCAATTTTGGAAATGAATGTTTTAAAGATGCCTTTACATCTTCCATGAAATGAACTGATGAAACAAAGGAGAGGTCACCTGATTGATGGTAAAGGTTGATCTATTCAATATGCAAAAAAAAAAGACCAAATGAAAGGAGGCCAATGAATTTGAAGAGGCATAATTATGGAGAAAGAATTGACACCTAGAAAAAGGAGGTTCAGTAGAAAGGCTATGGGCGATGGGAGACGTCCGATTTATGTTTTGAAAAAAATACAAATTTGAGATAAGTATAAAGTGGCACAAAGGTAAGTAAGAAGGTAGATAGGTAAAGGAAGGCCGATAGTTTCTTCAGTCTAAAAAGTAGGATTGAGGCATCAAACAAACTGTTGGGGCATTGCAAATTGAAGGATTGTGCTAGGTAAATGTGAAAAGTGTGTGTTAATGAAAGGGAAAGCCATGAATAGATAAAGAGAGGCATTGAACTAAGTGTGAAGGCACACAGTAAGTAAAGGAAGGAGGGGTTGTGAATAAGTCTCAGTTGTTTTATGAAAATATAATGTGTAGATAAAACAAAAAGAGAAAATTTTGAGGTTGAGTGAGTGGGGTTGTGTGGAGAAGCAAGGGAATTAGATGTTGCAGCAAATTGATAAGGGGTTGTGGTTAAAAATTACATAACAATGAGTAACTAGTGTGGAATGTTAAATGGAATATCAGAAGAATGTATGAGAGATTTATACAAGGATTGAGTATGAATACAATCAAGGTGGTCATGTAATTGAAAATTGAATTGAATTAATGAAATTAAAGTTTTTTGTAATTTGTGTTTCATTGGTTTTTTGAAATTGGGCAACGTTTTGTCTGTGAGTGATTTTTTGTTTTGAGATTGTTTTTTGGGCAAGAGGGGAGTCCCCTCTGCATCATAATTCCCTATAATCTCCAATATATATCCTAAAACCTCATTTTCATCACCAATCTAGGAAATCATTTTAGGCTCCACCTCTTATCCTAATACTACATCTAAGCTAAATCAATACGATCCAATCCATCCCAATCCAAAAACACATCCAATAATTTTTTATTTTTTATTTTTTATCTTTTTTGGGGGTGGGGAGTTGGGTGGGGGGGGGGGGTTCTCATAGGACCAATAATAAAGGATCTTGATCTCCAATACCCAAATAAGGTTATGTCATCCCATCATACCACTAATCCTAAACCATCTAAACATCTCTCATCATCATGCACTCCATCACCTATCAATCTCACTCAAGGAATTCCTATTCAAAATCCACTATTTTCATGCCATTATTCTAGGTTGATCAAAGAATCCCATATCCTTATCCAAGCTTACATTCTATTATCTTATTTATTGGATCTAAGTCAAGGGCAATGTCCAAAAAATGAAAAAATAAGATCCAACATGAATCAAGATCAAGTTATTAATAAAATCCCCATAGATGATGATGACATCAAAGCTAATGAAATATTTGGTCAATATCCTATCTTTGATCTTGAAATCCAAGATTATCCAATCTTTAATCAAGATCCCATTGATTATTATGAAATCCATTATAATATAATCTTTGATCAAGATCCTATCTATGCTCATGACATTTAAGATGATCCTAAATTTATTCAAGATCCTACTATTGGTAAATAAATCCAAGATGGTCCCCCCATATACTCCTATCCCATCCATGATCACAAAATTAAACTTGATACCATCTACATTCCAACAACCTTCATTTCCCAAGATGAGACACTGACCTTCCTTAGAAAAATATATAATAAAACAAATGGCACATGGATCACATAAAATATGTTGATAAATAATCTACTATGGATCATATTGGCATTTCAAATGATCTTCAAATGATGACAAGAATGACCAAGAATAAAGATGCACTATCATATAATCTAGGATCATCTACTTTTATCAAATTAGTATATCACAAATGATAAAACAAAAAAAATTGATGGTTCTCAACAACACAATTATAGGTTATCATCTTTCTTCTAAAACAAAAAATACCCCATTAAAAAATAATACCATTGTAAGGGATTAGGCTTGCATGAACAATTCATTTTACAACCAATACACTTTTGTATAAATCCCAAATTTCAAGGTCATCAACTATTCATCAATTATATTAGGGTAATATCATCCAATGCAAGCATCAAAATAGAAGTCATGTATACTCCTTACCATAAGGTTTCTTTTGACACTCCTCCTAGCAACACCATAAAACATCACTCCCAATTACTTAAACCCACCAATTATGACCAAAAAATAAAAAAAATTACAAATAAAAAGATCAAAGTTGAAATTTCAAAATATAATGAATCTAAAAATTAAAGTGGACACATGAAGTCAAAATAAATTATTAAGAAAATTGGACCAAGCGAATCCGAGGATTCAAATATAATAGTTAATAAAAGTATGGAGCCACAAGAAAAAAATATCTCACATATAGAATATGCCAACCTTCTTCAAAATGGTAATCAATCCCCCATACAAATTCATAAATAAGTTTTTGTTCTAAACACAATCACAGTTTTGGCTCTTAGAGTTGCTATAAAGATCCGTAAATGAAATTGTGAGGACATAACCATAATAATAATATAAATTAAGAATGAATTAATTAATTAAAAAATATAAATTATATAATAAAAATATTTTTTAATTTAAAAAACAATAAACTATAAATTATTATTACCATTAAGCTGTTAGCTCTTATTACCGTTATTAAGAAGAAAAAGCATAGCTATTAGCTCTTATTACCGTTTTGTGTGGCTATATCTGGAGGCAAAGTGCTTTCCATTGCTGGATAGTCCTGACCTCAGTATTTTGCTGTGGAAGAAAAGCTTGCGGATATGGCAGAGTAAACCCTGCATTGGCGGCACAGGGAAGGTTGTTTGCTGAATCCGCACACCACACGGTGAGGACCTCTTGTGCATAGATTATCCTAGTAAAGATTTCTCCAGTCAATCTCTGAATTTATGGCCTCCAACACCTTGTATGCCTTCATTCCTTTCTTACATTCCCGACTTCTCCAAGGCGTTCCAGCATGTTTGCCTTCATTCGGGAGGAAAGGCGGTGCTTAAGGGGACAGAGTTTGGAGGGCTCTCAAAGATCTCTCACCCTCGCCCATGAAAAATCCTTGGTTAGATTGTATTCATAGATACCCTGTTAAAAGCTAGTTTCGCATTTACACAAAATTTTCAATGGCACCGGTTTAGGACGCAAGGAGTAGCCAGTGGAGGTAGACAGTGTTGTATTTTGTATTCTACCTGTTGAGGAGCCCAACCCCTGACCACCAGATCACGTTACACTGTGCGGTCTTGAAACCCTTGGTACAGAACAACACTCCGAACGCTTCACCCTTCACTCTGTAACCCTTGGGGAAGACCCATGAGATGAACAGCAGTCATGTGGTCCACCGGAAGAGGCAGAGGAAGGCTATTTTCAATTCAAGGCGCTTCTGATCTTCATTGAGGTATGCCCTGCTCTACACATGGTTCCACTTAATTACAAAATATTAAATATACTTGGAAATAAAATAGAAAATCTAAACAAAAGCAATAAAACAAAAACATATACTATATAAAAATCTTAAAAAATTTACAATATAAACATATAACCCAGCGCCAAATTTGGAGCAATTCACAGGACAAACATGTTTCGTATATAGAGACACATGAAAAGAGGGAAAAGAGGTAGAAGAAATATATATTTTCATCTTTCTAGATTTAGAGGCCATGGAACTCTGTGATCCATCCATTGACCACCTGTGTCTGTAGCTGCTATTTTTAGCGGCGTTTGCCATCTCCATACCTTTCTCATCTCTGTTGCCTTCCACTGAAATATAAGAGACTAATTTTTCGTGGCCATAATGTTGCAGCATTTTAACATAGAGGACAACAGTGAATATAAGTAAAGAGGCTAAGTAACAATTGAACTGCAAATTGGCCAGGGCGTTGGGCCTCATGTTGGCCCTCATGTTTGCATCTCAGCACCATATGACCATTCTCTGCGTGCATTTTACACCCTTTTGGAATACACGCATGAATCCCATGTGTACAAACCATATTCCCTGAAACAAAATCGACATTGACCTCACCATGCCCACTTAAAAACTCTTAGGAAAAGGGACCTCTAAAATAGTGGAGGCCAAGCTAACTAGAACAATAAGCTCTGCAGAAATGGAGAGGCAGGCGCCCGCTAAAATAGCTAGCAGCTCCACATGCTTTACTACTTTACCCCTAAATTTATCAGGAAACCAGGGGCTAGTAGTCGTTGTAAGATGGACAATTGTTTATTTTGTTAGGCAGGTTTTTGTTGAGTGATAATGGCCATCAAAATGTTCAGTCAATTTTGTTTCGTTCACCGAAGAATTATAGTTTAATTGAATTAATTTTTGTTTCTTTCACCGAATTTGTTGAATTCAATTATGTCATCTATCAAATTCATCTCACCTCAATTTAAATTTACATAAAATTCAGTTTAAAGATTGTAATGGCTCAATTTAACTACCCATTATCAGGAAAAAGATGTACTAGTTGATGGGTAGTATATTGATTACATATCTCAAAAAGAATTTGACAGCAGAGGATTCACCCCTGGTTGTGTTTGGAGGATCTTACGGTGGCAGTAAGAGTGTTTCATTAATTGTGTTAATGAGTTTCTAAATGCAGTAATGTTTGTTTAGTGTGTTTTAGTTTGGGAATTCATTAAGTGTTTGTGTGTGGTGTTTGAATATTGATTTACTTATTGAATTTGGGCACTTTTGTATGAACTTTTGGGTGTGTTTGAATTTTGATTGTCACTTTCAAGAGTGTTCTAATTTTGGCTCACTTTATTTCAACACACTTCACAATGTTTTGAACTTTGTTGTATTTACTTTCTATGTGTAAAGTATGTGTTTCAACTTTTCACATTCACATTGTGTTTTGAACTTCAATGTTTTACTTCATGTGTGGTTGAACTAATTGTGTGGCATGTGTTTATATTTAAACTTTCAAGTTCATTTTATGTAAATATTTTATGCTTGAGAATTCACTAATTGTTTGTGTGGTGTGTTCTTATATTGATTTAATTATTGAATTTTGGCACTTTTGTATGAACTTTGTTTGCATTTTACTATTTATATGAAGTTTGTGTTTGAGTTTTGGCATACATTAATTGTTTTTTGAAAAATAAGCTTTGGTGTGTGTTTGAGAGAGAAATAGGAGAGGGAGGGAGGTAAAGAGTAGAGAGAGAGGGTAGTAGATAGAGAGGGGGGAGAGAGTAGAAGGTAAAGAGGGGAGGGATGTAGAGAGGTGAGAGAGAGAGAGAGGGTAGGAGGTAAAGAGAGGAAGGAGGTAGAGAGAGAATAGGAGGTAGAGAGGGGAGGAAGTTAGAGGTGTGTGTGTGTTTGTGAGAGAGAGAGAGACAAAGGGAGAGAGGGGGAGGTAGAGAGGGGAGAGAGTAGGAGTTAGAGAGGTGTGTGTGTGTTTGAGAGAGAGAGAGAGAGGTAGAAAGTAGAGAGAGAGAGAGGTAGAGAGGGGGGAGGAGAGAGAGAGAGGTAGAGAGGTGTTTTGAGAGAGAGAGAGAGGGGGAGGTAGAGAGGGAGAGAGGGTAGGAGGAGAGGAGAGAGTAGAGAGTAGGAGAGAGGTGTGTGTGTGTTTGAGAGAGAGAGGGAGAGAGGGGGGAGGTAGAGAGGGGAGAGAGGGTAGGAGGTAATGAGGGGAAGGAGGTAGAGAGGGGAGGAAGTTAGAGAGTTGTGTGTGTGTTTGTGTGTGTGTGAGAGAGAGGGGGGAGAGAGTAGAGAATAGGAGGTAGAGAGGTGTGTGTGTGTTTGAGAGAGAGTGGGAGAGGGGGGAGGTAGAGAGGGGAGAGAGGGTAGGAGGTAATGAGGGGAATGAGGTAGAGAGATAGTAGGAGGTATAGAGGGGAGGAAGTTAGAGAGTTGTATGTGTGTTTGTGTAAGAGAGAGAGAGGGAGAGAGGGGGGAGGTAGAGAGGGGAGAGAGTGAGGGAGGTAGAGAGTAGGAGGTAGAGAGGTGTGTGTGTGTGTTAGAGAGAGAGAGAGAGGTAGAGAGGGGAGAGAGTAAGGAAGTAAAGAGTGAGGTAGGTAGAGTAGGAGATAGAGAGGTGTGTGTGTGTGTTTGAGAGAGAGAGAGGGAGGGAGGTAGAGAGTAGAGAGAGAGGGGGGGAAGAGAGTAGAGAGGAGGAGAGGTGTGTGTGTGTTTGAGAGGAGAGAGAGGAGGGAGGCAGAGAGCAGAGAGAGGGTAGGAGGTAGAGAGGGGGGGAGAGTAGAGAGTAGGAGGTAGAGAGGTGTGTGTGTGTGTGTTTGAGAGAGAGAGAGGGAGAGAGGGGAGAGAAGGTAGGAGGTAAAGAGGGGAAGGAGGTAGAGAGGGGAAGAAGTTAGAGTTGTGTGTGTGTTTTTGTGTGTGAGAGAGAGAGGGAGAGAGTAAGGAAGTAAAGAGTGAGGGAGGTAGAGAGGTGTGTGTGTGTGTGTGTGAGAGAGAGAGAGAGAGAGAGGGGGGAGGTAGAGAGGGGAGAGAGTAAGGAAGTAAAGAGGGAAGGAGGCAGAGAGGTGTGTGTGTTTGAAAAGAGAGAGGGGGGAGAGGGTAGGAGGTAAAGAGGGGAAGGAGGTAGAGATAGAGTAGGAGGTAGAGAGGGGAGGAAGTTAGAGAGTTGTGTGTGTGTTTGTGTGTGTGAGAGAGAGAGAGAGAGGGAGAGAGGGGGAGGTAGAGAGGGGAGAGAGTAAGGAAGTAAAGATTGAGGGAGGTAGAGAGGGGGAAGAGTAAGGAAGTAAAGAGTGAGGGAGGTAGAGAGGTGATAAAGAGAGAGGGTAGGAGGTAAAGAGGAGAGGGAGATAGAGAGGTGATAAAGAGAGAGGGTAGGAGGTAAAGAGGAGAGGGAGGTAGAGAGGTGTGAGAGAAAGGAGGGGTAGGAGGTAAAGAGGGGAGGGAGTTAGAGAGGTGGGTGTGTGTGTGTGAGAGAGAGAGAGAGAGGGGAGGTAGAGAGGGGAGAGAGGGTAGGAGGTAGAGAGAGAGTAGGAGGTAGAGAGGGCTAGAGAGGCGTGGTGTGTTTGTTTGTGTGTGTGTGTGTGTGTGTGTGTGAGAGAGAGAGAGAGAGAGAGAGGTAAGGAAGTAAAGAGGAGGGAGGCAGAGAGGTGTGTGTGTGTGTGTGTGTGAGAGAGAGAGAGGGGGGGGGAGGTAGAGAGGGGGGAGAGCAAGGAGGTAAAAAGGAGAGGGAGTTAGAGAGGTGGGTGTGTGTGTGAGGGAGAGAGAGGGGGGATGTAGAGAGGGGAGAGAGGGTAGGAGGTAAAGAGAGGAAGGAGGTAGAGAGAGAGAGGGGAGGAAGTTAGAGAGGTGTGCGTGTGTGAGAGAGAGAGAGGGGGGGTAGGAGGTAGAGAGATTAGGAGGTAGAGAGGGGAGCAAGTTAGAGAGGTGTGTGTGCGTTTGAGAGAGAGAGAGAGGGAGGAAGTAAAGAGTGATGGAGGGAGAGAGTAGGAGGTAGAGGTGTGTGTGTGTGTGTGTGTGTGTGTGTGTGTGTGTGTGTGTGTGAGAGAGAGAGAGAGAGAGAGAGTAAAGAAGTAAAGAGTGAAGGAGGGAGAGAGTAGGAGGTAGAGAGGTGTGTGCATTTTTGTGTGTGTGTGAGAGAGGGAGGTAGGAGGTAGAGAGGTGTGTTTGAGAGAGAGAGAGAGTAAGGAAGTAAAGAGTGAGGGAGGGAGAGAGTAGGAGGTAGAGAGGTGTGTGTGTGTGTGTGAGAGAGAGAGAGAGAGGGTGGGGGGGAGAGAGTGGGAAGAGTAAGGAGGTAAAGAGGGAAGGGAGTTAGAGAGGTGGGTGTGCGTGTGAGAGAGAGGGGGGAGGTAGAGAGGGGAGAGAGGGTAGGAGGTAAAGAGGGGAAGTAGGTAGAGAGAGAGTAGGATTTAGAGAGGGGTGTGTGTGTTTGAGAGAGAGAGGGGGAGGGAGAAAGGGGGGAGGTAGAGGGGGGAGAGAGTAAGGAAGTAAAGAGAGAGGGGGAGGGAGAAAGGGGGGAGGTAGAGGGGGGAGAGAGTAAGGAAGTAAAGAGAGAGGGAGGTAGAGAGTAGGAGGTAGAGACGTGTGTGTGTATGTGTGAGAGAGAGAGAGTAGGAGGTAGAGAAGGGAGGGAGTTAGAGAGGTGTGTGTGTATTTGTGAGAGAGGGAGAGAGAGAGGGGGGGATAGAGAATGGAAAGAGTAAGGAAGTAAAGAGTGAGGGAGGCAGAGGTGATAAAGAGAGAGGCTAGGAGGTGAAGAGGAGATAGAGAGAGGGGGGTAGGAGGTAAAGAGGGGAGGGAGTTAGAGAGGTGAGAGTGTGAGGGTAGGAGATAGATAGAGAGGGGAGAGAGTAGGAAGTAAAGAGTGAGTAGAGGTAAAGAGGGGAGGGAGTTAGAGAGGTGGGTGTGTGAGGGAGAGAGGGAGGGAGGGAGGTAGAGAGGCGAGAGAGACAGGGGGTAGGAGGTAAAGAGGGGAGGGAGATAGAGAGGTCAGTGTGTGAGAGACAGGGAGAGGGTAGGAGATAGATAGAGAGGGGAGATAGTAGGAATTAAAAAGTGAGTAGAGGTAAAGAGGGGAGGGAGTTAGAGGTGTGTGTGTGAGAGAGAGAGAGAGAAGGGGGGAGGTAGAGAGGTGAGAGAGAGAGAGGGAGTAGGAGGTAAAGAGGGGATGGAGGTAGAGAGGTGAGAGAGAGTATGAGGTAAAGAGGGGGGAGGTAGAGGTAGAGAGAGAGAGAGAGAGAGAGAGAGAGAGAGAGGTTAGGAGATAGATATAGAGGTGAGAGAGAGTATGAGGTAAAGAGGGGGGAGGTAGAGAGGTGAGAGAGAGAAAGAGGTTAGGAGATAGATAGAGAGGTGAGAGAGTAGGAAGTAAGGAGTGAGCATAAGGTAAAGAGGGGAGGGGGGTAGAGAGGTGAGAGAGAGAGAGTAGAAGGTAAAGAGGGGAGGGAGGTAGCAAGGGGAGAGAGTAAAGAGTGAGGGAGGTAGAGAGATGATAAAGAGAGAGGGTAGGAGGTAAAGAGGAGAGTGAGTAGAGAGGTGAGAGAAAGAGGGGGGTAGGAGGTAAATAGGGGAGGGAGTTATAGAGGTGGGTGTGTGTGAGAGAGAGAGAGAGAGGGTAGGAGATAGATAGAGAGGGGGGAGAGTAGGAAGTAAAGAGTGAGTAGAGGTAAATAAGGGAGGGAGTTAGAGAGGTGGGTGTGTGAGAGAGATAGAGAGAGAATAGAAGGTAAAGAGGGGGGGTAGAGAGGTGATAGAGAGAGGGAGGGTAGGGAGGTAGATAGGTGAGAAATATATGGAGAGAGGGCATGAGGTAAAGAGGGGAAGGTGGTAGAGAGGTTTCAGAGAGAGAGGGTAGGAGGGAAAGAGGGAGGAGCAGAGGTGTGTGTGTGAGAGAGAGAGAGGGGAAGGGAGGGAGGCAGATAAGAGAGGAGAGAGAGGCAGGGAAAGTAGATAAAGAGAAAGATAGGGAGAGAGGGAAGGAGGAAGAGGAGGGAGGTAGAGAGGAAAGAGGGGATAATAAAAGAGGGGAGGAGGCAGAGAGGCAGATATAGGTGAGAAAGAGGGAGAGATGGTAGGAGGTAAAGAGGGGAGGGAGTTAGAGAGGTGTGTGGGTGAGAGAGAGAGGGGGGGAGGGAAGGGAAGTGGAGAGGTGAGAGAGAGGGAGGGTAGGGAGGTAGATAGGTGAGAAAGATAGGGAGAGAGGGTAAGAGGTAAAGAGGGGAGGGAGGTAGTGAGGTTTGAGAGAGAGAGAGAGAGGGTATGAGGTAAAGAAGGGAAGGAGGTAGAGAGAGAGTAGGAGGAACAGGAGGAGGCAGTAGATGGCAAAAGTGTTGCGCGCAAAGTGTGGGAGAGAGTGAGAGAGAGAGAGAGGAGAGAGAGAGAGAGAGAGAGAGAGAGAGAGTAGAAGGTAAAGAGGGGAGGGAGGTAGAGAGGTGAGAGAGAGAGGGTAGGGAGGTAGATAGGTTAGAAAGATAGGGAGAGATGGAAAGAGGTAAAGAGGGGAGGGAGGTAGAGAGGTTTGAGAGAGAGAGAGGGTAGGAGATAAAGAGGGGAAGGAGGTAGAGAGAGAGGAGGTAAAGAGGGGAGGGAGTTAGAGAGATGTGTGTGTGTGTGTGTGAGAGAGAGAGGGGGGAAGGTAGAGAGGGGAGAGAGTAGGAAGTAAAGAGTGAGGGAGGTAGAGAGGTGATAGAGAGAGGGTAACAGGTAAAGAGGAGAGGGAGGTAGAGAGGTGAGAGAGAGAGAATAGGAGATAATGAGGGGATGGGGATAGAGAGGTGAGAGAGAGTAGGAGGTAAAGAGGGGAGGTAGTTAGAGAGGTGTGTGTGTGTGTGTGAGAGAGAGAGAGAGGGGGGAGGTAGAGAGGTGAGAGAGAGAGAGAGGGTAGGAGGTAGAGAGGGAAGAGAGTAGGAAGTAAAGAGTGAGGGAGGTAGAGAGGTGATAGAGAGAGGGTAGGAGGTAAAGAGGAGAGGGAGGTAGAGAGGTGAGAGAGAGAGAGGGTAGGAGGTAAAGAGGGGATGGAGGTAGAGAAGTGAGAGAGAGTATGAGTTAACTAGGGGAGGGAGGCAGAGAGATGAGAGGGAGAAAGGATAGGAGGTAAAGAGGGGAGGGAGGTAGAGAGGTGAGAGAGAGAGGGTAGGAGGTAAAGAGGGGAGGGAGGTAGAGAGGTGTGAGAGAGAGAGGGTAGGAGGGAGAGAGGGGAGGGAGATAGAGAGGTGTGTGTGTGTGTGAGAGAGAGGGAGGGAGGGAGAGAGCAGGTACCAAGTATAGAAGGGAGGGAGATTAGGAGGTAGAGAGGGGAGGGAGGTAGAGAGATGAGAGAGAGGGAGAGATAGAAGGTGAGGATGATTTTACCTTTGAACTAATGTGAGAATGTTATAATGTGAGTTCATTATAGTTTGCTCGCATTATTGTTAGCTTTGGTAATTTTCAAAGCTCAGGGTTGGATTTTCCTTGGGATTCCAACTCTAAGAGTTGGGAACACATTTTATTATTTAAAGAGGAGAGGGAGGTAGAGAGGTGAGAGAGAGAGAGAGGGTATGAGGTAGTGAGGGGAGGGTGGTAGAGAGGTGAGAGAGTATGAGGTAAAGAGGGGAGGGACGTAGAGAGATGAGAGAGATGGAGATAGGGTAGGAGGTAAAGAGGGGAGGGAGGTAGAGAAATGTAAGAGAAAGATGGTAGGAGGGAGAGAGGGGAGGGAGGTAGAGAGGTGTGTGTGTGTGTTTGTGTGTGTGTGTGGGAGAGAGAGAGAGAGAGGTAAAGAGGAGAGGGAGGTGGAGAGGTGAGAGTATGATGTAGAGAGGGGAGGGAGGTACATAGAGATAGGGTAGTACATAGAGAGGGGAGGGAGGTGGAGAGGTGAGAGAGAGAAGGTGGGAGGTAGAGAAATGAGAGAGAGATGAGAGAGAGATAGAAGGTGAGGATGTTTTTACCTTTGAAATAATGCGAGAATGTTATAATGTGAGTGCATTATAGTGTGCTCGCATTATTGTCAGCTTTGGTAATTTTCAAACCTTAGGGTTGGATTTTCCTTGGCATTCTAACCCAAAGAGTTGGGAACACATTTCATTGTCTAAAGAGTGTTTTTGTAAAATATAATAAAATTGACGCAATCTTGAGTGTGCTCCCCCTTATGCTCTCACTTAGGTTTGTATATTTTTCAATGTCAAGTCAGAAAAACAATGTAGTGTCTAACAATCTTGAGCGTGCTCCCCTCTCTAACATTGAGCTCTTTGTTAGCTTTCTAACCATGTAATTTTTTTCATGTTTCAAATATTTTAGGGTTTTGATCTTTAATTTTTTTGGTAGTGTCAATTTTTTGGTCTCATTTTTTACCTGTTTGTCAAATTTTGAAAAAAATTACATTTTTCAAAACTAGACTCTATTCTATGCACATTAAAAAATGGTTTTTTCTTGGTTTCCAAAAAAATTAAGGTGGAGCAGACTCAATTTTATGTTTTTCAGGATGTGTTCACTTTGAGAATTTGTAAAAAGTTGTATATTCATTAAAAATTTAGCAGAAAAATTGAGCATAAACTACATCATGTTAGTTAATTTTTCATTGAATTGATTTTTAAAATACTAAAAAAAGTTAACATCTTAGGAAGGAGCACACCAGATGATATGCTCCCCTTTTTGAACCTCTTGATCTCCACCATTTAAAAAAGTTTAGAAATTAGATTTAGAGCACTGACTCTTGTTCTTGTTGCATCTTCAAGTTTTGAGTGGCAACTATCTTCAAATTCTCATCCAAGGTTAGTCTTTCCTAATTTCAGAAAAAATAAAATAAAAAATTAGCCACTTAAGACCCCTTTTTGGTCCCCCATCTTTATGCATACCTTGTATATATATTTGACATTTTGGGAGCACTCCATACTTTTTGGAGAAGTCAGCCATCTTGGGGAAGCCCCAACTTTCATATAGATAGATATTTGTTGCACTTAAAATTTTGGTGGTGTGGACAAAATTCATATATTGGGTTATTTTAATATTTTCTATAGTGTTGGTGGCTATGTAGAAAATAATTAAATATTTAAGTTGTCATAGTTCTTTATTTAATTATAAAAGGGGTTGTATATTGAGACATAAAAGTGACTTACTTTTTAGCCCAAAAGTAAGTTTGAATTTTCAAATGTCATTAGGAAATATTTTTCAAAAAAAGCAATGAAAAAGAAAAAATATTTATTTTATTAAAAAATATTGTTTTTTTAAAAGCAATAAAAAAAATATTTAAGAAGGGCTTGGGAAAGAGATTGATCATACATTGTTTATTATCAAATTCTATTTCTTGAAAGATTGAACTTATTCATCCTAACCATTTGAGAGTGATTTCATCCAAAAGTCCATTATGTGTTAAAGATACTAGGTTGGGGATGAAAACCATCAACATTCAGTGGAGCAATTTCTTATGGAGATTTCTTATGTGTTGAATGATAGGATTTTTTATGAGATTGTGTTGAAGAGTAAAGATCATTTCTAGATTTTAGTTTGATGGAGATTTAGCAAAAATAAGGGTTCAAGATTAATGAATTAATTGTGTAGCACATTAGTCTTCATTTTTAAATGAGAAATATTTATCGTTGATTGGTGGAATGGGCCCAAGGAAGGTCATACCATTAAGTGAAGTATATAGTAGCTAGTTGTACTAAAAATTCAGAAAAAATGGAGTTAGGAGTGAGGCATGTCAAAGGAGCAGGTCAAATTCATTCTTAGGAAGTTTTTGGGTTCCAAAATCCTAAGCACATCATAATATTGTAGATTGGAGCTTAGCTTATTGTTGGGCACTATCATCATAAATGAGCTATTGTTCATGTTGTACAACTAGTAAATATATTGTTGTATATTGTATTGCTACAACAATACCCTATGAACTAGGAAGAGAAGCATTTGTTTATAAATATGACTCAACATCCTATGTATTGCTAGAATTGTGGAACATAATTCATATGCAAGCTTTAATGGAATAAAGGGTTATATTGTTCTTAAATTTTCATAATATATGCTCCTTAATTAACTTTATGCAAATTTTAGACTTATTGTTAATTATATCATGGTAAAAGTTATGAAATAAGGTAAAACTAATATAAGTTCATAGTATTGTGTGAATTCCAAAAACTTTGTAGTATCAAACAACAATTCATATATCATTTTTGGAGACATCTTGTAATTTGTATTAGTCCTTTCTATACAATATTTTATGCAAACACTAGGGTATATTGTCTAACATTTGTTGAGATACACATAAAGATGAGTTGGGTATGTCAAACAATTGCAATAAATACCAAATAATTAAAATATTTAAGTGTTGACATCTCATCAAACATTTGTCAAAATTCCAAACTTTTGGTCTAACACTTTACAAAAAATCCCAAGTATCTCACTTGGATTTACCCTATGAAATCAAAATTTTAGCAAGAGAAGCTTGTAGTGAGCTTTGGATAATATTTGCATATTTGTGGGGCTTAGGGATAAAGAAGGGGAAAGTAAGTTTGTATATTTTAATACATTTTTAAAAATGTTTTTAAAAGAAAGATTTAAGGAAATGCTTTAAGGAAAAAATGAAAGTTTCTTCTAATTCAGAGATATAAGGTTACCGATTTAGTAAAGATTTTTGAATAAGGGAATGTAATAGTTTTTGTATGTTTATGTGCTGTTTGGAAAAAATATTTTAATATGAGATATAAGGATAAGTGTTTTGTTAGGGTGTATTCTTGGTCGAAATATTAATGAAAAAATGATTACATTTTTATGCTTGCATTATCAAATATTTGGATTTAATTTTTGGTATTATTAATTTTATATTTTGTAAATAAAAAGTAAAATTAGTTGTTATAAAGGAGGTTGGAGGCAGTAGTGGTTAAAATAAAAATTCATCTTGAATTTTAAAGATAGTATACTATTTGAGAAGAATTTTAAAGATAGTATACTATTTGAGAAGATCCATATCTTCAAATTATTTCCTATTTAGTAGCTAGAACAATGAAGGAAAAACAATTTTGGTGACCTAGACACTGAAATTTTAGTAGCTAGGATAATGAAGGTGAAGGAGAAACAATTTTGATAACCAAGACAATGAAGTTTTGGTAGCCATGATAGAGAACTATTGACAATGTCATGATTCAACAAGAATTGAAATATTATGTTTGTTCCAATCCAATTTTCAGTATCCCTACCTCAAGAAGAAATATGATGAAATTAAGGTGGGAGCATTAAAAATATTACATCATATAGTTAGTATTTTGTTAATTTAATTATTTATGGTTAATATTTTGTAATTTGGTTAGTTTTTAATTGTTAATGAGTATTTGATAGCTATAAGAGAAATTTAAAATAAATAACTTCAAATTTTCATTTTTAGTATTGTAAATTCAACCCAAATATAATGTATATTTCTATGTATTCATTCACATCACTTTATATATAATTTCTATTTTTTTGTTGCACAAGGAAATCAATTAAAATCTTTCATTATCTTCACTTCAATTAGGAGATTGACTCTTACATTTAGTACCATCATTGTTCCATCCAATAACATCATAGTCTATTGAATAGCATCACAATCCATTTGATCAACAACCACTATAAACCACATAATTTGAACTGGCAACTTCTAAGTGACAAACACCCAATGGCTACCAATACATTTACGATCCAAACACATACATAATTTAAACTATCAACTTCTAACTGACAAACACCCATTAACAACCAATCAACCTACTGACCAAACCCTTACATAATTTCTATTTTTATTTATATAAAAATTTAATCCCAATTACTAGGACATTCATTCTAAGATATTCATTTAGGTCCTAAGATATTCATTTTCCTTGTTAGTACTTGAATCTGATCTTTAGAAACTCATACACTAAAATGAGTACGAATTCAAAGTCTTTGTGCCTTTGATTTGCTTCCTAAAATTGATAATTTCTTCCTTTTTTGGCATGATTATCATCTCTTCATGCCTGTGAACCCTTTTAGATGTGATTCTCCTCAAGCATGTCATTATCTTATCATTCCTTAATTTCACTACAACATCATGATCCATGAATTCTAGAAGATTTATCAATATCTTTTTAGGACTAAAGGTAGTTTGGAAGATGTCAAACTAGGACTAGTGGATGGTGGTGTAATTCCTATGGTAGTGTAACTTTAGATCCTTATAGTGAACCAAATGGATGTGGAGTTGTGACACTTATTTGTGGCTGAAGGGGTGGATAGAATATAATTTTGGGTTGTGGATACAATGATTACCATGACCTAAGTATTTTGTATAGGTGCATATTTTATTTGATCCTTTTCTTCTTTTCCTTTTCGAAGTCACCAAATCCTCTGTCTTATTCTCTTCTTGACCTATGCTATCTAAGGTACTGATTTCTTCAATCCCTTTCAAGGCACTTTTCTTGACTTTTACTCCCTTCACTTTCCCTTCACTGTGCTCATATCTGGGAGTTACTCTGTTGCAAGGATATCAAATATAACTTAGGTAATGTGAGCTCACGTGGTCCATAGTCAAGGGTCCTTGAGTAAGTTTTGTCTAAGATGAAGTAGCATTAAGAAATGACAATGTGGTAGCAGTTGATTCAACCCTAAAAAAGAATTAGGTGGTGTAGAATTGATGTAGAGATTTAAACCTTCATGTATAGTGAGAATTATCTTGACAAGTAAGCCCACCAAAGATGGAGATGTCAATATGGTTAGATAACATTTTGAAGAAGAAAAAAGAGTTCATATCTCTAATGTTTTTTTCAGTTGTTGTGGTATTACTTAAAGCTCCTCCTCATTATAAAAAGTAAGATTTCTTCTTTTTCATTCTTTTATGGATGTTCAAGGATAAAAAATAGTGATTCTTCTCTTTCATTTCTATGGATGTTCAAGGATCAAGAATAGAAAAAATAGCCACTCACATTTAGGATAAAAAAGAAGAGATATGCAAGCAATAGATTATTGAATTACAAAAGTTAACCTTACATGGAAAATAAGAGAGATGGAAAAGAAAAATATGTAAATAGTTATAGTCATCATTTTGAATAGGATAAACAAAGATGAATAAACCAAAGAGTAGTTGAAAAATCGAGTGGGATAGTTGAGTACTTACTTCATTGGCCCAAATACTTCATCTTCACTTGCACCAACTCTTTTGCTACCTTGGACAAAAAATTACAAGTTGTAGGTGAAATGAGAGGAGTCAAACAACTAGGGCATAAAAATAATCTCTCCTAACACAAGGTTCAAGTATTATTAAGGAATCTATTAAGTTTTATCATGAAATTGATGATAATCTAGGTTCCCTTGATGAAGTGGAGGAAAATTTTGATGAATTATTATTCGTGGAGGATAATTTACGATAGTTGTAACAAATGAATAATATGGGATTTTTCAGCTTAATGTTAGGTGTTGTACTCAAAAAAAGATAATCTTAGACTTTCCTTTGAATGGTTTAAATGAACTAAGTACAAGGCAATAATCTAGAAGTAAAAGAAGAAAGAATCCAAATTGACAATGATAATAGAGAAGAACGTGCTTGAACAAAAATGGAAGCTATTCATGTGTCAAATTTAAAGTAGGGTGTACTTATTAAATATTTGACATAAAAATTTATGTTTATAAAGTTTGATATATTAATGTCAAATTAGCACATTATAACTAGGGAAATATTTTGAGAACTTAAAAATTAATTTACTATAAAGTTATTTGAATGGTTATATGAAGTTATTCAAGAGGAGACTATAAATTGTAAACTTTTCATTAAAGAAAGGTTAGTGAATCTTTTGCCATTTTTGCAAAGATCGTATGAGTGAGGGACTTTGAAATTTTGAAATTTTGAAATAACAATAGTGTCCATGTGTAATTGATGTTTTATAATTGTTTTTTGTAATCTACAATTACAATTTGAAAAATTATCTAATATGGATTTAATTGAAACTTTGTTATTACCATGTGTTGCATCATGTATGGTTGAATCTACTCCTCACTTTAAATTTCAATCTCACTATTCTCTCAAACACGTTTGTAATACCCTTCAAATATCAAATAAAAATTCATATAACATAAAATTGTTAGATTTTTCACTACCTCTCTTTAGCTGGTAGAATGCAGGTATGCCAAAAGATTTTGGCATCCTATAGTATCTACTACTCCTCTGTTTGGATCTTTAGTAGCTACCAAGTGAATGAGATTCAAAAAAGAATCAAAAGCTTCCTCTAGTTAGATGGGATAGGTAAGAAAAAGAAACACTCAGTTAAGTGGGGGTGGTGTTGTATAGCTAAAGATAGAGTCGGCCTAGGGTTGAAAGACCTCAAAGCACATGGTATGGCTTTGGCAACCAAATGGATAATCAATTCCTTAGAAGGTGATGAACCTTGGAAGGTCCTTATAAGGAACAATATACAACTGGTTGTGCCTGGCAAGCCAAATCATGGAAGTTTCTCTCTTTTAGTGACTTCCTCTCTAGTTCCTACCCAATAATCCCTACTAGTTGGACAATTTTTAAAAGTCTTTCAAAGACTTGGGAAAGCATAAATGTCAATATTAAATATAATGGCATAATAAATAGTAATAATAAAACTTTGGAAGAAAGATATATTTGGTGGCACTTGAAGCATAATAACAAGCCACTTGCACTTTTCCAGGGATGTTCAGGTAAGAGTTGGGCTTGCAAGGGGATAAGATGCTTAAATCACATTCACTTGAATGGGAAGATTTAAACTTGGGAAGATCTGAGCATGGAATTTGATCTTCCCCCCTCTAACTGGAGAACTTACTCCATGATAAGATGTGCATGTGGGTCTCTTCTTCTGCCAAAAGGTTGTAACAATGATAAAGATAATTTTAAGAGTACTAAATGGAGTGGTGGGACTCCTATTCAAAAAATTAACTCAAAAATAATCTATAAGGCCCTAACTAATAGCACTACTATCTTTGATTCCCTTAACCATGGTTGGAATCTCTCCCTTTCTAACAATTCTTGCAAAAAAGCCTTTAATAACAATTGGTCTAATTTTATTGAACCAAAGAAAGCTTGCTTCAAATGGTTATTTTTGCTTCAAAATCTCCCTTATAAGAGTAATCACACTAATATTGATTTATACAGCTCTTGTAGGAAACCAAAAACAATAAAATATATCTTCTTTGAATGCTTATATGCAAAAGAGGTTTGGAATTTGTTTTGTTTTGATTTCCAAGGTTGGAAAGGTAACATCAAATGGTCTGAAATCTTATTAGGAAAAGTTGATGGACTGAATAAGGAATGCAATCAGTTTTGGTTATTACTTACTAATGAAGTTTTATGGCAGATCTAGCTCAAGAGGAATGAGGAAAAAATTCAGGGTGTTAAAAGAACACTTACTGAGTTCTATAAGAAACTCATTTTTCACAATGTATCCTTGTAGGTTTCAACAACAATGGAGTTCTCAAAGCACAAGTTCTTAAAGTTGTTGGAGGAAGACATAAACATGGTGAACAAGCAAGAGAGCATGGGGGGTTGCAACTGGGCATTTGATAAAGAGGCAAGCACACTAATGCTAAAAGGAATGGATAATCTTCTTAAGGATTACAACAAAGAAAAGAAAGATAAGCCAAGAAAGAGAAACATATGAACAAAAACCAAGTGAATGAAGGTTTACGTCCCAATGAAGACCAACTAATGAAGTATCCTATGGGAAGCATATGTTGTGAATAGAGTTGAAAGGAAAAAGATTGTTATGCTATAATGTATACCGAAAGGATTAGGATATTTTGAAACTGTATTTGTTGAGCTATTTATGAATTGGAAAAACTATATATGAAAATGTAATTGGCTAAGAGTACTCACAATAGTGACAATTTTCTAAGGCATTAATGTAAATGTTTTACTCTTTATCTTTAATGCAAAAAAAGTTAGATTTTTTCCAATTTTAAATTTCAATAAAAAACCTCACCATCTTATTTATATATATATCAATAAATATTATCGATTTCACAAATACAAATCCATTCACCAAATTTTAAAAAATTGATATAATTAAAATTACAATAGAATAATTTTATAGTTCCATTTTTATTGATTTTGCATGTTATTTTCACCCAATATCTTGAACATTCCCATTGATTGAAATAGTACACCACATTTTGGTCTTTAGAGTCAAACATAAGAAAAATATTTTCAGGAATCCCAGTTATCTCATGTGCATCTAGCATGTGGAATCAAATTTATTGCAAAGAGATTCTTGTAAAGAGCTTTGGATAATATTGGCATATTTGAGGGGCCTAGGGATAAAGAAGAGGAAATTGTATTTCAATATTTTTAATAAATTATTTTTTAAAAGGTTTTAAAGAATAAATGGAAGTTTTTTCTATTTTGAGGATATAATGTTATCAATTTAATAAAGATTTTTTAAAAAAGAAGTTTTTCTTAAAATTATTTTTTATTAGAAGATATAAAGGTAAGTGTTTTGTTTGAGTGAGTTTTTGGTTGAATTTGATATTTATTTTAAAAATCTTATAGGTGAAGAAGAATATTTGTTCTTAGATAATTAATTTTTTGTGTTTGTATTATAATAATCATATTATTAAACATTTGAATTTTATTTTTGATATTATTAATGTTGTATTTTATAAATAAAAAGTAAAATAGGTCATAAATGAAGTAGGAAATATGAGTGGTTCAAATATATTATTTTGTCTCAAGTTTCAAAGATGTTATACTATTTGGGAAGCTCCATATCTTCAAATTATTTTCCATTTGGATCAAGGGGTTATGTGAGGAATTGTGATCCAAGGTTTAGGTAACCAAGACAATCATTATTTTTTTTGTAACCCACTGTGAATATATCAAAAGGTTTGGTAACCAAGACAATGAGAAGTTTTGGTGGATACGATAGTGAAGGAGGAATGATTTTGGTAACCAAGAAATGTGAATTTTTGGTAGCTAGACTAGGGAAGGAGAAACAATTTTAGTAACCAAGACATGAAAAATTTTAGTAGTCAAAGCAATGAAAGAGGAACAATTTTGGTAACCAAGATAGTGAAGTTTTGGTAGCTTAGATGATGAAGGTGAAGGAAGAACAATTTTTATAACCAAGACAACAAAATTTTGACAGTCATGACAATGAACTATTGATAGTGTCACCGTTCAATAGGAAGTTATTTGGACTATTGACTTCATGTCAGTCCATTTTTTAGTATCCATACCTCAACAAGAAATATGATGAGATTAAGAGGGGAGTTATAAAAATATTACATCATATTAGTTGATTTGTAGTTATGCATTAATATTTTATTTTTCATAAGGAAAAGCAGGTTTTGAAGGGACCCCAAAACCCTGTACAACGAAAGGAAGCTACTAAAGAAAAAGACACATAAGCACCAATAGCCCAAAAAAGTCAAAAATGCTGAAAAAAGAAAACACTAGATAAATCATTAGGAAATCAACAACAAACCATCAACACAGAAGGTTGAACTACCAACAACTACAAAAATTTATCAAGAACCTTTGTCAAATCCATATTACTAGAGATGACCATGTCATGCATCTCTACCACTTGCTCAAGATCTTGGAGTGAAATGGCTACCCTTTTCTTAGTCTTGCTCCTCATACGTAGGAAAGGGCTATCATCCACATTCTTCTCCATGCATAGGCCAACATCCACATCCTTCTTAGCGTAGTTCATATGGTTAATCTTAGCTATAGCCTCCTCATGTTCACGTAGGTCCAAGCTCTTACCAATCCAATTGATGACTTTCTCGTTCAATAAAGACAAGCCATGTGCATTAGACTTCAGGGATTTATTACTTATTCTAACCATAGTTTGCAAGTCATTGTTAATCTTGCTCATTATGTCCTCCATAGCCATAACCCGCTCCTCATTCACCCTATGAACAACCTTTTCCAAAGAAGTCAACCTCTCATGATTTTTGTAAACTTTGGGTCATGTTGAATACACTATAGGGGAGGAAGAGCACAATGAAGAAGATACAAATCCTTGTGGGAATGAGGATTTTTTAGAAAATTTTAGCACCACAAATGAAACCACCACACTTGAAAATGTTTCAAAGGACCTTATTTTCATTCCCAATGAGGCCCCAAAGGAAGATTGCAATCAACCGCTCATCTCATTCAATCAACTATGCCAAGTCATTACATAGTTACAAAAGGAAAATGAGCAACTAAAGGCACAACTTAAACAAAAGAGGGAAGCAATTAGTGAAGGAAAAGCAAGTTTATGCTAGATAATTGAGTCTCCCAGGGAACTACAATGTAGCATGGATGCAGCTACTACTAGCATAGTCCGATCACCTCATTTGTATTCACCATTTGCATGAGGACATGCAAATTCCTAAAGTTGGGAGGGAAATGATGGGTGCCAAATGTGCTCAATTTTTATGTCCTTTTTCCCTTATTTCATTTCTATTTTTCCTTTCTCCTAAGTTCTTCTTGCCATTAATTGTTAGGGAAATAAAGAATATTTGATATGTTTTCAAAGAGGAAAGAATTCTTTTGGAATGCTAAAATTGTTGAGGTAATGATGTATTTTGGATGGTTTACTTCAGGAACTAAATGTGAAGAAGGAATTGACTATGTGGATGAAATTTTTTGAAAAGCATAAGATGGGAAATGTGGGTTGCATATGATGGAAGTCTACTTGTTTTTGTTTTTATATCTTATTTCAAACAAGTTGTTTTTGTAACTGTTTTCGGTTTGTGGCCTACAGCCAACCCAAGGACCATAATTGTCCAGTTTTTTGGCCATCGACCATAACAAACTACAATGCTCTTTTTTTTTTCCTCGTGTACTTCAAAAGATTGGACATATATATGTGTGTTATGATCTGAAAATGATAGATAAAATATATAGAATTAGGAAGATTGAAAATATTGTTTTGTTCTTGAATGATTGCTCAGTTGTTTGTGGCTTGAGTTAGAGTAACCAATTCTTTTCTACTCACCTCATGAATCGGAGGAAGGGCCCCCTCTCGGGAAGCTTGGTGAGATTGTTTTATGTTTTATTAGCTTATATCTTCTGTATTTCATGTGATTCTATCTCTATTGAATGTATGCTTGTCAGGTGCACTGTGATTTCTATTCAAGTTTAAAGATTATTGATAATACAACTTGTGCGATTAATTTGGTACTAAAAGAATTGCAATGAATTCTCTATGGAATGTAATTTTGATATGAGGAATAAGAAGTGTGTTTTCATTGCAGATTAACTATTATGTTTTCCATTTTAGATTGTGTTGTGTTTCATTCTATAGAACTTCCTATTGCATCCCATTCACATTTCATCTCTCTACTGTATTTCATCTCTCAGTTATATTCCATCTATCTGTTGTATTCGATATTCCTGTCGGATTTCATCTTCCTATCACACTTCAACCTCCTGTCACAATTAAACTTCATGTCAGCTGCACTATTTAAACACATCTTTAGCAACTGAATTCTTTCTTTTACTATTGTAAAGGATGTTATTAATATCTATATTAAAGAGTGTATATCCTGAGATATTGAGTTTGAGTTATTCAAGTTTAATAAAAAAAGATAGGTAGGTAGGTAATAATTTAAGAAAGAATTCCATTCGTTTATGATTTGAAGAAGTGTTCTTTTGAATTTCAGATTGAAAAGTGTGTTTAAATTCCTAGATGCATCCATCCCCCCTTAGTTCATTAGTTTCAACCCTTAGGTAGATTGCCACAACACTGTTAACAAGCTTACACCCTCGGATTGACACTTGAAGGATAAACTAAGGAAACTATTGTGAAATTCCCGAAGATTAGTCCAAACCTGTTTGTCAATAAAAGATAGAATTACAAGGATAAATTCAATCCACAATTTAATCCAATCAAAGTGTTTTAGTAAAGAATGACAAAGAACGGTAAGGAGATATGCATTACAAGAGGCATAGGATTCATTGTTGCTTATCTCATTCCTACTCTGCTTAACAAGGTTTACATTGTTCGCACTACTGTTTGTAATCTAGGTATTTAATTGACATATATTTGCATAATATCAAGTTCCTTCAGATGCTTTTGAAGTATCAATGCATGCCATGTGTCATTAAGGTATGTAAACCTAATAAAGGAAATGTATCCTATATAGCATGGGTATTTCTTTAATACTTTCCATAATGGTTATTAGCATATCACATTATTATAGTTTTTGGTAACCCAAGATTGCATTCAAGTATGTAACAAACTTGGTTTGTAGTTTAAGCTGTACACTTTTAAGTAACATTCATAAGGTTTATAAAATCTTGATCCCTCTCTAGAATAGCCCATTAAACATGGTTTGTGCTTGAATGCACTACATAATTGATATAACACAACCACTCTACATATCAACCAAAGTTATAGGATCTTTATTTTAGAAAGAGGTAATCGCTCTTGGATCATGCTATCATTACATTGTAACCTGTTAAACTTGAGTAAACCTGAATGCACCCAATGATGATTGACACCTAATTGTGATGACAGTGATTTGTACATGAATTGTGCTCATATGAGTGCCTCCATTTCTATCAAAAAATAGCCACATTAAACTTGGGTCACACATGAATGCATCTGGTATTTGTTACAGCACAATTCTGCCACATGGCCAATAGAGTTATGGATCACATAATTTGTTCCTCGGTTGTGCTCTTATAGTGATTCCATTACTGTTACAACATAACCCTTTGGACTTATATTTCTCAAATCCTTACATTGCTTATTTTCTCTTTGGATGGATGGATCCATGGATTTTTTGTGATTTATACAACTTTTTTTTTTATAGTAAAGGACATCGGATTCTTTTTGAAGCTGAAATGATTTATTAATTATGGTTTTATGATGATTTTGAGTTTTATTTAGAAGGGGTTAATATGTGGCATTTTTATGTGAAGGAAGAATAGATTGTGATGCAATGTTCAGGTATGGATGACTTAGGAAAAATTGGATTGCTATCGGTGTCATAACCAAGTTGGAGAGTACTTTTTGCTGGTCTAAAACACTTCTAGGTGTTTTCGCTAGCAAGCAGAACCTGGGTGTAGGAATTTTTGAATATCTGATAGAGGAAGTTCCTTTATTCTAAAGATAAAATCATAAATCTATTGTTCCAATTGAACATCCAACCTAAGATCTTTAATATCCGATAGAGAAATTTCGTACTTTCTAAAGATAAAATCATAATTTTTTTGGACCAATTTCAGATCCAATTTGAGGTAGTGAAGCTCCGATAGAGGAAGTTCCTACATTTTAAAGATAAAATCATAAATTTTATCGGTCCAATTTGAGGTCGTGAAGCTTGGATAGAGAAAGTTCCTACATTCTAAAGATAAAATCATAAATTTGCTTGGTCCATGTTGAGGTCCAATTGTAAGGATTTGTCTTTTTAATTATACTTTTTGACAGTTGGCTTGATACAAATTGTTACTTTAGAAATATAGTATTTATTTTCTTCTAATGTTTTGAACCCTCATTTCATGGAAGAGCTCCGAAGATGGTTCCTTCAAATGGAGACTACACTTTTCCACTATAGGTTCCTTCTAGAAACACCAGAAGCTCAAGTACTATCATACTCAAGTACAACATAGTTTGAGGTGAATTGTACTTAGTATTTTATGCTGATATGGATATGTTCTAACCTGTAGTTCATTTTTTTAGCATAATAGATAGGCTAAATATTTGTTTATATACTATTGTTTCAAATTCTAAATTGCTATACCTTATTCTAGGAGCAAACCAAAGGGGGGTTCTATACATAAGACACCATAGTTTCAAATTCAAAATTGTTGGCTCTTTCATAATTGTTTGCTTCATTTATTTGATTAAGACAACCTATTGTATAGAAAATGCTCTCAAAATAAAAATAAAATCTTTTATTCCGGGATGACTACTCAGAATCTTTCCCATCATAACAATGAACAAAAGCATCAGTCATTAACCTGAAATTTGCAAGAGTTTCATCAAATTCTATTTTTCCACTCTCTTTTCCATTATGAACTTTACTCCCAATTTCATCCATGAAGAAGTTCCTCAACTTGTAGATCCTGCTGTTAGCCATAACTTTACCAAGTGTCGAGGATAGCTTCAAGTTTTTACCCAAGAAAAATTGGAAAAATTCGGCCCTACCAGATGCCATAACTTTACCAAGTGTCAATGATAGCTTTGAGTTTTTACCCAAGAAATAATTGACAAAATTTGGCATTACCAAATCAAAATCTGGTAAGACAGAAATTTTTCAATTGTTGCTTGGGTAAAAACTCAAAGCTCTCCTTGACACCTGGTAAAGTTATGGCTAACAATAGGATCTATAGGCTGAGAAAGTTCTTCAAGGATGAAACTGGGAATAAAATTTAGAATGGAAAAGAGAGTGAAAAAGTAGAATTTGATGAAACTCTTGCAAAGTTCAAGTTAATGACTGATGCTTTTGTTCATTTTTATGAATGGAAAGATTCTGAATAGTCATCCTAGAATAAAGTATTTTACTATGATTTTGAGAGCATCTTCTATACAACAGGTTGTCTTAGATCAAATAAATGAAGCAAACAATTATGAAAGAGCCAACAATTTTGAATTTGAAACAATGGTGTCTTATGTATGGAATCCCCCTGTGATTTTCTCCTAGAATAAGGTATAGCAATTTAGAATTTGAAACAATAGTATATGAACAAATATTTATCCTATTTGTTATGCTATAACAATTAACTATAGGTTAGAACATATCCATATTCGCATGAAATAGCAAGTGCAATTCACCTCAAACTATGTTGTGGTAATTGCTTTGTAAGGAAGTTTGCACTCCATGAACATTCTCTGTGCACATCAGTATGTTGGTTATTATCTTGATCTCCTTTGTGATCAAAAGAACAATGAATTTCATTGCATAACTCATGACCATTTTGTAGTGCTATGATCCATCGCTCTTTTATTTAATACTCATTGTGTTCTCAATCACCATGTGCAAATGACTTAGAGGATAGATCTTCGTCACCATTTGATAGTAACTTTCATTGTTTTGGACTTTTTTTTATGATTCAATCACTGCTTGATAGTTTTCTTCCTTTCTAAGTCCTATAGGACAAAGGAAAATTCACAATTTGCAACTCTGTAACAATGGTAAATAGAAACAATAAAGATATTTAAAATTTTAGAAGTGGATTTTTTTAATTGCTAATGCCTATTTATCAGTTTTATAGCTTAAAATTATTTAATCTATTTGAATAGCTAAACTTCATATTATAAATCTTTAAATTACAATAGAATCAGGTACTTAAAATGATTACATAGAAGTTGAATGAAAATTAGTAAATTATTATTGATTTATCTTTTCCTTCTGTGTGTTTATAGGGTTATTTCTTCCATCATTTGTTAGGCCTATTTTGGATTCTATGGAAATAGCAAAGGTAGTTCCATATCTAGGTCTAAATGAGGTTATAACCCATCCTTTTATGATGAAGTTTGCAGGATACACCCAAGAATAGATCTAAAAATATTAGATTTTTAGATTTGTTTTGATTTTTGTATAGCTAGATGGATCTAAAAAATTGTTGCTTGAAAATTATGTAAATGGAAATGTTATTTGTTTAGAATAATCTAAGGGTGTTATTTTTCACTTGCACAAAAAAAAAAAAAAATCTACCTTAAGATAACCATTCAAATTATCATTTTGTTAATCATAATATTTCATTGTATATTTGTATTTTGTTAGATTGTATTGGATAGTTAATGGTTAAGTTTTTTTTTTAAAATAATTTCAGCATAATATACTTTCCATGTACTTCTTTTCATCACTTGTAAATCTAAATTTTTGTTACTTTTTGTTACTTTTTGTGATCATCAAAAATAGAGATGATTTTAGTCTCTATGAAATATTTCCATGCATGTTTGAGATCTCTGCAAGGTGATGAAAAAGTCCCTAGGGTTTCGTAGGGTTTTGAGTATCCTTATTGTTTTGATGGTAATGTTGTCACTAAGTTCTCTCCTTGCCCAAATATAGTCACCTGAGAAACTGCCATGATGATCTTGACTATAAATTACTTTGTTCTCCCTACCTTCTCACTATAGGTTTGATTCTTCAATTCTACCAACTACCCTTCCATCTCAGTGTCTTTTCATGCACTTGCATCTATTCTCTTATGAATTTATTCTTATGACTCTGAAAGCTATCACTAGGTCTATTATGACTATTAGGTCTTTGAGGGTATATGATTTTCTACTATGAACTCTTAGATTGTCATACTTTTGGTGACAATTCTCCAAGGATGTTTGCTTATTGACTTAACTCTTTGTATATTCTCCATTATGCATTGAAAATTCATGGTTTCTAGTTAACTATTTATTGGTGTAACCATTTCCATGTTTCTTGGGACTGCCATCCCTATAGGCTAGTTTCCTTATAGATCTGAATGTAATTTAAAAGGTGCCCATAAATATTGAAAAGTTTAATTAGACTATTGTGTCAAGGTAGTAGATGGTCGTGGCAAGTTTCATAAGACTATTGTGACAAGTTTCATAATATTGCCATACCACAAGAGCCAAGAAGACATAGTGTGGTGTAGTGGTAACATCCCACATTACCATGAAGGCCGAACAATAAATGTGTGGTATGCTAGTAACTCAAATACTTCTCCTGCATTACCGCAAGACCCAAGAAGACATGGTGTGGTGTAGTGGTAACATCTCGCATTATTGCAAAGGTCAATAAATAACGATGTGGTGTAGCGGTAACATCACCCATTATCGTGAAGGTCTAGCAATAACGGTGTGGTGTAGTGGTAATATCCTGCATCACCGCAAGGATCATGTCAAAACGGTATGGTATTGTGACTGAACTATAAAAAGAAATATCACATTCTTTGAGGCATATTTTTGAAACAGTTTGATTGCCTTGTGTATATTGCTTCCACATTTTCATGTATGTCTAGTAAGGGACTTGTAACTACAACATATGACAAAAAAATCCCTACTGTTATGCTTTGATGGATGTCCCTTCATTATTACTAGATATTTGATGTATTGCACATTATTATAGTGTAAGCCTATTTTTCAGATTGTTTCATTTAGCATCACCAATATTCTCCACAAGAACATTGTCCCTATTTAAAATGATGGAAATAGTTCACATATCTCAAAATAATTTCTCTTGCAACAATCTTCGAGATGAATTTAGATTTAGTGTGAAAATCAAAACATACTTGAAGGTTCTTAACAACTCTAATAGTTGTACTAGGGGCCATGTTTAACAAACCAAATGCAATTGCTAACTTTTCACTATGGTGGCAGAAAAATGATTCTTTCTTCTTCTATGCACAACATTGAGTAAAAGTCTTGAATCTGGAAATACCTTGTTGCCTTCATTTGCCAAGCCAATTTCTCCAATTTTGCATAGATCTCCCATGTTTGTGGATGTGATTTTTCTCCTACACAAAAAAAGAATGTGCCATTTTATGCCCTTAAATCCAACTACATGTAAGTATATTTTTAATTCCTATATCTTTCATCAACCTCCTTACTATTTGAACCTCACCACACCTACCTGCTTCTACATAGATGTTTTAGAGAAGAACATAAGTTGCAACATTTTTAGGATCCAACTAAAAAATCGGTGTTGTTGGAATACTAAGCCTATATTCATATATGATCCACAAGAACCAAAGGTTTAACTGGCATCTCAGTAATAATGTTTAGGGTGTCCTCAAGATAGCCAGCATGGGAACGAAGGTCAACCATGCGCACCTAATGATCAACTATATATGTAATGCAATAAGGGTTACTGATGTGTGAAGTATGTGCAACCCTCATCCACTAAACTTGCATGAATACATGCATCTAGAACACAAGCAAAGCTTACAATGTTGGTTTTCCAAAGTGCTTCATTAATCCAAATATTTTGGGAGCTTCCTTGAAAATCCATTTTATGCACATTCTGCAATCATATCATTTCATTCCATGAGATGACATCTCTTTGAGGCATTCTATCAAACAATTCATTTTGTACTACATTTTGGTGTCAAATCTTTGGTAATTATGGTTAGTTTCATTACATTCAAATTTTGAATTATGGGAAATTATATATAGTAAATAGATTGATGGTTGTTTAGATAGTGAAATTAGCTCTCTTAGAAATTAACTGAAATATCTAGAAGGATTATTTTAATTAAAGAGGATTTTGTGGTTATTTTTGTAACAATGATTAACAATGATTTTACAGTGCAGCTAGCTTGCCATTTTCATTCAAGATACAAGTCATCAAAGTCAAGCACATACCAAGAAGATGGTACTCTACTTCAAACCCTCAACCTCACTTAGTTTAGTCTACTTACATGGGGATATTAAGGAAGTTGGTAAAAAAATATTATATATCATTTTTGTTTGTGAAGGAGAATCCTGTGATATTCAATATGGCAGTGGATCAATATGTAGTTTCTTAAGTAAAGATGATGTCACAGTTGAGAAACTTGTTTTGAAACATCAAGTTAGTAATTTTTGGATGTTAAGGCTTCCCAATTGGATATCAAAGATCTTTTCTCATCAACTTAATTTGTAATTTATGTATAAATGGATTCTTCCATGGTGTAGGTCTTTACTCAAACAACACATGAACCAGGGTTGACATTTTTTTTGTCTAATTAAGTTTGATGGAATTTTTGGGCTTAGTTTCTAGGTAATTTTTGTTGATAATGTTGTTACAGTCTGGTTAGTGTTGATAGCCTTCATTCCATAATGTCAACTTCATTCTATAATCTAAGCATATTACCTTTCTTAAACTTTGAACAAGGTTCTGAAATCAAGGGTTCAATATGAATAGTTTAGGCCTATGTTGATCACTTTGTTTAAGGCATTTGTTGACAAGGCTACCATTTTTTAATTAATTTATCTTTCTGTTGTGTTTGGACTTTTGTAAACTTGCAATATACAATGCACTTTTATTCTTTCTAAATAGAGACTAATAGTAATTTTTTTGGTTGTATTGAGACACAACTTCATTCATGGCGAAAAAGGAATCGCCCTATTGCTCATATTAGATGGCATGTTGTATATAAAGGAGGAAAGATTCTAGCTGGGTTATTGTTGACTGCATTGAAGGAGAGAGCTTCATATATGGGACATGATCAACACTCACCTTCTTGGATTCTACATGTTACAACTTGCTCCAGGAAGATTGCCCACGTTGTAGAAGTTTTAAGATATGAAAGGGGCATGTTCTTGCATTGAAGGGCTTCAAGCATGTGTTTCCATCATTGGAGAAGTCTTTTGGAGAAGTTTATTTCTTGCAGTCATTTTTGTGCAATATTGTAACTCTAATTTTCAATCTTGTGAATGAAAATAATAATTGTAATACTCTATTTCTAAGTTGTAATTAGAACACCTTTCTTTTATTAATAAATTTCACTGATTTTACCTTCTCAACGGTTGTCTTATTGTGTGCAATTGATGATTGATGTGTATTTTTGTGTTTTATGCTTAAATCCTCAAATATTAGTCAATTAAAATGACTAACTATACTACTAATTGACATCAATTAATAATTAAATTGACTAAATATACTACCAATTGAAGATAATCAATGAATAAATATATTAGTGAATAAAAAAATGACTAAATAAGTGACTAAATTACAACAATCAATGACTAAATCAACAACTAAATAAGTGACCAGTTAAATATACCAGTGAATAATAAATGACTAAATAAGTGACCAAATTATAGCAATCAATGAATAAATCAACGACTAAATATATCAGTGGAAAAAAAATGACTAAATAACTGACTAGATTATAACAATGAATGATTAAATAAACAACTAAATATACTACCAAATCGATCAATCAATACAACCAATAAATGACTAAAAAATGGTTTAGTCATCAATCTGGTCATGTTATATATGACTGGTAGTAAATACTAATGGTCATGTGACCAAGTTTAGTCATTTATAAGCAGTTTTTAGTAGTTTTTTCAGTCATATATTGTTTTTTCTATACTAATGCTTCTACTTGAATACTGGGCCAAGGATTGCTTGGTGAAAATTGGTCATTTGTTGGGAACTTTGGTGGATGCATATTTTGGAATAATCAAAGGTGATTCTTACATATATGCCCAAATTAAAATTGTTGTAGCCAGGCGGATCTCGAAGAATATCTTGCTCTATGTGGATGGGAAGCATTGGATTCAACAGGTTGAGGTTGAGGAAGAAACATACTACTATTCAAGATGTCGTAGTAGAGACCATGGGGTGGTGAACTGTAGAAAGGTGGTGAGGACATGGAAGGAATGGATGCCTAAGGTCAATAGTAATTCCGTGCCCCTCCAACTAGGGAATCAAAATTTGGATGGTCGGGATCGATCCACAAAGGAGGCACCTGAGATTGAGGCTTCTGGCTGTCAGGGTTCTTTGGCCTATTTGGCCAATCCATTCATTGGAATGGCCACTTCGATGTCTAGAGGGGGAGCACTACCAATGGTTTCTCCTCCTAGGAACATGTTATGTTGCTTAGGGGTAGATAAAATAGATACTCCATTGAACTCAGGAGTGTGGTCACCTCCTGATTGAACAACGAATGTCGTGATACAACATTCAGGTGATGGGGTGGATCTAGTGGGGGTTTTTGTTGAAGTGGACCCTCTCATGGATGTGGGGGATGATGTTGGATCTATTGATCTAGATTCAGAGGCTAACAAATTGGATATAATTGACCCAGGGGAAGTTACCCAATCGGTTGGTGTGTTCTTGGATAACGTGAAGAAGGAGAAGGTGCACAAGTTGGGGAAGCGGAAGAGAGAGGAGGCTATTGTTGAATTGGGATTACCTAGTATAAAAGAATTTTTGAAAACCAAGGGAGCCACTGCTTACCTTGGGAAGCCATGAATATCATAACATGGAATGTTAGGGGCCTAACAACCCTTTACAAGTGGCACTTAGTCAAGTACCAATTAGACAAGCTAGTAGTTGATATTGTGATTCTACAAGAGACTAAGATAAGCTCAAAGGAAGGTGGGAAGTTCATGAAGTATTGTAGAAAGTGGGTGGGTTTCTTTTCCAATGTTGTTGGCTTGGAAAGGGGTCTGGGCATTCTTTGGAAGGAAAATTTGGTAGATGTTAAACTTGAGTTGGTGCAAACTCATTGGATACAATGCGTGGTTAGGTATTGTCTGGTCAACTTTGTGTTCTTGCTTTATAATGTGTACAGCCCAACCAAATCAGTTGACAAGGAATCTGTTTGGCTACAAATCAAATCAAGATTTGAGGACATGGATAGAAAAATGGCAACCATGGGTAGGACATTAATGTGATCTTGGATATGATCGAGAAAAGTGGGGGCTCCTGAAAGAAAATAAGGGAATGCTTGACTTTCTCTCATTCATCTCTAATCTCGGGGTGGTGGATAGTGTGTCAAAAAAATGGAATATTCACATGGATGAATAAGAGGACTAGTTTTACTAGCATCACAAAAGGTTTGGATAGGTTCTTTACTAGCAAAGGGTGGCTTGGTGATTTATTCAGATGTTGCTCATGCATTCTACCAGTGGTTGGTTTTGATCATTTCCCAATCCAATTAGATATATGTTTGAATGAGAAGCTGGGTAAGGGGTATTTTAAATTCAAGTCAATGTGGTGGAATAATGAGCATTTAATAAAATTATTGGAGGATTGGTGTAGGAAATGGAACACATTTGAAGGGACCATCAACTTTTTCTTCATACGCAGATTGGCAAACATTAAAAAAAAATGAAATTGTTGAACAAGGAATCCTTCAAGGATATCTTCATGAAGAAGGAGTTGGTGGAGCTCAAGTTGATGAACTTAAATGAAAATGCAATTCACTTTGGGATGAATGCAACAAACGACTAGAACAAAAAATAATTGAAATCAAAACATTCTGAGCTTCTAGCAAGAGAGTAAGTGTTTTGGAATGACAAGGCTCGCAAATTGTGGCTTAATGAGGGTGATGTCGATACAAAAAATTTCCACAATTCATCTAAAGCTCACCGGGAGAGGAACATGATTGAAGAGATTGTGTGAGTTGATGGGTCTATTTCCAATGATTAAGCAGAGATTGAGCCAAAAGCGGTGCACTTTTTCAAGGGTCTATTGGCAGTAAAATCGGATCCTTCGAGGATTAGCAATTGGTCTATTCTAGAGTGTATTCTAGAGTGCATTGGGGAGGCTGAAAAAAAGTTTCTCTATGAACCCTTTTCATTGGAGAAGGTTAGGTGGGATATTTTTGGCCTACCTGAACAAGGCCCTCAGGTTAGACAGTCTAACTAAAAAATTCTTTCAACAATGTTGACATTTCATGGGCATAGATGTTTGGTTGTTGGTTGAAGATTTTCACAAGAAGAAAAAACTTATAAAGGATGTGAATAATACAGCTATTGCACTAATACCAAAGAAGGCAGTTTGTAAGTCCTTTGCAGACTTTTAGCTGATATCATTATGTAATACTCTTTACAAGATAATAGCTAAGGCGTTGGAAAATAGGCTGAAGTTGGTGCTAGGCTAGGTGATATTGAAAGAGAAGAATGGTTTCACCCCTAGGAGGGAGATTATCGATGGTATAATTACAACCTCTGAAACTCTCCACACGATCTCTTCTAAGGATATGAAAGGTATGTTAATCAATTTGGATATTAGCAAAGCTTATGATCATGTAGATTGGTGTTTTCTTCTAAATGTATTGCCTAGATTTGGATTTTCAAAGCATTAGAGGGATATGATAGAAACATGTATTTCAACCCCTTGTTTCTCAATTTTGGTCAATGGCTCATTGTGTGGTTTCTTTGGGGGCACAAACGACCTTTGACAAGGGGACCCTTTTTTGCCCTTCCTTTTTTTTTATAATGGTTGAGGAAATGGGAAGGTATGTCAAGGGGCTCAGAGAAGTTGGTTTGTGGAAAGGAATAATGATCTCAAAAGATTTGGATTCGGTTTCACATTCCCAATTCACAGATGATATGATGCTTTTCGGAGAGGTGACACTGAGAGAAGATAATGTAGTAAAAGATGCTTTGGACCTTTATGTAGAGTCATCAGGGTAGGTCATCAACAAGGAAAATTCATAAATCTACTTCCTCAACACACAACCATCCATTTGGAGGAAGACTGCATAACTTCTAGGTTTCTCGATGGTGGAGATGCCATCTAAATACCTCGAGGCTCCATTATTTCATGGGGCTTGGTGCTCGTCTCTTTGGAGAGATGTTCTTGATGGGTTTCGAGGATAAACATAGGCTTGGAAGAATAAATGGCTTATGTTGGTCAACAAGATCACGATGATTAAATTTTTTCTCTCAACGGTACTTGTTTTCGTTATGTCTTGCTTCAGGGCCACTCACAAGGTGGTGTCTGATTTGGAGAGCCAACTAAAAAATTTCTTATGGGAGGGAGCTAAGGAAAATAAAATAATTCCTTTGATTAGGTGGGACACAACTTGTTTGGATAATAATTTGGGGGGAATGGGGCTTTGCAAGATGGATCTGTTGAATAAGGCATTGGGTGCCAAACTATGTTGCACATTATATTGTGAACTTGATCATCAATGGTGCAAAATTGTTCAAAGAAAACATATGGATAATTTTGACTTAGAAAGAATCTTGACATTGGCCAACATGCATGGTGGTTCTCCCTTTTGGAAATTTTTATGGGAATTCCACCTAGTAATCACGTACCACCTAACTTAGAGAATTGGGAGCAGTAGGCACGCAGATTTCTGGAGGGATTCGTGGGGAAACTTCCCCCCAATTTTTGAAGCATGGAACAATGTCGAGTGGTTGCAAAAAATGATTCGTCACCATGGGAAGTGTGTGGCAGATTATGGTAGAAGTGTGGATGGGGTGCGGGGTGAAGCTTTCAAATGGTTGGATATTGGCTCCCTTGAGGTTCTTGACTTTGTTGTGGCCCTTTTAAGGGACATGATAGCATCATGCATAATTTTCTTAGTGGCCAATGAAGATGAAGTTATATGGTGCAGGTCCAAATCAGGTAAATTCTCTGTCAAACTGGGATATGAAATTTAGAGGATGAGGCTCTAGGGTATGGATTGGTCGGTTTATCTCTATAGGAAGGATGAAATTTTCCCTAATGCTATATCTTTCCTTTGGACTACCTTACACTAGTGGATTTTGATGGGTGATAGATTGGTAGGTTATGGCTTTCAGGGTCCAAGCTGGTGCGTGCTATGGAGAAAGGTGTGTGAAATAACCAACCACTTGCTTCTAAACTACCCCTTCTCAAAATGTTAGGATTAGTTATTGGGTTCTTTGAGTTGGTCAACTCCTAGGCAGCAAGACCTGTTGGAATTTTTATAGGACTGGATGATAAGGAATTGAAGCAATGTATGGGTGAAGGCATGGTTGGTGGCACCTTCTTTACTGGTTTGGCAGCTCTGGAAAGAGTGTAATAAAAAGATATTCAATGATTCATGTCTCTCAATTTTGGATGTCATCAAGAGGATAGAAAATGGCATAGTTGAGGTGTTGAACATGAATAATCATCACAATAAGGCTACATGTTTCATCGACTGGGATAATTGTCTTCAGAAGATTTTTCCATCCTTGAAGCCTCCTAGTGTACTAGTTGTGGCCAAGGTCAAGCAAAGAGGTTCGACTAGGTGGATTATGCTTGGAATTGGATATTATAGGTTAAATTTTGATGACTCTTCTAAAGGGAACCTAGACAAGTTTGAGGCTAAATGTGTTATCTATGATGGTGTCAGATGGTTCATCTAAGTGTTATCTAGAAGGCTTGGGGTGGCAACAAATAATGAAGCAAAATTAGAAGCCTTGATGTGTGGGTTGTGGTTGTTTCTTGCCAAGGGAATTAAAATGGTTGAGATTGAAGGGGACTCTTAGGTTTGCATCAACGTTGTATCAAAGTGACGCTCCCTGAATTGAAAATTGGAAGGGTGGATAGCTAAAATTTGGGAAGTGCTAGAGAAGTTAGATGGTTTCACATTAAAGCATGTGTACAAGGAAGTGAATGGGGTGGTTGATTGGTTGGCAAATCGGGGGTCGTGTAAGATTCTTTGGAGGAATTTTTTGATGATATTTCCCTTCTAGGTGCACTGGCTGACCTAGCAAAAGTGGACGTATTGGGGATCTAAGCTAGGTACTCTGGCTTATCATTGATTGTATTAGTGTATCTCCTCGATATGTGGTCACTCTTGGGTGGGTTGGCACACTTTTTTATGGTGGTACTGGAGGCTACTCCTTCGTGGCCACATGGCATGGGTGGTCAGGAGTGACCGACTGGTGATGTGTGGTTGGTCATTGGTTGTTCGGGGTTCTCTAGTTGCAGGCCTCACATGTGGGATTTGTATCAAATTAATGGAGGGTATCTCTACTATGTTGGGCACAATGGCACAGAGGGTCCAAATAGCATTTTCTCTGTGATTGGGTAGTATCTTCATTGCAAGGTTTGGAGATGCAGGCAATATGGAAAATCTAATTTTAGATTCTTATTGGTTTTTTTGAATCTCGGAAAGGCATATATGGAGGGGTGGTGGCTATATTCCTTTTCAACACAAGTATGGATGTGTATTTCAGTGTTCATTGTAGGTGTTTGGGTGGTAGTGAGGTGGGCCAATTGGAAACGATTGGTGAGAAACTTCCTTTCTTGTTCCAAAAAGCTCAGGAGAAGGAGATTGCAGTGATCAAGAAGGTGGTTGGTGAGGATTTTTGGAGCAGTCCTCATACCCATGATGACCAGGAGTTGGAACATTTTTATAACAATTACATTTAGGTGCTTGGGGCCAGGTTGTGGGGCGTGCAAGCTGCATTGTGTTACGGGTGCGAGGAAACGTATTTGGTAGTCTGTGATGCCATCAATGGGGTGCTTATCAAACTTGAGTATGGGATAGTGGTGGGCATGCAAATTCTTAATCAGGACAACAAGAAGGTGAAGTTGCATAGGGCTTGGAAACTGTTCAAGAAAGGAGTGGAGCAGAAGAACAACATTGGTGATTTCATGCAGTTCATTAAGGCCAATCCTGGAGCTACCCCCTTTGGTAGCGCTACCTAAAAAAATTAAAAAAATTAAAAAAATAATATATATTCTACAAAATATGATATATATTATATTATATGTATTATACAATATATAAAATATATTATATTATTATTATATTTAAAAATAATAATATAATATACTATATTATTATTAATATAAAATATATAATATTATTATATCATATAATTAATATATAATATATAAATATTATTAATTTATACTATATAATTGTAGACACGTAAAATGTACTGATTGACATTATGCATATGATCCCAACTACTAACATCATTTCATCCTGAATCATCCTTCGGTTTAACCATTTAATCAAATCCCCTTATATGATTAAATTCATCAATATTCCTCTCTTAATTAAATAAACTAGTTATCTAATTAGGTCACCTTTTCTCGATAATTAAATTAATCATTTTGATCTAATTATCCCTATTTAATTAAATAGTCAATTTTATTTAATTAAATCTCTAAAGTCTGCCTATTAAATTGAATAAATTAAAACCTTATTTGGTTTAATCTAACATCATCTCTTTTAATTAAATAAATCAAAATCCTTATTTAATTAATCCTCTTATCATATTCTTCTCATATTTGATTTAAATAAATACACAAATTTAAGTCAAATTTGTCACATCATCTAACCCCCTTCATTAAATTAATTAACTTTGATTAATTTAATCTCCTATCATGTCCCATCCTCTAGCATTTACCACTTGCACATGAAAATAGATTTAATTAATTTATTAAATCTCTATTTTCCTCAACAAGGCATCTTTTGGAATATTCTTCAAGTTTGAATTCAAAAAAATTCAAGTTAACATGTACATCCAACAAGGCATTTACTCCATCTTACATGTCCTTTTCCTTGAGCCAAGTGGCATTTAATGCATTCTTTCTTCCCTCTTGCAAGTCATTTCAACAAAATTCAAATTCAAAAATAGGCATTTATTGGCACAATCCTAAAAACTTGCACATCCTCCATCCAGTCATAGGTTGACAAGTGGCATCTTTCCATTGGATGAATGTTAGTTCCGCATTGCTCAATTTTGGACATTCATCCTTCAATCTCATCTATAAATGAAGAGCTCATCCCCTCATTTGATCATCCACAAATTATGCAAAGTTACCATGCTCAAATATCTATCAAATTCCATCCATCATCATTGAATCTTAGCTAGGTTATGCAGGTTTTTAGCTTGGAGTTCTCATCAAGCATCAACAAAGTGGATCACTCATCAATTATCATCAACATACATCAATCTTGCATCATAGGAGTTGGGAAAGGGCCAATTTTCACATCAAATTGGCACCAATTCCCCCATGGGATCATGAGTTTTCTAGTTTAATTAGGATTCAATCTCTATTTTGTTGTTTTCATTGTGTTCTTCATTATTTCTTTTCCTAATTTGAACTTTGTGAATGGATTTCATGGGGAATCCTTGTTCTTGCTTGCAATTGATTGTCTAATGTATTTGTTCTCATTGTTTTGTAGGTATTAGGATTGGGGTTCGCACATTTGGCGCTAGAAGGAGGGCATGATCTTATTTTTAATCACTTTTTCCTAAAATTTTTGTGTTTTTGTTTGTGCACAGAAAAATTTCAATGCTGGAAGCTTAGCGTCGCCATATAGCACCATTGGTTCTCTTGCGTTTCCATCCAACACCATTGGAAATTCAAATTGCGACGCTAAAGTCTTCCCACCCAAGATTTTGAATTTCAAACTGCACCGCTTGACCAATCTGACCCACAGGATTTTTTTAAAAAATCAAACAGTGATGCTGAACAAAAGTGTGACATAGTTGAGCTCACTGGTTCAGACACAGAGCGCCACTGACTGGTAAGCGGCGCTATATAGCACCGCTGAGAAATCAAACTGTGACTCAGTCACGGGTTGCATTGCTGGCAGGGAGTAAAAAGTTGAAATTTAATTTTAGCACGTGCTTTTTGTCAAATGATAAACTTATCTTCTATTTTTTACTTTTTAATCTCCGTGTTTTGCAGAATTTGACTGATTTTCTCTCTTATAGGTTGGATCAATTGAAAACGAAATAAAAGGAAGCATGATGATGGTACTTCATAAAATCAAAGTTTTTTTAAACACTTTAGTGTTTGTTTAACACTTTTTTAAGAAATTGTTATCTCTTTTTGCTTAGGACACTAATTTTGTTTGGGCTTTAAAATGAATCTTTTCAATTTTTTGCAAAGGTTTAAAACGAGCATTTGGACTACAACTTACTAGAGTTTGTTTTTTCATTAACAATTGAACAAAACAACTCTCATTTGTCTTTTGGTGCTTTAAAAAGAGCTCACAATTTCTTTGTGGATTTAAAATGAATATGCGCAACCTTTTCTTCGTGATGGCTTACTCAAACTAACTTCATTGAAAAATGACATATGTGCTTCTCTCATGCTTTATAGTGATCTTGAGAATCAAAAGGCCTTTTTTTTGTGATTTTAGGTTGATACAAAGCAATCACCTCCACACTTCATTTTTGGGTTTAAAATTGAACAAAATCTTGTGCGAGTGTGAATAAATTTATTGCATGTGTTAGCCCTTTGTTTCTAAACAAGGGTTGATCGAACTATGAATAAGCTTATTTTCTTTTGGTTATCTTAGAGGGCTTGCCTTGGGGAAAAAGTACTCACCCAAGGGAATGACTCAACCGGTAACACTCTGAACCCGAGAGTATTTTTAGCCGGGATATAAAAGTGGGTATTGGAATAAATGCCAATATCACGCGGTTGGCTCTGACAAGATGGATCTGAAAAGGGACTCTCGCCGTATGGGTCAATCTCCACGAACGGAAAGTCCTAATTAAAACCCATGTTTTAGAATTGCCAAAATCCTTGATCTATTTGTTGGTTCAAGAACGGTCGTTCTGAAGCCACCCCACACTTTTACGGTCTTTTAGTAGAGATGGAAAATATGCCATGGGAGTTTCATGGGTGTTGATGCTTGGCTGCCTCTACTAATGTTAATGAGCCGTGGAGGGGAACTAGTGGGGTCAAGCATCTAACCATTCACTAAAGATAAGCGTAGCTAGACTTGTCCAAGTGGGGACTCAACAAATATTGTCTTCCATATCCATAGGGTTGTACTTATTCTTGGTTACAAAATTCTTTGCTTGTTCAAAAACATCTTGGAAACAAAAACTTAAACATCATCATCAAAATTTAAAACCCTTTACGAGGTAAATACAATTGATCAAATTCATGTGTTATTGATTGCCCTTGGGATTCACATCCTTAGAGGTTTCTAAACACTTGAACTTACATCTCAATTTACCTACTAAAGATAAACAATAGGTAACCATTGCCTTGATTTCCTTGAATTCCACATAGCACTTTGTGGGATGAAAAGAAGTTAGGACATTGGACATTTAGTTTGAAAATCTAATCAAGAAAGTGTTTGTGGTAAAAGAAATTCACTAATCAAGATGAAATCAATTGAACCCCACACATGTGATTGTGTATCTTTTGTCTTATGGTTTTTTGAGAAAAAATTGATCTTTTGGTTTGAAGGGAAAAGCATGTTCTTCAAAACCTTGGCCTTGTAAACAAGTTCTTCTTAGGTTCATTTAGGATCAAAATCAAACACTTCATCCACCCCAAACATTTATCATCTCCATACCACAAAATAACTTTGGAAACATCATTCTAGACTTGGGTAAATCATCAAAAATCAAAATCCCCTTATTTAGTTAGGTGTATGGGAATGCATCCTTTCTCATACATTTAATTGAATTAGCAATCCTTTGAACAAGTTCATCCTAAGATCACATCTAATATCTTAGGGTTTACAAGTCCATTATCCAAATCCAATCAAAACCAATCAAAATAAAATCCTAAAGTCTAGCATTGATCCAAAGTTCCTAAAAACAACACCCATATCATTCCCCCTTTCATCCTTCATCTCATCGTTGGTCCTAAAACACCTTAGAGATCACTTTTACAACAAATTCAAAACACAAGAAGAACATGGAATATAAACTTGATCCATACATCATAAACAGTCTAAACCAACCAAATTATCAAAGCCTTACAATGCCAATTGATTTTCAAAAATCACATTTATACAATCCATACATGGGATCATTATCTCCTAAAAACTTCAATGGTACAACAAATGTGAGTATACCCAATCTAAATTTTGAAGCACCTTTTTCGATGGTAGATTTAAATCCAAGTTCAAACTTACAAATCTATCAACCAAATACTCAAGCATGAGTCTTCAAAAAAACAACATTATCCCACCAAATCCATACATGCCAAATGAGAATATACCAAGTACAACTATACCAAACATGAACATTTCAAATCCACACTTGGTAAAATTTTGGATAGATATGTTTGCAAATCACACGAATGTTGTTCAAAATCCATCACACCCATATGTCCCCCTCACCTTTCATAATGAACCATCATCATCATCATTTAATGCAACACTGCAAACCTCTCTCCCCATGACCTCACAAGGAGAAGGTGACCTATTTGGACCAGGGGGAATTTTTAATCAAACTTCATCATTTCCTCAAGGGAGCATGCCACTCACTCTCCCACCACTCCCACCCTTTCCATTAACATCCATATCACCTCTTGGTTTGGGGCTACCTTCGCTATCGTCACTCATCCAAAACATCCCACCAACCATCAATCAAGGCATCATACCAAATCATCCCCCCTTACCATCGATATCACAACAATAGATGGCGACCATCCCCATAAAACAAGCAACCAACACATCATCTATCATCCCTCAAAACATGGTCTCTCAAAGACTAACCATATCGATCACACCATCCACCAACCAAATCCCAATCATCAATATGATGATACCTCTTATCACCACAACAAGCACTATTCCAAAACCACCTCCACCACTACCACCACCAAAACCAAACACATCAAACCAATATAGCATTACATTTCAAGCCGCTCAGCAGGCTGCTTATTAGAAGGCACACCAACAAAACCAAAATTGAAAGGCTACACAACTAGCTACTCAGCAAGCTGCACAAGCTGCTCAAGTTGCCCAAGCCACACTACAAGCCCAACAAACACAAGCCCAGGCTCAAGTGCAAGCGCAAGCTAAAGCCAAATACCAAGCCCAACAAGCAAATGCTGTTCAAATTCCCAACAAAATATTAATGACTCCATGTATCGATCCAATTCAACAATCACATGATCAAGACCTATCCATCAACGAACACATGGAAGATGTTTTTACCTCATCCAAAGATCAAATCAACATACATCAAGAGTCACTTTTTGATCATGATACGAATCCTTCAACGATATCTAACAATGATCCATTTCAAGGAGTGTTAACACTATTTGATCCTGCAATCAACAATCCATCGACCAATGATCATGTAGAAAATGTCTCTACATCACCTAATAAGTTAGAAGACATATCCCAAGAATTTATTCCAAAGCATGATCAACGTCTTTCACCAAGGTCTAGCAATGGTCCTTTCCAAGACATGTTTTCAGATATGAAGGAATCTTCAACTCAAAATTTGATCCAAATCCACTTAATGATCCAGAGGATATTAAGCCACTTCCCATTCCTAATAAAGATATCCAAGGATCCTTTGAAACTGACCCATGTCGAGAACTTGATCCAAAGCATGTCAAAAGCAATTCTAAAATAATTCAAGATCAAGAATTCATATCTCCAGGATACTACAATGATCTAATGGACACTCTCCTATCTATGCAAGATGCACATGGGTATGTGTAGGATCATCATGGAAAAAGCAGGTCCTTAAGTGGCAAAAAATTCAGAAAAATCAGAGTTAGGAAACTTGACATAAAAATTTCAATAAGTTATTTATATTATTTCAAAAATATGTAAGAATAAAATCTGTAGCAAATTGAATGTAGTTTCTAAACTACTAAGTTTGTTTTAAAAACATAAAATCCATTTGCTAAAAATTTGAAATTTCAAAGTAGTGGTACTTAAATTTCAGGGAAAAAATAAGAAGTAGGTGTTTGTCTGACCACCCTAACCACAATAAAATGATAATATTTTTTTATAATATTTTAGATATAAGTAGAGGGCTCATGCCCCGATGTGATGCATATTTTTTTAATTTTTTCCAAGTAAATAATTAATTATGATTTTTTATTGTAACTTTTAAAAAATATAAAACTCATATGTCTAACCACCTTAACTTGGTCAAAACTTCATGAAATTTAATTTTTCTTTTTAATCCTAGTATGCAAAGCATAGAATGTGACACATGTTTTGGATTCAAAAATATGATACTTTGAAAGCTATAGATGTTTTTCAATTATCCTATCAATTAGGACTTTAGTCATAATTTGAATAGAAAATGAATAATAATTACTTATTAAATTCAAAATAAAGCATAATTTATATCAGTGGAAATCTGAGAATCTCCTTTAAAAACCCTTTTCATTTCATCAATTTTGGGTAAAAAAATAGTCATCAACCACATACCCATCATATTGCCACTTTTTGGCCCATCATGATCCTACACATACCCACATACTCCTCCATCTACCCATGAGATGCTTTCTATGGATGGACACATAGATGATCTTCATTCGGAACATGATTCTTTTACTCCTAACATTATTACACAAAAATAGCAGGTTATTGAGTTGACAACATCAAGATCAGACATATCCCAAATTCAGACTGAGGACAACATGTATGAAGATATCCAGCAGTATCCACTCAAGGAAGCAGATTAGACAGAACAAGACATTCCAGAGTCAGCAGCCAACACATCAAAATAACATCATCTGCAGTGGTCTTTTATCAAAGAATGCACTCTAAACAAGAGCTCTTGGAATAGGCAGAATCAAAGCATGAAGGTACTATTTCCACAATACTGGGGGCAACTTCATCTAGTGTAAATGTCAACATAGGGAGCACGAAGAATCTTTATGGTGAAACCATTGCTAATACTACAACCAGCCATGTCATGAATCTTCATCCACCCATCACCCCATCCACGAATTGGGACCAACGTCAAAAGAAAGATTTGAATCAAAGCACAAGGAACATTATTAAAGAAAAAGAAGCAAAGAATAATAATGGACAAATCAAATATGAGTGGATACCAAAGAATACAATGAAAGATTATCCCTATCAAACTCCATTAGTCAAAGAAACTATGGGGAAAAATAAGAAAGGGAAAAGTTTCCATCAAGGATGTCCACAAAAGAAAAAGTAGGCTTTTCAAGTGACGTACAAAGTGTATCAAGCAATTGGTCCTAATTCCATGCACACTTTCGTATCCACCCATCATTGCTCATCTTCCCAAGTTTGGAGAGTCAAAAGTTGTAAATTGTCAACCAATCCATCTCTTATCCCTAAACACAATCCATCCACGCCTCCACTCATGATATCCAATTCTCAAATTGACCATGTATTGGCAACAACCCTTCATCATAAGGATTCTGAAGGCACTCTATCACAATGTGTGCACAAAGACAAAGTTAACTCCAGTATTGATAAAGTAGATCAAGAATCTCAAAAGTTTCATTTAAGTGCACATATCTTGGCAAAGCAACTTCTTCAGGAAGGCTATCAATGGCACATCATGATAGAAGCAACTACATCAGCAACACCTTGTGGTGCAACATGAGCTTTAAATCTTTCACAGAAAAATACAAAAAAAATAAAATATGAAAATCCAAAAAAAAAATCAGAAAAAGGATTTGAAAACAGTAAAGAAAAAAAAATCATCCTCTAGTGAAAACCACTACGGTGGCACTTTGGGCAAGACCATGATGAAAACCTGGAAAATAGGCATCATGTGTGGAATCGAGCATCTTTTTGTGCTAGTTCAGGTGAAAGCGTCTTATCCCATCCATAATAAAGCCAACATTCCATCTGTCTTACCCATAATAAATCCATTCATCTATGAACCATTTATCCAATCCATTTTCATCCATCTGCATCCATAGTGTGAGTCATCTTGATCTTGAAAAATTTTGTTGCACACTTTACGCTTTCTTACGGTAAAACATCTTGACATGGGTCATTTTCATTGATCCTATCCTATTCAACATTATCTGAGCCATGAAGCATTATCCAAATGAGCATTCTTTATTTGAACACCTTATCTTATCACAAGATAATCCATATGCCTCCATCCATACACCTATCTAGGCATCTATCCATAACATTCCATACATTGCTAGACATCGGGGGAAGATATTTACATCTTGCTTCAAGAATAAATCTTGATCTATATCCTCCAACTTATGTGGTGATCTGAACATTGGAAAATGTGAAATCAAATTGGTCAAATCATTTGCTATCCAAAATTCCAAATCACTAGCCCATGGCACATTTTGACAAGAAGACATTCCTTATCAGTCTTCATCTTTCATCGAACATCAATCCAAGTAATCACTATCAGTTGCATCTAAGTTGCACTTCAAATGTCACATCAAATCATCGAAACATCTTTTGTTCCAAATCAAGCTTCAAAATCCTGATCAATCAAGTCCAATCAATCCATAATCTTGGGATATCCTTCCTAATCCTTGTGTTGCTTAACACTATCCTTGCATTGTTGTGCATCCTCAATGATGTTATCATCATCAATCCACCAATCAGACCAATCAACCTTAGCTCAATTTTCAATGAAAAACTGAAAACAAAGCACTGATATCATCACACACATCCATATCGAAATCATCAAAATCATGCAAAAATAAAAAAAAACATCCAAAACATATCAAAATCTAAAAAACACTCATAAAAATAGAAAACGTCAAAAAACATGAAACCTGAACTACGTCGTCTCTGAGCTTAAACATAGGAAAGGCTAATCTCTGATAAGCCCCTGAGGCATCAAAATCCAAAAACATTCAAAAAACACAAAATCCAAAAACATTCATAAAATTTCATAAAATCAAAACAATCATAAAATCAAAAAACCCAAAAAACAGCCTCAAAAACATTCCAAAAACATCAAAAACATCCAAATATTTGAAAAAAATCCATCCGTCCCATTTCGCTTTCACTCGCAATAATCAATCATCCATAATAAACTAATCATCACCTTCATCCTTTGGCAATACAAACGGAAACAACCATAGAAATTGGCAAAAGAAAACTTCAAACACAAAATCAAAATCGAAACAACAAACCTTTAAAAAAAAATCAAACTCTTGATCATTTTCAAACATGTCAGTCAAATTTATATCAACAACTTATCAATCAACTTATCAAACCATCATCATCCTATACAATGCATGTCCTAGGATATATCGTTCTGAAAATGGGCATCATTTTGGATATCACTTGGATTCTTATCCTATCAAAACACATCCCTCTGGCTGAAGGTATGAAGAACATTGGCTTGTTTGCGTACTTGATCTTTTCTTTTGATTTATCTTATTGCACTCATTCCAAGGACCTCTCGATGATATCCGAATGAAGGATTTAGAGAGATAGGAATGGGGAAATGATCATTATCCTTTTGTCTTTTGTGCTTGTTGGACATTCTTGTAATATAACCTTGGCAAATACTTGCTTTGTTAGGTATGTATGGAGGAGGTTTTTGACAACTTGTTGACTATTGCATTGATAGGTTATACCTTTCTGTGTTTTGGCCAGAGGTGTTTGAAACTTCTAAAGTGCATCCTAGCAAGGTTTCCGTATGTCAGGTGTGAACAAGGATACTCCTATCTGCTTGTCAAGTCAAAGTCCATCACACTAGGTACAACGCCATCCTGGTTTGCTATACCTTGATGCATCGTACCACGTGTGTCATCAAACATAAGGAAATTGGCCCTTTGAAAATCCTAATTCCTCAACAAGAAATCATCATCATTTTTCATATTCATCATCTTGTGTCTTGTTGAAATGACTTCTTCTCTTTCATCCCTTCTTTCTTATCATGCTAACAAGGTACTATGACAATTGATCATCATCACCATCATCATCGTCATCGATCCAGCATCCATAAATCATTACCATATTGCATAAGCATATCGTATAGGAAACACATGCATTGCATTTTTATTATCATATAAACATGTTATTATAGGCATTCTTCATAGATAAGTGCATCCATTTTATTGCATCCATTTTTGCACCACATTGCATTCATCACATCAATCATTGCATAACATTCACTTGCATAAACATTTCATAACCATTTCACCATTATCATTTACTGCATAATCATACATAATAGGTACATAAGCATTATAGATAATCCATTGCATACATACTTGCATAACATCATAAGGTCATCTCACACATTGCATTCATTTGACATAAAACATCGTCATATCATTGCATATAGTACATCACATTACATTATCATTTAATACGTTTAGGATAATAATATTTGTTATTATAAGCATCTTAGAAAACCATCTCATTTTGCATTATATCATATAAAACACAACCATTGCATGCACATTGCATTAATCATCCATGTCATCTCATAAATAGCATCATAAATCATTTATTGTATAAATCATTCCACATCAACATAAATAGAAACATAAAAATCCATTACATGCATCCATAATCATCTCATATATAAACATGATTCACATCATTTCGCGTATGCACCATAGATCATTTTCATATCATTTTGCATATTGCATATTACATATCATATCACTTTGCATCATTACACATCACATAAATACATCTGCATATCACAAGTCAACATAATATAGATCTGTTAGTCATAATCATTACATAATGCATATATCATCGGAAATAAATACATCCATAAATACATCATATAGCGTCATAAATATCATTGCACGACATATAGAAATAGAATAATTCATACATGCATAAATAAATGGTACACATCACATCATATCAAAATCATCGGCTCATATATATCATCAATAATGTAACTGTCATAGTACAAAATAATCAGATCACTGTACATGTATGTCAATTAGTACAAAAGGGCCCATTGGGCTATCAAAAAGGAGCCCATAAGGCACAAAAAGTATCATCTCAATCAAGGTCTACCTCCCTGTATGATGCCCTCGCCCCTATCATCGTGAACCTCTGTAGGTCTGTGGCTAGTCCGTTGTGAGTACTCTGGGACCCGTACTGCTCTGGGTACGGCCTCGTAATAATGCATCTAATAGTACTCGGCCTCTCGGATGACATCCCTGTAGGATCGAACCGACATTGTACTCTAAGAGGAGGAGGCTACCATGCTCTCCAACTATTGTCTCCAGCCTAGCTCTGTAGCTGCCTGTAGCTCTGCGGCCTATCTCAGTTGTATGGCCTAATCCCTCTTAGCCCTGAGCTGATCTCTCTCAGTCCTAGTCTGATCCCTCTCAGCTATCACGGTTTGCACTTGGGCCTGCAACTATGTAATCAAGGCATCTCGAGGATCAACCTGGCCTACTGGCTGCACTGCTGGCTGTGCTCATGGAGGCTGTACTTGAGGCTGATCCTCAACCCATGGTGGTACACCTGGTGGCACCTACTCCTAATCCTACATCTGTACATCTGCCTGATCTGGCTGAACTGGAGGCCCGACCAGTTGGTCCTATCATGCACCATCCCTTCATCCTCGTCCTCCCCCTCTGACTCTCACCCTTTGTCGATCGGGTATTGCTCCTGGAATCGTTAAACATAGGGGAGGCTAGAACCAATCCTTGTATGCCTGTGTCACACTTGGATCTACAGGCCCTTGATCATAGGCCCATGGCCGAGCCACCAATTATCTGAAACTGTCAACAGCCTCTAAGGCAGGAATGTATCACCCCCATGAAGCCTATAACATGGTGCGGGCAAAGACGACCACATAATCATCATCATGTCGATCTTGGGGCTCACCAAACTCACGTTGCACATGCCCGGGTAGATATGTCTCGATCATAGTGTGCTCTCGCCCCTACATATGGCAGTCCTGACAGGCAAAGAAAAGTTGATCTGCATCGCCGGCCCATCCGAGCTGACCAAGGTACGGTCACCATGTGAATACCTGCATCTCATCCAGGACCCTCCTCCAATAAGGAATCTCATGCTCGCCTGTGTGTGTAAAGGACACACCACCTCTGTAGCACCATACGAGGGGATCGTCTGGCATCATCAAAACTATAACAATCCACAGCCGAAGGACAACAATGTGCTCCCACGCTCATACGTGGAGGAGTGTCATGCCTGCTCCGAGTGCTTTTCTGTTGAGGTAGGCGTACTCGTGAAGATCTTTGTACAACGATGCAAGAAGAACTGGCCCCCAAGCAAAATGGACTGTTCTATCGCAAACCATGCACTCCCAGCAAAGTCCCCAACTAGGACTAAAGTATTGGCCCCGTCGGTCTGGGGCAACGAGACCCGAAATAACGGCCGCAATGACTAAGCGGAAGGGAGGTGTCAGGGCCCTGTGTCACTTGAGCTTGATCTGCCCCTCACAAATAATGATGTCCTCTGTGGCGACGACTCTGTGGCAGGCATCGTGCCCCTCATCCATATCAAAAATGTCTCACCAACCATGAATCGACAATCTCAAAATGCGCCAAACATCCTCTAAGGTGATGGTGGCCTCGCCAGTAGGAAGGTGGAATGAAGAGGTCTCGCTATGCCATCTCTCGACAAGCGCTGAAATCATCCCTAGGTGGGTGTGAATGGGCCCTATGTAGGTGATGTACCATAGCCCCATGTCCCGTAGTCGATCCTGATCTCTATCGCTTAGGTCCCACAAGTAAGCACTAGTACACAAACAACAATATATGACTAAATAAACTACTAAAAATTGCATATAAATGACTAATTTTGGTCACGTGACCATTAGTAGTTTATTGCCAGTCATTTATAACGCGACCAAATTTATGGCTAAACTATTTTAGTCATTTATTTAGTCATTGATTTATACTCATTGATTTGGTCATTAATTTGGTCATTGATTTAGTCATTGATTTAGTCATTAATTTAGTTATTGATTTAGTCATTAATTTAGTCATTGATTGTTATTAACTGGTCACTTATTTAGTCATGGTAGTGATTTATTTAGTCATATATTTAGTCATTAATTTAGTCATATATTTAATCATTAATTTAGTCATTAATTGTTGTTAACTAGTCATTTATTTAGTCAAGGTAGTCATTTATTTAGTCATATATTTAGTCATTACTTTAGTCATATATTTAGTCATTAGTTTAGTAATATATTTAGTCATTAATTTAGTCATTACTTTAGTCATATATTTAGTCATTATTTTAGTCATTACTTTAGTCATATATTTAGTTATTTAGTCATTTAGTCATATTTAGTCATTAATTTAATCATTACTTTAGTCATATAGTTAGTCATTAATTTAGTCATTTTATTTACTAGTTTCCATTAATTGGTAGTAAATTTAATCACGAAATAAATAATTTATTAAATACCATAAATTTTATAATGCAAAACTAACATAATATTAAATTTGAACTAAAACATAAAAGTAAATAAAAATATTACATATGCATACAAGCTACAACATACTAAAATTAAAAGATTGATTCAACATCATGATAAATAAAGGTAATCTACAATAAAAAATTTAATGCAAATATATATCAAGTTATAAGATGTCAAAGATGTCTAAGAGTATATATGTAAATATAATAAAAAATGTCAAAGTTGTCTAAGAGTTTCCAAGTCTTTCAAATACACCATGATAATTAAGATCCCTGAACAACATATTCAAAATACTGCATAAAGTAGTGAGCCAAGATGTCTAGCAACTAGTACATGATAAATATGTTCAACTATGTCATTTTTTGCAAATATTTTAGTGGCCACTATGTGAAGGTTCCCTCTTTCTCTTTCAGACGAACAACTCCATCTATTTTGTCTTCATAAACAAGGGGTATGTTACTTGTGACCTTTAAAATGTTTACATTTGCATCCATTGTTCCTTTCAAGTTGACTCCATGTACAATAGATAGGGAGTGAATCCGCCCAATGCCCACAACATCACCATCTAATGGATCCAACACCTTAACTTTATCTCCTTCTTTGAGTTTATCAATACATTCCTGCAAAAAGAAAAAAATAACACATTATAACATAAACTTGCATAAAGGCTTCCAACAAATAACACATTATCCATGTTCCTACTAAACTTGCATAAAGGCTTCCAACAAATTTTTATGCATGAATAACATAAACTAATAAACTTGTATAGTTTTTTCTTTAGATTACAACAACTACATGCAGCTCAATCAATATCTCATTCAGAAAAATAAAAAATTGTAAGATTTAATATTCAATACCATAGAACACAAAAAATATGATAAAATGTGTTCACTGAGGTCATATATATAATATAATATTATAATGTAATATAATATATTATAAATTAATAATAAATATATATTATATATTAATTATATGATATAATAATATTATATATTATATATTAATTATATAATATAATGATATAATATAATATATTTTATATATTGTATAATACATATAATATAATATAATATATGTAGAATATATATTATTATTTTTTTATTTTTTTAGGTAAGCGCTACCAAAGGGGGTAGCTCCCTCTATTGATTAAAAAGGAAAATACAATAGCCATATGACATCAGTAATACAGATATCCAACACCATCAACAATATCAAGTAACCTAGCCACAACACCTTCTTCGATCAAGCCAGGATTGGCCTTAATGAACTGCATTAAATCACCAATGTTGTTCTTCTACTCCACTCCTTTCTTGAACAGTTTCCAAGCCTTGTGCAACTTCACCTTCGTGTTGTCCTGATTGAGACTTCGTATGCCCACCGCTAGCCCATACTTAGGTTTGATAAGCACCCCATCGATGGCGTCATAGACCACCAAATACATTTCCTCACACCTGTAACGCAACATAGCTCACACCCCCCACAACCCAACCCTAAGCACCTAAATGTAATTATTATAAAAAAATTTCAGCACCTGGCCATCGTGGGTATGAGGACCACTCCAAAAATCCTCACCAACCACCTTCCTAATCGCTGCAATCTCCTTCTCCTGAGCTTTTTGGAACATGAAACAAAGTTTCTCACCAATCATTTCCAATTGGCCCACCTCGCTACCGCCCAAACACCTTCACAACCATACTTGTATTAAAAAGGAATATAGCCACCACCCCTCCATATATGCCTTTCCCAGATTCAAACTGACCGATAATAATTTGAAATTAGATTTTCCATATCACCCGCATCTCCAAACCTTGCAACAAAGAGACTACCCAACCACAAAGAGAACACTATTTGGTCCCCTTCATGCCATCATGTCCAACACAATAGAGATACCCTCCATCAATCTGATGCAAATCCCACATATGAGGTCTGCAACTAGAGAACCCCAAACAACCAGTTTCCAACACACATCACCAATCAATCACTCCCGACCACCCATACCACGCAGCCGTAGAAGGAGTAGCCTCCAGTACCGAAATAATAAAGTGTGCCAACCCACCCAAGAATGACCATAGATCGAGGAGATACACTAATACAATCAAGGATAAGCCAGAGTATCTAGCTTAGATCCTCAATACATCCACTTTTCCCAAGTCAGCTAGCGCACCTGAAAGGGAAATATCATCAAAAATTTCCTCCAAAGCATCTTGCGTGACCTCTTGATTCGCCAACCATTTAGCCATCATGTTCACTTCCTTGTACTCATGTTTTAACATGAAACCATCTAAATTCTCTAGCACCTCCCAAATTTTAGCTATCCATCCTTCCAATTTTCAATTTGGGGAGCTCCGCTTTGATACAATGTTGATGCAAACCTAAGAGTCCCCTTTGATCTCAACCATTTTAATTCCCTCGGCAAGACACAACCGCACCCACATGCCAAGTATTCTAATTTTGCTTCATTATTTGTTGCCACCCCGAACCTTCTAGATAACGCCCAAATGCACTATCTGACAACATCATAGATAACACATTTAGCCTCAAACTTTCCTAGGTTCCCTTTAGAAGAGCTATCAAAATTTAACCTATAATAGCCAAGTCTAGACAGAATCCACCCAGTTGAACCTCTTTGCTTGACCTTGGCTGCAACCAGTACACCGGGAGGCTTCAAGGATGGCCAAACCTTTTGAAGACAATTATCCTAGTCGATGAAACATGTAGCCTTATTGTGATGATTATTCCTATTCAACACCTCAACTATGCCATTTTTTATCCTCTTGATGACATCCAAAACTGAGAGACACGAATCATTGAATATCCTTCTATTACGCTCTTTCCAGAGCTATCAAACCAGTAAAGAGGGTGCCACCAACCATGCCTTCGCCCATACATTGCTTTGATTCCTTATCGTCCAGTCTTGCAAAAATTCCAATAGTTCTTGTTGCCTAGGAGTTGACCAACTCAAAGCACCCAACAACCAATCCTAACATTCTAAGAAGGGGAAGTTTAGAAGCAAGTGGTTGGTCGTTTCACACTCATTTCTGCTAGCACGCACTAGCTTGGACCCCAAAATCCATAACCTACCAATCTGTCACTTGTCAAAATCCATTAGTGTAAGGTGGTCCAAAGGAAAGATATAGCATTAGGGAAAATTCCATCCTTTTAGCAGAGATCGACTGACCAATCCAAACCTTAGAGCCTCATCCTCTAAATTTCATATCCCAGTTTGATAGAGAATTCACCTAATTTGGACCCACACCATATAACTTCATCTTTGTTGGCCAATAAACAAATTTTGTGTGATTCTAGCATGTCCCTTAGAGGGGAAACAACAAATTCAAGAACCTCAAGGGAGCCAACATCCAACCATTTGAAAGCTTCACCCCCCACCCTATCCACACTTCTACCATAATCTACCACACACTTCCCATGGTGAGCAATCGTGTTTTCCAACCACTCAACATTGTTCCATGCTTCAACAATTGGCAGAAGCTACCCCACGAATCCCTTGAGAAATATGCATGCCTACTATTCCCAATTCTCTAAGTTAGGCGGTACGTGATTACTAGGAAAAATTCCCATAAAAAATTCCAAAAGGGAGAACCACCATGTATGTTGGCCAAAGTCAAGATTCTTTCTAAGTCAAAATTGTCCATATATTTTCTTTGAACAATTTTGCACCATTGACGATTGACCTCACGATATAACTTGCAACATAGTTTGGAACCCAATGCCTTAAACAACAGATCTATCTTGCAAAGCCCCGTTCCCCCTGAATTCTTATCCAGACAAGCTATGTCCCACCTGATCAAAGGATTTCTTTTATTTTCCTTAGCTCCCTCCAAAAGAAATTTTTTAGTTGGCTCTCCAAATCAGACACCACCTTGTGAGTGGCCCTAAATAATGGCATAATGAAAACAAGTACCACTGAGAGAACAAATTTAATCAACGTGATCCTGTTGACTAACATAATCCATTTATTCTTCCAAGCCTCTACTTTGTCTCGAAACCCATCAAGAACATTTCACCAAAGAGACAAGAGGAAAGCCCCATGAAATAATGGATCCCCAAGGTATTTAGATGGCAGCTTCACCACCAGAAAACCCTGAAGCTACACAATCTTCCTCTAAATGGATGACTTTGTGAACCGAGGAAGTAGATTTTTGAATTTTCCTTGTATATGTCCCGCCCTGACGACTCTACATAAAGCTCCAAAGAACTTTTTACTACATTATCTTCTCTCAGCATCACCTCTTCGAAAAACATCGTATCATCTATGAATTGGGAATGTGAAACGGACTCCAATTCTTCTAAGATCATAATTCCTTTCCACAAACTAGCTTCTCTGAGCCCCTTGATATGCCTTCCCATTGCCTCAACCAATATAGAAAAAAGGAAGGGAAAAAAAGGGTCCCCTTGTCGAAGGTTTTTTGTGCCCCCAAAGAAACCACACAATGAGCCATTAACCAAAATTAAGAAACGGGGGGTCGAAATACATTTTCTATCATATCCCTCCAATGCTTTGAAAATCCAAATCTATGCAATACAGCCAGAAGAAAACACCAATCTACATGATCACAAGCTTTGCTAATATCCAACTTGATTAACATACTTTTCATATGCTTATAAGATATTGTGTGGAGAGTCTCAGAGGTTGTAATTATGCTTTCGATAATCTCCCTCCTAGGGGTGAAACCATTCTGCTCTTTTGATATCACCCAACCTAGCACCAACTTCAGCCTATTTGCCAATGCCTTAGCTATTATCTTGTAAAGAGTTTTACATAATGATATAAGCCAAAAGTATGTTAAGGTCTTACAAACTACCTTCTTTGGTATCAGTGCAATAGCCGTATTATTCACATCCTTTATAATTTTTTTCTTCTTGTGAAAATCTTCAACCAGCAACCAGACATCTGTGCCCATGAAATGCCAACACTATTGAAAGAATTTTGTAGTTAGACCATCCGACCTGAGGGCCTTGTTTGGGTGGAGGCCAAAAATATCCCACCTAACCTCCTCCAATGAAAAGGGTTCACATAGAAACTTGTTTTCAGCCTCCCCAATGCACTCTGGAATATACTCTATAATAGACCAATCGCCAGCCCTCGAAGGATCTGTTTTACCACCAATAGACCCTTGAAAAAGTGCACTGGCTTTTGGCTCAATCTTTTCCCAATCATTGGAAATAGACCCATCAACTTACACAATCTATTCAATCATGTTCCTCTCCCGGTGAGCTCTAAATGAATTGTGGAAATTTTTTGTATTGGCATCACCCTCCTTAAGCCACAATTTGCGAGCCTTGTCATACCAAAACACTTCCTCTCTTGCTAGAAGCTTAGAATGTTTTGATTTCAATTCTTTTTCCTTTTGGTAGTTTGTCACATTCATCCCAATTTGAATTACGTTCTCATTTAAGTTTGTTAGCTTGAGCTCCACCAACTCCTTCTCCACGAAGATATCCTTTATGGATTCCTTGTTCTACAATTTTAGTTTTTTTTTAATGTATGCCAATTTGTGTATGAAGCAAAAGATGATGGTCCCTTCAAATGTGTTCCCTTACCTTCACTAGTTCTCTAATAATTTTATTAAATTCTCGTTATGCCACCACATTGAATCAAATTTAAAATATCCCTTACCTGGCTTCTCATTCAAACATATATCTAATTGGACTGGGAAATGATCAAAACCAACCACTAGTAGAATACACGAGAAACATCTAAACAAACCACCAAGCCACCCTTCACCAGTAAAGAACCTATCCAAACCTTCTATGATACTAGTAAAACTATCCCTCTTGTTTGTCCATGTGAATATTCCATTTTTTCGGCACACTATCCACCACCCAGAGATTAGAGATGAATGAGAAAAAATAAAGAATTCCCTTATTTTCTTTCAAGAAGCACCCACTATTCTCCATTAGATCCATGATCACATTAAAGTCCTACCCATGATTGCCATTTTTCTATCCACACCCTCAAATATTGATTTGATTTGTAGCTAGATAGATTCCTTGTTAGCTGATTTGGTTGGACCGCACACATTATAAAGCAAGAACACAAAGTTGACCAGGAAACACCTCACCACACATTGCAGCCAATGAGTTTGTACCAACTCAAGTTTAACATATACCGAATTTCCCTTCTAAAGAATGCCCAGATCCCTTGCCAAGCCAACAACATTTGACAAGAAACCCATCCACTTTCTATAATACTTCACGAACTTCTCACCTTCCTCTAAGCTTATCTTAGTCTCTTGTAGAATCACAATATCAACTACTAGCTTGCCTAACTAACACTTGTCAAGGGTTGTTAGGCCCCTAACGTTCCACGTTATGATCTTCATGGATTTTTAAGGGAGGCAGTGGCTCCCTTGGTTTTCAAAGAGTCTTTTATATTGGGTAATCCCAATTCAACAACAACCTCCTCTCTCTTTTGCTTGCCCAATTTACGCACCTTCCCATTCTTCATGTTATCCAAGAACATGCCAACTGATTGGATGATTTCCCTTGGGTCAATTATATCCAATTTTTTGGCCTCCGATTCCAGATCCACAGAGCCAACATCATCCCCCACATCCATGAGAGGGTCCACTTTAGCAATGACTCCCACCAGATCCACCCCATCACCCGAATGTTGTATTGTGACATTTGTAGTTCAGTCGGGAGGTGACCGCACTCCCGAGTTCAATGGAGTATCCATTTTATCTACCCTGAGAAACATAACATGTTCCTAGGAGGAGAAACCACCGGTAGTGCTCCCCCTCTAGACATCGAAGTGGCCATTCTAGCGACCGGATTGGCCAGTTAAGGCAAAGAACCCTAGCAGCTAGAAGCCTCAATCTCAGGTGCCTCCTTTGCGTATTGATCCCGATCATCCAACTTTTTATTCCTCAATTAGAGGGGCATGAAATTACTATTGAACTTAGGCCTCCATTCCTTCCATGCCCTTGCCACCTTTCTACAATTCGCCACCCCATGGTCTCTACTATGATATCTTGAATAGTAGTATTTTTCTTCCTTGACCTCAACCTATTGAATCCAATGATCCACATCCACATAGAGCAAGATATCCTTTAGGATTTTCTTGACTACGACAATTTTAAATTTGGCGTATATGTAAGAATCGCCTTCAATTATTCCAAAATCTGCATCTGCCAAAGTTCCCAACGAATGACCAATTTTCACCAAGCAATCCTCGACCCATTATTCAAATAGAAGCACTAGTACAAAAAAATATATATATGACTGAAAAAACTACTAAAAACTACTTATAAATGACTGAACTTCGTCACATGACCATTAGTAGTTTATTGCCAGTCATATAATGCAACCAAATTGATGACAACCATTTTTAGTCATTTATTGGTTGTTTTGATTGATTCATTTGGTAGTATATTTAGTTGTTGATTTATTCATTCATTGTTGTAATCTGGTCAATTATTTAGTCATTTTTTTCCACTGATATATTTAATCATTGATTTAGTCATTGATTGTTGTAATCTGGTCACTTATTTAGTCATTTATTATTCACTGATATATTTAACTAGTCACTTATTTAGTCATTTTTATTCATTTTTCATTGATTTCTATCAATTGGTAGTATATTTAGTCATTTTAATTATTAATTGATGTCAATTAGTAGTATAGTTAGTCATTTTAATTGACTGATATTTGAGGATTTAAGCATAAAACACAAAAATACACATCAATCATCAATTGTACACAATAAGACAACCATTGAGAAGGAAAAATTGGTGAACTTTATTAATTAAAGAAAGGTGTTCTAATTATAACTTAGAAATGGAGTTTTACAATTGTTATTTTCATTCACAAGACTGAAAAATCAGAGTTACAATATTTTACAGAAATGAGTGCAAGAAAGAAACTTCTCCAAAAAAATTCTGCAATGATGGAAACACATGCTTGTGGCCCTTCAATATGAGAACATGCCTCTTTCATATCTTAAAACTTCTACAATGTGGAAAATCTTCCTAGAGAAAGTTGTAACATGTAGAATCCAAGAAGGAGAGTGTTGATCCTGTCCCATTAATGAAGCTCTCTCCTTCAATGCATTCAATAATAACCCAACTAGAATCTTTCCTCCTTTATATGCAACGTGCCATCTGATATGAGCAATAGGGTGATGCCTTTTCTGCCATGAATGAACTTGTGCCTCAATACAACCAACAAAATTACTATTAGTCTCAATTCAAAAAGAATAAAAGTGCATTGTATATTGCAAGTTTACAAAAGTACAAACACAACAGAAAGATAAATAAATTAAAAAACTGTAGCCTTGTCAACAAATGCCTTAAATAGAGTGTGCAACATAGGCCTAAAATATACATATTGAACCCTTGATTTCAAAACCTTGTTCAAATTTTAACAAAAGTGATATGCTCAGATTATAGAATGAATTTGACATTATAGAATGAAGGCTATCAACACTAACCATACTAGAACAACATTATCAACAAAATTTTCCTAAAAACCAAGCCCAAGAATGCCATCAGAATTAATTAGACAACAAAAATGTCAACCCTAGTTCATGTGTTGTCTAAGTAAAGACTTGCACCATGGAAGAATGCATTTATACATAAATTCCAAATTAAGTTGATGAGAAAAGATCTTTGATATCTGATTGGGAAGCCTTAACATCCAAAAATTACTAACTTGATGTTTCACAACAAGTTTCCTAACTGTGACATCATCTTTACTTAAGAAACCAAATATTGATCCACTGCCATATTGAATCTCACAGGATTCTCCTTCACAAACAAAAAATGATATATATTAATTTTTTACCAACTTCCTTAATATCCACATGTAAGTAGACTAAAATAAGTGAGGTTGAGGGTTTTAAGTAGAGTAACATCTTCTTGGTATGTGCTTGACTTTGATGACCTGTATCTTGAATAAAATTAGCAAGCTAGTTGCACTATAAAATCATTGTTAATCATTGTTACAAAAATAACCACAAAATCCTCTTTAATTAAAATAATCCTTCTAGATATTTTAGTTAATTTCTAAGAGAGCTAATTGCATTATCCAAACAACCATCAATATATTTACCGTATATAATTTCCCAGAATTCAAAATTTGAATGTAATGAAACTAACCATAATTACCAAAGATTTGACACCAAAATGTAGTACAAAATGAATTTTTTGATAGAATGCCTCAAAGAGATGTCATCTCATGGAATGAAATGATATGATTGCAGAATGTGCACAAAATAGATTTTGCAAAGAAGCTCTCAAAATATTTGGATTAATGAAGCACTTTGGAACACCGACATTGTAAGCTTTGCTTGTGTTCTAGATGCATGTAGTCATGCAAGTTTAGTGGATGAGGGTTGCACATACTTCACACATTAGTAAACCTTATTGCATTACATATATAGTTGATCATTAGGTGTGCATGGTTGACCTTTGTTCCTGTGCTGGAAATCTTGAGGACACCCTAAACATTATTGCTGAGATTCTAGTTAAACCTTTGGTTCTTGTAGATCATATATGAATATAGGTTGAGTATTCCAACAACACTTCTTTTTTAGTTGGATCCTAAAAATGTTGCAACTTATATTCTTCTCTAAAACATCTGTGCGGAAGTGGGCAGGTGTGGTGAGGTTCAAATAGTAAGGAGATTGATGAAAGATAGAGGAATTAAAAAGATACTTACATGTAGTTGGATTGAAGGGCATAAAATTGTACATGCTTTTTTGTGTAGGAGAAAAATCACATCCACAAAAATGGGAGATCTATGCAAAATTGGATAAATTGGTTTGGAAAATGAAGGCAACATGGTATTTCCAGATTCAAGACTTTTACTCAATGTTGTGCATAGAAGGAAAAAGAATCATTTATCTGCCACCATAGTGAAAAGTTAGCAATTGCATTTGGTTTGATAAACATGGCCCCTGGTACAACTATTAGAGTTGTTAAGAACCTTCGAGTATGTTATGATTTTGACACTGCATCTAAATTCATCTCCAAGATTGTTGCAAGAGAAATTGTTTTGAGAGATGTGAACCATTTCCATCATTTTAAATAGGGACAATGTTCTAGTGGAGAATATTGGTGATGCTAAATGAAACAATTTGAAAAGTAGGCTTACACTATAATAATGTGCACTACATCAAATATCCAGTAATAACGAAGGGTCATCCATCAAAGCATAACAACATGAATTTTTTTGTCATATGTTGTAGTTACAAGTGACTTACTAGACATACATGAAAATGTGGAAGCAATAAACACAAGGCAAGCAAATTATTTCAAAAAAATGCCTCAAAGAAATGTGATATTCTTTTTATAGTTTACTCATGATACCAAATTATTTTGACATGATCCTTGCAGTGATGCAGGATGTTACCACTACACCGCACCATTATTGCTCGGCCTTCGTGGTAATGGGGGATATTACCGCTACACCACACCATTATTTCTTGGCCTTCGCGGTAATGTGGGATGTTACTGCTACACTGCACCATGTCTTCTTGGCTCTTGCGGGGATGTGGGAGAAGTATTTGAGTTATTGCCATACTGCACATTTAGTGTTCGACCTTCATGGTATGCAGGATGTTACTACTACACCACACTATATCTTCTTGACTCTTGCGGTATGGAGGTATTATGAAACTTTCCACAATAGTCTTATGAAACTTGTCACGACCATCTACTACCTTGAGACAATAGACTTATGAAACTTTTCAATATTTCTGGGCACCTTTTAAATTACATTCAGATCTATAAGGAAACTAGCCTATAGGGATGAAAATCCCAAGAAACATGGCAATGGTGACACCAATAAATAGTTAACTAGAAACCATGAATTTTCAATGCATAATGGAGAATATATAGAGAGTTAAGTAAGTGAGCAAACATCCTTGGAGAATTGTCACCAAAAGTATGAAAATCTAAGATTTTGTAGTATAAAATCATATACCCTCAAAGACCTAATAGTCATAATAGACCTAGTGATAGCTTTTAGAGTCATAAGAATAAATTCATAAGAGAATAGATGCAAGAGCATGAAAAGACACTGAGATGGAAGGGTAGTTGGTAGAGTTGAAGAATCAGACATGTAATGAGAAGGTACAGAGAACAAAGTAATTTATAGTCAAGAGCATCATGGCAGTTTCTCAAGTGACTATATTTGGGCAAGGAGAGAACTTAGTGACAACATTACCATCAAAACAATAAGGATACTCAAAACCCTACCAAACCCTAGGGCCTTTTTCATCACCTTGTAGAGATCTCAAACATGCATGAAAATATTTCACAGAGACTAAAATGATCTCTATTTTTTATGATCCCAAAAAGTAACAAAAAGTAACAAAAAATTAGATTTACAAGTGATGAAAAGAAGTACACGGAAAGCATATTATGCTGAAATTATTATTTTTTAAAAAACTTAACCATTAACTATCCAATACAATCTAACAAAATACAAATATACAATGAAATATTATGATTAACAAAACAATAATTTTAATGGTTATCTTAAGGTAGACAAAAAAAATTTGTGCAAGTGAAAAATAACACCCTTAGATTATTCTAAACAAATAACATTTTCATTTACATCATTTTCAAGCAATTTTTTTTTAGATCCATCCATTTGTACAAAAATCAAATCAAATCTACAACAATCTCAAAGATCTAAAGGTTTAAAAATCTGATATTTTTAGATCTATTCTTGTGTGTATCATGCAAACTTCATCATAGAAGGATGGGTTATCACCTCATTTAGACCTGGATGTGGAAAGACCTTTGTTGTTTCCATAGAATCCAAAATAGGCCTAAAAAATTATAGAAGAAATAACCCTATAAACACACAAAAGGAAAAGCTAAATCAGTAGTAATTTACTAATTTTCATTCAACTTCTCTGTAATCATTTTAAGTACCTAATTCTATTGTACTTTAAAGATTTATAATATGAATTTTAGCTATTCAAATAGATTAAATAATTTTAAGTTGTAAAACTAAAAATAGGCTTTAGCAATTCAAAAAATATCCACTTCTAAAATTTTAAATATCTTTACTATATCTATTTACCGTTGTTAAAGAGTTGCAAACTGTGAATTGTCCTCTGTCCTATAGGACTGAGAAAGGAAGAAAACTATCAAACAATGATTGAATCATAACAAATAGTCCAAAAATATTGAAATTTACTATCAAATGGTGACAAAGATATGTCCTCTAAGTCATTTACACATGGTGATTGAGAACACAATGAGTAATAAGTAAAAGAGCATTGGATCATAGCACTACAAAATGGTCATGAGCTGTGCAATGAACTTCACTATTCTTTTGATCACAAAGGAGATCGAGATAATAACCAACATATTGATGTGCATAGAGAATGTTCATAGAGTGCAAACTTCCTTACAAAGCAATTACCACAACAAAGTTTGAGGTGAATTGCACCTGCTATTTTATGCTGATATGGATATGTTCTAACCTATAATTAATTGTTGTAGCATAACAGATAGGCTAAATATTTTTTAATATACCATTTTTTTAAATTCTAAATTGCTATACCTTATTCTAGGAGCAAATCACAAGGGGATTATATACATAAGACACCATTGTTTCAAATTCAAAATTGCTAGCTCTTTCACAATTGTTTGCTTCATTTATTTGATCTAAGACAACCTGCTGTATAGAAGATGCTCTCAAAATCATAGTAAAATCCTTTATTCCAGGATGACTATTCAAAATCTTTCCCATCATAACAATGAACAAAAGCATTAGTCATTAATTTGAACTTTGCAAGAGTTTCATCAAATTCTACTTTTCCACTCTCTTTTCCATTCTAAATTTTATTCCCAATTTCATCCATGAAGAACTTCCTTAGCCTATAGATCCTGTTGTTAGCCATAACTTTACCAGGTGTCAAGGATAGCTTTGAGTTTTTACCCAAGCAACAATTGAAAAAATTCTGCCTTACCATATTTTGATTTGGTAAGGCCGAATTTTTTCAATTGGTAAAAAATCGAAGCTATCCTTGACACCCGGTAAAGTTATGGCATCTGGTAAGGCCGAATTTTTTCAATTTTTTCTTGGGTAAAAAATTGAAGCTATCCTCGACACTTGGTAAATTTATGGATAACAGCAAGATCTACAAGCTGAGGAACTTCTTCATGGATGAAATTGGGAATAAAATTCAGAATGGAAAAGAGAGTGAAAAAGTAGAATTTGATGAAACTCTTGCAAAGTTCAGGTTAATGAGTGATGCTTTTGTTCATTGTTATGATGGGAAAGATTCTAAGTAGTCATCTTGGAATAAAATATTTTACTTTGATTTTGAGAGCATCTTCTATACAATAGGTTGTCTTAATCAAATAAATGAAGCAAACAATTGTGAAAGAGCCAACAATTTTGAATTTGAAACAATGGTGTCTTATGTATAGAATCCCCCTGTGATTTGATCCTAGAATAAGGTATAGCAATTTATAATTTGAAACAATAGTATATGAACAACTATTTAGCCTATCTGTTATGCTACAAAAATTAACTACAGGCTAGAACATATCCATATCAGCATAAAATACTAAGTGCAATTCACCTCAAACTTTGTTGTACTTGAGTATGATAGTACCTGAGCTTCTAGTGTTTCTAAAAGGAACCTATATCAGAAAAGTGTAGTTTCCATCCGAAGGAACCATCTTTGGAGCTCTTCCATGAAATGAGGGTTGAAAAATTTAGAAGAAAAGCAATACCATATTTCTAAAGTAACAATTTGTATCAAGCCAAATGTCAGAAGTATAATTAAAAAGACAAATCCTTACAATTGTACCTTAAAATGGACCAAGCATATTTATGATTTTATCTTTAGAATGTAGGAACTTTCTCTATCAGAGCTTTGCGACCTCAAATTGGATCTAATATTGGACCGATAAAATTTATGATTCTATCTTTAAAATGTAGGAACTTCCTCTATCAAAGCTTCACTACCTCAAATTGGATCTGAAATTGGTCTAACAGATTTATGATTTTATCTTTAGAAAGTACAAACTTTCTCTATTGGATATTAAACATCTTAGGTTGGATGTCTAATTGGACCAACAGATTTATGATTTTATCTTTAGAATAAAGGAACTTCCTCTATCGGATATTCAGAAATTCCTACATGTAGGTTTTGCTTCCAAGCGAAAAACACCCGAAAGTGTTTTAGACTGGCTTAAAGTACTCTCCAACTTGGTTATGACATCAATAGCAATCCAATTTTTCCTAAGCTATCCATACCTGAACATTGCATCACAATTTATTCTTCCTTCACATAAAAAATGCCACATATTAAACCCTTCTAAATAAAACTCAAAATCATCATAAAACCATAATTAATAAATCATTTTAGCTTTAGAAGAATCTGATGTCATTTACTATAAAAAAAAAGCTGTATAAATCACAAAAAATCCATGAAGCCATCCATCCAAAGAGAAAATAAGCAATGTAAGGATTTGAGAAATATAAGTCCAAAGGGTTATGTTGTAATGGTAATGGAATCACCGTAAGAGCCCAACTGAGGAACAAATTATGCGATCTATAACTCTATTGGTCATGTGGCATAGTTGTGCTATAACAAATACATGATGCATTCATGTGTGACCCAAGTTTAATGTGGGTACATTGTGATAGAAATGGAGGCACTCATATGAGCACAATTCATGTTCAAATCACTATTATCATAATTAGGTGTCAATCATCATTGGGTGCATTCAGGTTGACTCAAGGTTAACAGGTTACAATGTAATGATAGCATGATCCAGGAGCAATTACCTCTTGCTGCAATAAAGAGCCTATAACTTTGGTTGATATGTAGAGTGGTTATGTTATATCAATTATGTAGTGCATTCAAGCACAACCCATGTTTAATGGGCTATTCTAGAGAGTGATCAAGATTTTCTAAACCTTATGAATGCTACTTAAAAGTGTAAAGCTTAAACTACAAACTAAGTTTTTTACATACTTGAATGCAATCTTGGGTTACCAAAAACTATAATAATGTGATATGCTAATAACCATTATGCAAAGTATTAAATAAATACCCATGCTATATAGGATACATTCCCTTGATCAGGTTTGCATACCTTAACGATACATAGCATACATTGATACTTCAAAAGCATTTGAAGGAATTTGATATTATACAAATATATGTAAATTAAATACCTAGATTACAAACAGTAGCACGAACAATGTAACCCTTGTTGAGTAGAGTAGGAATGAGATAAGCAACAATTAATCCTATGCCTCTTGTCATGCACATCTCCTTACCGTTCTCTGTCATTCTTTATTGAAACACTTTGATTGGATTAAATTGTAAGTTTGAATTTATCCTTGTAATTATATCTTTTATTGACAAACATGTTTGGACTAATCTTCGAGAATTCAACAATAGTTTCCTTAGTCTATCCTTCAAGTGTCAATCTGGGGGCATAAGCCTGTGAACAGTGTTGCGGCAATCTACCTAAGGGTTCAAACTAATGAACTAATGGGGGATGGATGCATCTAGGAATTTAAAACATACTTTTTAATATGAAATTCAAAAGCACACTTCTTCAAATCATAAACGAATGAAATTCTTTCTTGAATTATTACCTACCTATCTATCTATTTTTTATTAAACTTGAATAATACAAACTCAATATCTCAGGATAAACACTCTTTAATATAGATATTAACAACAACCATTACAATAGTAAAAGAAATAATTTAGTTGCTAAAGATGTGTTGAAATAGTGCAGGCGACTGGAAGTTTAATTGTGACAGGAGGTCGAAGTGCGATAAGAAGATGAATGTGGCAGGAAGATGGAATACAACCGAGAGATGAAATGTGAATGGGATGTGAAAGGAAGTTCTATAGAATGAAACAAAACACAATCTGAAATGGAAAACACAACAGTTAATTTGCAACGAAAACACACTTCGTATTCCTCATATCACAATTGTATTCCACAAAGAATTCATTGCAATTCTTTTAGTACCAAATTAATCGTACATGCTATATTATCAATAATCTTTAAACTTGAATAGAAATCACAGTGTACCTGACAAATATACATTCGACAAAGATAGAATCACATGAAATACAAAAGATCTAAGCTAATAAAACATAAAATGATCTAACGAAGCTTCCCGAGAGGCGGCCCTTCCTCTGGTTCACGAGGTGAGTAGAAAAGAACTAGTCACTCTAACTCAAGCCATGAACAACTGAGCAATCATTCAGGAATGAAACAATATTTTCAATCTTCTTAATTTTGTATATTCTATCTATCATTTCTAGATCATAAAACGCACACACACACACACACACACACACACACACACATATATATATGTCTAGTATTTTGAAGTACACGAGACAAAAAAAAAAGAGCATTGTAGTTTGTTATGGCCGATGGCCAAAAAATTGGACTATTATAGTCCTTGGGTTGGCCGTAGCCCATAAACCCAAAATAGTTACAAAAACAACTTGTTTGAAATAAGATATAAAAATAAAAACAAGTAGAATTCCATCATATGCAGCCCACATTTATCATCTTATGCCTTTCAGGATTTTTTGTTCATAGAGTCGGTTCCTTCTTCACATTTAGTTCCTATAGCAAACCATCCAAAATACATCATTACCTCAATGATTTCAACATTCTAAAAGCATTCTTTCCTCTTTGAAAACATATCAAATATTCTTTATTTCCCTAACAATTAATGGAAAGAAGGACTTAGGAGAAATGAAAAATAGAAATGAAATAAGGGAAAAAGGACATAAAAATTAAACACATTTGGCACCCATCATTTCCCCCCCAACATTGGGAATTTGCATGTCCTCATGTGCAAACAGTGAATACAAACCAAGTGATTGGACTATGTTAGTAGTAGTTGCATCAATGTTGCATTGTAGTTCCCTGGGAGACTCAATTACCTGGCATAACCCTGTTTTTCCTTCACCAATTACTTCCCTCTATTGTTTAAGTTGTGCCTTTAGCTGCTCATTTTCCTTTTGTAATTGTGTAATGACTTGGCATAGTTGATTGAATGGGATGAGCGGCTGATTGCAATCTTCCTTTGGGGTCTCATCAAGAATGAAAATAAGGGCCTTTGAAACATTTTCAATAGTGGTGGTTTCATTTGTGGTGCTAAAATTTTCTAAAACATCCTCATTCCCACAAGGATTTTCATCTTTTTCATTGTGCTCTTCCTCCCCTATAATGTATTCAGCATGACCCAAAGTTTCATCATTAGCATCCAAAGTTTCTTCATTATGTTGGACTTCTCCTTCAAGACGAATGCCTTCAACCTCTTCATATTCCCTCTCTATGCTAGCTACAAGGGTTTCATCCCTCCATATGTCCTCACCTTCAGGGTCTTTTTCATCTTCAATTCTTTCCTTTGCATTGTGTGTTTCTTGTTTGAAGACTCCTTCATCAGGGTGCACATGTGGCTGCTCAGGGGTTTCTATATCCTTGGAAGGAAGGGTTTCCCATTGTTCTTGCTTGGCTCATTTTTTCTTCCTATGTCATTCTTGACTCCTGAGTTCCCTGGAAACCTTCCCTTTACCCTTACCCGAGGATTTTATTGTGACTATCTCTACATCGGTGATGGAGTGAACAACTTCTGCAAGCTTGTCCAACCAATTGGAAGTCCTTCTTTTACTCTGCCTAGTGACAGGTGTGATGTCTTCAGTTTGTGGACTAGAGGCAGCTATAGGGCTAATTTTCTACTCTTTAGGGGTTTTATCAATAAGGGTTTTCTTCAATTTCTTCTTTTAGAAGATTCCCTGACTAGGGTTTCTTTTGCAATAGGTTCCTTCAATTTTTTATTTTTAGAAGATCCCCCAACTAGGGTTTCTTCTACAATTTGTTTCATAGGGCTTCCGACAAGTTATCTGCTCTTTGTTTCATAATTTACAAAGGAATCCCATTCCAAAGGGGGTTTAGCAGAGTGAAGGCCATGCATGACTATTAATTTAATTAACCCATGATGGGCGAGGGAATTTGCATGAACCTTGCGAAATTGACTACATGAATGTTTTAGTGAACAATACAGATAGTAAGGATGATTAACAAGCAAGGAATTTTATAAATGCAACATGAGATGAATATGGTGGGCATGGATATACTCATATCTTCCTTCACAAGTAATATACTAAATAAAAAATTTAGCTACCTCATCCCACAAAGATGGAAAGGAATTTTGTTTGTGACCTTGGCCTTGCACATACTCGGCAGACTCTCCTCTTTGTAGAAACTACTTACGGTGGAGCTTAAGGTCCGTGACCCTCGTGCTAGAGTTGGGAAAGAAAAAAATCTCCTGTTTGGGGAAGGCCAATAACTGAAGCAATTTTCTAAACTGTGACTACAAATTGCAAACCCCTTTGAGTAACACTCTGTTTATGAAACCTTGTAGAAAAATCCATAGCGACCCCTTCATCAAAGCAACATAGTTTCTCAAAGTATGTCATCTAAGAAGCCTACATAAAAAATTTATACGCTTCTTCACTGGTAATAAGTATTTTCATGGACAAAGGTTTGTGCCAAGTATGATCACCTCCCATGGTGTTGAGAATGCGGCAAGAGCTTCAACAATGGCTACAGTGGCAAACAAAATAGTAGGTGGATGGAAACAGTTAACATAAATTATCAATGGTGGCTACGGGTAATAACAGGTAAAAAGTTCATGATAACCATATGAGGTGGAAAATGACGAGGAATTACAATTAGCTAAAGCTCGACCGACTTGGATAATGATGAATAGCTAACCCATACCCCCCAACTTAACAACGAATTGTTCTAGTCACACCAAGTAATCATTAGAGAAATAAAAAACATTTAATAAATTTAAAAAGAGAGAATAATCCTTGATACCAATAATCATGAGGCAAATGATTGGTGATGTGATGGTTGGAGGAATGGCAGCGTGTAACCCAAGTTGGAGATAACATCACAAAAATACAAAAGGATTCGAGCCATGAAGAATGATAATGTAGCAGTACGGGCGAAGTGAGGATGACTGCAAGTGGAGAGGATCTAGAAGGAAAGACATAAGTGGCAACATCCACATGGAGGAGATGGTAGGCGATGACAAGACTATGGGACACACATCATCATACCATCTCGTAGAAGCACTCAAAGGCCAGGTGACAAGAACCAAGAAAGTGGTAGGAAGAAAGAGTCCTATCACCGAATCAAAGTGGCACAAAGGGTCCACAAAAAGAAGTCAATCATAGATAGCAACAAGAGCAATAGGAATCCTTTGTCACATAATAGGTAGCAACATGAACAAGGTAAAGCCCCTGTCACACCACATATATCGCTGAATTGAACATGGGATGCTCATGGTGAATTTTTCTTTCTTTTTTTTATATTAATTACGCCGATAGACTATTGGTATCCCAGTTTTCAATCTACCAATGCTTGGAAGCATTGGATAACCAGTTTTCACCACCAAGTTTATTTAGCAGTTAGTACCTATCAGAGTCTGGTTTTCAAGTACTAACTATCCAGCAATGTCAGAAGGTTTTCATTGTTGGATATTTTATTGCTTTTTTTTTTTTTCAATCTTCTTATTCAAAGGAAGGGAGAGGAACACGAGTCGGTTCTTCCATCATAGTACAAGCAAATGTTTCCTTCGAAAGGGTCTGTTTGTAGAGCTTCAAATGATTCCCATTAACTAGAAGAGTCATGTGTTCTGAATCCACAATACACAGTTGAACAACACTATTATCATACACAGTTTGAATTTCATAGGGACTGAGCCAGTGAGTGTGGAACTTCCCTTTGAAGTCCTAGAACTGTGAGTCATAGAGTAATGCCCAATCCTGCAGTTAGAATGTTTGTGACTGAATGAAGTGGTCATACCACTGTGTTCTTTGCTTTTGTACCATTTCTACATGGAAAAGAGCCTCTTGACACATTTCATCGAGTGAGTGGAGTTGAGAAAGTCTCTCCTTTTGTGCTTCACTAAGAATCATTCCAAGCTAAAGGGTGGTGTGTAGACTCTTCACTTTGAATTCAATTGGAAAGACAACCTTCTTGCCATAAATGAGCTCATATGGTTTCATCCATGTGGTTGTCTTCCAAGTTGTGCGATATGCCCAAAGTGCTTCAAGAAGTCTTTTTTCCCAATCTTTCTTGTGCAATGCTACTATCTTCGTGAGCATATTTTCCAGTTCTCGGTTGGTTACTTCCACTTGCCTATTGGATTGCGGATGATATGGGGAAGACTTTTGATGCTTAATTTTGTATTCTTATACCAACGCTGCAATCAAGTCAGAGGTGAACTATGCTCCCTGGTTTGTGACAATTTCGTGAGGTACATCGTACCTCATAAAAATCTCAGAATACAAGAAGTTAGCAACCTTAGTATCCCTAGTATGCTTTAAGGCTACTACCTCTACCCATTTAGTGACATAATCTGTACAAATCAAGATATATTCTTTATTCTGAGGAGGATTAATGGGCCCTACAAAATCTAACCCCCATTTTTCAAATGGTTTTGTGGATAACTGAGCGTGTAAAGGAATTTCATCAGAGCGGGTAGGTCATCCCATGTGCTGACATTTTTCACAATGTTGCACATAATGCTTACTATCCTTATGGAGTGTGGGCCAATAATAACTAGTGGTTAAGATCTTCTGGGTGGTCCTATAGGCAGAAAAGTATCCTCCACAAGGTGTTGTGTGGCATGCACACAAAATGTTGAAGAAATCTTCTTCATGCACACACCGATGCATGATATTATCAAGGCCTCAATGAAAGAGCATCCCATTAATCCACGTGTAATCTAAGCTGAGTCCAACTAGCTTTTGATGTTCCCTTGGAGAGAAATGAGGTGGGAATTGACAAGTAACTAAGTAGTTTTCCATGTCAGCGTACCATGGACTTTTTGTTGATATAGCAAAAAGATGTTCATCTAGAAAGGTGTCATCAACTAGAGTTGGTTCATCTTCACGCTGCAGCCTAGAGAGAAAATCGGTCACCACATTCTCTCACCTTGGTTTATTGAGAATGGTAATATCAAATTCCTACAAAACAAGTAACCACTAAATCACTTGCCCTATAATGATAGGTTTGTTCATCAAAAATCTAATGGCAGAATGATCCATATGTAGAAAAAATTTATACCTAGTTATGTAGTGGCAGAATTTATTTATTGCATAGACTACATCCAAAAACTATTTTTTAGTAATAGTAGAATTTATCTCTGCACTAGTAAAATTCTTACTGATATAATAAATAACATAAAATAGGGTGTCTTCCTTTTGTCCAAGGACAACTCCCATAGAAGTTTCTAATGCATCGGTATGTATATGAAATGGCAGTTCCCAATTTGGTCCCCGTAGCATAGGTGTCGTGATGAGCTTACTTTTGATTTCTTTGAAAGCTTGCTGACATTCTGATGTCCATGAGAAATCTGCACCCTTTCCTAGCAACAAAAATAAGGGTGAGGCAATCTTGCTAAAATTTTGAATAAACCTGCGATAATAGCTAGCATGTCCTAGGAAACTACGTACACCCTTTGGAAAAGTAGGGACAGGCAAGTCTTGAATAATCTTGATCTTTTTTGGATCCACCTCAATTCCTCTTTTCAGAAATATAATGACCCAACACAATACCTTCAGTCATTAAGATATGACATTTTTCATGACTTAAGGAAAGATTAGTGTCAATACATCGTTTAAGTACTTTCTCAAGATTTTCCTTAGCTTCATCATGTGTTACCATAACTAGTAAAGTCATCCATATACACTTCTACGCAATAATGAATTAAATCAGAAAAAATGCTTAGAATGACACATTGGAAAGTAGCGGGTGCATTACACAATCTAAAGGGTAAGAAATTATAGGAAAATGTTCCCCAGGGGCAAGTAAAAGTAGTTTTGTCTTGGTCTTCTGGGGCAATACAGATTTGGTTATACCTACTGAACCCATCAAGAAAGGAAAAGAACTTTTTCCTAGCTAAGGTGTCTAATACTTGGTCAACAAAAGGAAGTGGGAAATGGTATTTCTTGGTGGCCTTGTTAAGGACCCTATAATCAACACATATTCACCACTTCCCATTATTTTTAGGTACTACTACAAGTGGGGACACCCATTGGCTATCTGATATAGGGTAGATAAATCCTACATTAAGCATCTTCTGAAGTTCTTCCTTAACTATTCCTCGTAAGGATGGGTTTAACCTTCTCTGGGGTTGTCACATAGGTCTACTCCCTTCTTCTATATAGATATGGTGTGTACAAGTAGTGGGATGAATACCCCTCATATCTTGATAATCCCAAGAAAAGGCTTCTTTATGGGCACACAACATTTCAATCAGTTCTTTCAATTGGCAGGCATTCAAACTGGGATTGATGTTAAGTGTTTTACCAAGTAATATTTTAGTAACTTGGGACTATACAGGGGTATCTATGGAAAGTAGTTGTGAATTAGACGAAGATGGATCAATATCTCCAGACATAAAAAATGGATTGTATATAAAATCATGTGGTAATAATTGATGCAAAGTAATAAAGTCTTGAATAGATTCTAAACTACCTACTAACGAAAATTTTCCAAAAGGGCAATTATCATTTATGCCCGTAGGAAAAATAATTGTCTCAAGATCTTTATCAACTAAATAATGATTTTGCAATAAATGATTAATAACACTATATTCTGAAATATCTTCAAATTCCCTACTTTATCTATTGTCAAAATAGGTAGGCTCCTCTACGTCGCTATCGATCCACAAAGGATCCTCTGTTTCCAACAATGGTTGCGCTGGAGGGTAAAATGCTAACTTCTTTGTTTTCTCCTCATTTGAGATCACCATGTTTCTAGACCTACAATTAATGAAAGCATTAGCAATGGCTAACCAAGGTCTTCCTAAAATTAGGTGGTATCCCCCCAGCTTAATCTTCAGTTGCAAAATCATAAAATCTATTGGATACTCCCAAGACTCAATAGAAATAATGATGTCTTCGATCATACCTTCTTGTTTTATGAGGGAACAATCAACCATTTGCAAGACTGTTGGAGTAGTTCTTAGACCTTGAAGAGCTAGCCTACCCTTAGTCTCATTAGTCATTACATTTGTAGCTGCTCCTAAATCCACAAGTGTATTTGGAATGATTATATCACTAATACTTACCTTAATCATTGGACTTCCAGGATCTGCGTACTTAGGGACTGGGATATTTCCCAACATCAAGTCTGCAAGTTGTCCAATGACTTGGACTGTCTTGGGGTCCTACTTCTTTTGGTGTTTCCTCCCACAAAGTTCTTTAACTGTCTTGGTGTACACAAGAATATCTTGAATAGCCTGCAATAACTTGGAATCTTAATGTTAACATTGTGTAATTCACTCATAAAATCAAAACTAGATTGAAATGTTTCCTACTGCTATGGTTGCTCTTGCAACCTATTTGGAAATGGAGGATTTGGTTTCTCTTCTTTGGGCTCAACTGGATGGTCCTCAACTTCTATGATGGTTGGTCCTTGAAGGTTCTTCCTTTCAACATCAACCTTAGGTTTACACCGTCAATTTCCAATGCATTGATATGATAAGTCAGGAACCTTGTCACTTCATTATTATAAACTAGTTGAGCCACCTTATTGTTTGGATTGGGTGTTGTTTGTGTGGGAATTGGTGTGGCTTTTGGTGGTTGGGTCAAACTAGAGGGTTGATAAGATGATGGGACAGGTGGTAAGATTTGTTGGGATTGTTGATATGGGTTTATTGTTGGAGGTAGTGGATATAGAGGAAATGATTGATATTATGGGTAGGGTGGCGGTGGTGCTCACCATGCTTGCCACGATTTTGGAGAAAGTAGATATTGTTGTGACCACTGGGGGTAGTATGGAGGTTGCTACCAATTTCCATACCATCCAGACTAGTTTGAGAAGGAATTATGTTGAAAAGGATTTTGGGGTGCAACTTGGTAATCAAGTGGGGGCATTTCTCTTGTTTGCCATGGTATTCTTTGGGCCATAAAGTAAATAGGGTCATCTGTGTATTCTACCTCGATCATCCCTACATGAAGAGGTTTTAAAATAGTGTCCCTACTGGCTTCGTCTAAAGAATATATCTTTGTTCTATTATATGGACATTCTTCACCACTGTCCCTCTTTCAAAAAATGGGACAAAAGACAACTAAGGCTTTTTTAGCCTCTTCATGTTTCATTTGTGTATATAAAGTGTCTATCTATTTACCCATATGACTTAATAAATCAGTTTTGAGGTCTTCAAGTAGATTACCTATCGCACGCTCAATGATACCTATTGAGGTTCTTGCAAAATACAGTTTGCTTGGATAGTTCCTTCCTAAGTGCTAAAACCTTGAATAGTTCCTACAAATATCACAAGTATCATCAAATCCCATTTTAGAAATGTTCCCTTTACCTATTAAATTTAATGCTTCCATAGTATCATCTCTTATGCCTCTAAGAAACAACATTTTAACATCATCCTCATTTAGCCCCTATTGGAAAGATCGTTGAAAACTGAACATGAAGCGTTCGAGGTGGTCCTCCACGGACTCATCTTCCTTTTTTGTCATGTAGAAAATTTCATCCCAAACCTCCTTTGTTTTGAAGTACTCTTGGTACTTGGTCAGGAATAATTCCTTCATGGCTTCCCATGTTGTGATATTTATGAGGTTAATAAACCATCGTAGGGTTGCATCCTTTAATGTGGTTAGGAATAGTTTGAGCTTCTACACATCACTTTGGTAATCATAGTTGTGGCACAACACATCAAATTCAAACAAAAACATATCAGGATCCTAAATTGAAAGACCACGAAAAATGGGAAAAGCAGAATGAGGAATGTTCTTCATAGGGGCATCTTGTTCAGGATGTGTGATTTGAAACTCAAAGGTAACTGGATTATTGTTGGCCAATTCCCTATTATGATGGTTGTTGTTGTTGATTATTTTTTTGTTTTTGTTGTTGGGATCCATAACTTCTAGTGCCCAAGGGGTAAAGTAGATTTTAAATGGCTCCTGGGTTTCTAAGAATGGACCACCTTCCGACTCGTAAGATTCTTGAAAGAAAATTTCAACCTTTTTTTGCAATACTTCAAAAGAACTTGGATGGGTACTTGTAGGTTTCTCAACTGTAGTAGACTCTGACACACTTCTCGATATCGGGTTTGGGTAACTCTAAGGATTGCAATTTAGTTTTCAATTTTCCTTGTTGTGAGTTGCCTCCCTTAACTAATGATTTTGAATTTTTTTTTTTGATTTTTCAAGTTGTGTATGACTCTCTTTATCCTTCTTAACAAATCTCCCTCTACTATCCCTACTATGATTCATGCACCTAAATGACTTATAACAAAGAAAACTAAGGGTAGTTATCCAAACGAGGTTGACTGTCACATATACTTTCTCCTTAGCACAATGCTCCTAACTTAGTTCACTAGTCTGACAGGCCTTTAACACCATTCCCCGACAATGGTGCCAAAATTATTGGATTAAACTATGGGTTGAATTTATCCTTGAAATCCTATCTTTTATTGACAAACGGGTTTGGACTAATCTTCAGGAATTTCACAATAATTTCCTCAGTTTATCCTTCAAGTGTCAATCCGGGAGCGTAAGCTTGTGAACAATGTTGCGACAATCTATCTAGGGGCTAAAACTAATGAACTAAGGGGGGACGGATGCATCTAGGAATTTAAAACACACTTCTTCAAATCATAAACGAATGAAATTCTTTCTTGAATTATTACCTACCTACCTATCTATTTTTTATTAAACTTGAATAATGTAAACTCAATATCTCAGGATATACACTGTTTAATATAGATATTAACAACAACCATTACAATAGTAAAAGAAAGAATTTAGTTGCTAAAGATGTGTTGAAATAGTGCAGGCGACATGAAGTTTAATTGTGACAGGAGGTTGAAGTGCAACAAGAAGATGAAATACGGTAGGAAGATGGAATACAACAGATAGATGGAATACAACTGAGAGATGAAATACAACAAAGATATGAAATGAAAATGGGATGCAACAAGAAGTTCTATAGAATGAAACACAACACATTCTAAAATGGAAAACACAACAGTTAATCTACAACGAAAACACACTTCGTATTCCTCATAACACAATTACATTCCATAGAGAATTCATTGCAATTCTTTTAGTACCAAATTAATTGTACAGGCTATATTATCAATAATCTTTAAACTTGAACAGAAATCACAACGCACTTGAAAAACATACATTTGACAGAAATAAAATAGCATGAAATATAGAAGATCTAAGCTAATAAAACATAAAATGATCTCACCAAGCTTCCCGAGAGGGGGCCCTTCCTCCAGCTCATGAAGTGATTAGAAAAGAATTGGTTACTCTAACTCAAGCCATGAATAACTGAGAAATCATTCAGGAACAAAATGATATGTTCAATCTTCTTAATTATGTATATTCTATCTATCGTTTTCATATCATTACACACACACACACACACAAACACACACACACACACACACACACACACACACACACACACACACACACACACACACATATATGTCCAGTCTTTCAAAGTATCACGAGATAAAACAAAAAGAGTGTTGTAGTTTGTTATGGCCGATGGCCAACAAATTAGACAGTTACAGTCCTTGGGTTGGCCGTAGGCCACAAACCCAAAACAATTACAAAAACAACTTGTTTGAAATAAGATATAAAAAAAAAAAAAACAAGTAGACTTCCATCATATGCAGCCCATGTTTCCCATCTTATCCCTTTCAGGATTTGTCATTCACAGAGTCAATACCTTCTTCACATTTAGTTCCTATAGCAAACCATCCAAAATACATCATTACCTCAACAATTTCAGCATTCTGAAAGCATTCTTTCCTCTTTGAAACCATATCAAATATTATTTATTTCTCCAAAAATTAATGGAAAGGACTTAGGAGAAAGGAAAAATAGAAATGAAATAAGGGAAAAAGGACATAAAAATTGAACACATTTGGCACCCATCACAGTTCTCCATTTTGGAGGGCTATGCGGCTTGAAAATAATGTTTTGACAAAGGTTTTAGAGTATGTTTATTAAAATGAAAACTCCATTCTAGCAGGTTGTGCCTTAAAATAAGATTTCAACAAAAAATTTAGAGCATTTTGGCGTGCTATATTCTTGATTCGAATGATCCCACAATATTGGTTTACAATTTTTGGCCAAACTAGACATTGAACTGAATTTTTTTAACTAAATCTTCACTTTCAGGAACCTATAGCGGCTAATCCGTGAGGAATTTGAAGATGATGCAAACTAGTGATTTGTGACATTTTTTTTTTGTAGATTCTAAATATATTTTTTCAATTTTTTTAAAAATTATAATGCATTTCTTTTTCCATCTCCTTTGAAAATTAGTTTTTAATAGTAAACACAATTTTTAAAAAGTGATGTCACTAGCTAACACAACTTTTTTTCTATGAAGGATAAAATTCTATTTTTTTCAAATTTAGATTCGTAACTACAATATCTAGTGGATGGAATTGGTTTCATAACATTTAATTGGATATTTTTTTCTTAATTAAGTTTCAAAGTCAAACCTTTTACAATTTAGACATGATTCACTGGCTAAAACATAACTTTTTTTGTATGTATCAAAATTTAATTTATTTATTTTGTTGGATCAAGTTCATCAATATATATCTAGTGCACTAATATTTTTCAATTTTTGTTTCATAATCTGCTATTTTTCCACACGTGCAGTACAAAGAGCTTGATTTTTAGTGAAAAACCTATGTTTAATCAAACTAAAAAATAAAATACATAATAAAACCAAAACATATTAAAATTATATTAGATGGATAGCTCATGTTGAGTACTACCATCATCCAGTTGGGTTTGTGAAGTCTTCTCCATTTTCATCCTCAACCTGAGCTTTAAAGGAAAAAGTTTTGCAAAAAATTGGTGCAAGAGGGGGAGAAGGGGAAAAAGGGGGTTCACTTGAACCCCCCTTTGAGGGAACCCCCCTTGACCTTTCAAATGAATGGGGGTTCACTTGAAGGTGGGTTCAAGTGAATCCCCCTTTTTTTCAAAATTTCTCTTTGTTTTTATTCCAGAAAACATGAAAAATGAGGGACCCATCATTTAATAGGGTTCACTCGAAGGGGGGTTCGAGCAAACCCTCTATGGGTTTGTTTGGACCCTAAGTTCGTTCAGACCCCCCAAAACCCAAAATTTTATTCATGGGGGCATTTTTTGCAATTTTGCTTCCTCAACAGAATTGTAAACCAATTTTGTGGGATCACCCATTCCTTAAATGAATTATTCAAATGGATTGTGACTAAATGAATGACTAAATATTTAGTAATTTTTATTTGTATGACTAAGTAATTTTTAGTCAACGACCAAATTAGTCATTTATTTAATCATTTATAGATGAGTTGCAAAAAAATAGTAGAATTTGGTCATTTTTAGTTGTGACTGAAAGTTTTAGTCATGTAGTCATTTATTTTCCAAATTCTACTAGTGAAGATTATAAAGCTAAATCCAAACCAGTGCATCATTTGGCTCATGTCTTGTTTCATCAAAGTTATGGCAACATTTTTGCATGTACAAAGGAGATCCATTGATTTTCCAAAGTCCGCCTTGAAGAATCTTTTCCCGTGCCTCCTTCGATTGGAAATTATGATAAAAAACCTTTGGGAAGAAATTTAAAAATTTCTGCTGAACTCCAATCGAAGGAGGCAACATTTTTGCATGTACAAAGGAGATCCATTGATTTTCCAAAGTATGCCTTGAAGAATTTTTTCCCGCGCCTCCTTCGATTGGAAAATTATGATAAAAAACCTTTGGGAAGAAATTTAACAATTTATGTTGAACTCCAATTGAAGATTATAAAGTCAAATCCAAACCAGTTGTAACAACCAAATTAGATAGCTTGAAAACTTCTGCAATTTTTTTGTTGAAATAAATTTTTATATAAGAACCACCTTTCTAATATAAATACATAACACTTTAACTGCAACCTCAATAAAAATTAATAACAACATCAAGGTCCAAACATTTGAAATGATGTATACATCGAGTAAGGCTTGCTCACCACCTGATCGTGTTGGCATCATGAAGTCACGTGGACTCTAGCCAAAACCCCTGAGCAAGAAATAGATACGTATGGACTTGGTTAATTATTGATAGTCAAATAATCTAAGTACTATAATAGAAGGTATGCAACCCTTTCTAGGACTCAATTTTTCCTAGACAGTACTTCGTTGGTTGCCACCCACTTAGGTGAAACCAAAAATGGATTCCTTAGACCATAAATTCCAACAACAAAATTAGTCTATAAGTTAATAATAACACATTTCATTACTTAATCACATTAGACGAAAATTCTAAATTAACCCCAAATGAGGAAAAATTCTAACATTCATAAGTAATTCTCAATTTACTTATTCAAATATGTAGATTAAGAAAAGATAATGTAAAATTATAGGATTACCCTAAGGTTTGTAACCTCCTCTTAAGCTATTTGATCATATCAACAAATAATGTGTGACATTTAATATCCATGACTATACTTTACTAGTTGTACATGTTAACTTGTTAGGCATAAAAATAATTGACTTGGAAAGTTTATAGCTGTGATATTAATTAATCATATTATATTTTCCTTCTCCTAAGATAATTGATTGTCATAATATAATGTTGCATATTTACCTTCCTTTCAATATGTCCTAGTTGGATGCCAATTCTCTAGAAGATATTCCATGCCCTGTCACTTGAATTCCTTGAAATTCCTTGACTCGCCATTAATATTTCATGATCCTTAAGCAACTTAAGATTACTCACTAACTCAATAAACAAATTCACTTGATCTAATTGACACAAGGCTTCATATACGAATACAATTAATTGCTACTTGGAATGTGGTGATAAGAGTAACATATTGATTCGAAAAGGAACTAGAACTGTTTTAATGAATGTTTCTTCTAACAAAAATATTGGTTACCTAAAATTTTGACTATTGTTTACTAAATAAATATGTAGTAAATTAATGGTAAGATAATAAGAAACAATATGGTAAAATAAGTACCTATTGAAATAATTCTATTCTTTGCAAAGTTTTTTTGTACCAAGTCACCAACTTACCATTGATTAATAATTTTAACAATAATCTAAGTTTTGCAAATGATTATTAAGCCATATTAGGAATCCAAATTCTAAAGGTTCATATGTAATGATCACATAATAGAATATTCATTACCAAGAAGAATTTAAATATAACTCATACCTCTTCCGATCCTCCATGTAATGGCCATTGGGTATCATTGGTATTTACTAATGAAGGTTAATGATATACTACTATCATCCCCTTTTGCATCTGGACCAAGTCACCATTAGTTCAAGTTTTTGAAAAGAAATATTACCTAATTCTTGATTGTCATGTGAATTGAATAGTGAATCTCTAATTACCCTTTTTGCAAGTTAATTGAATTGCAATGAATTCTCTATCAAATTACCATGACATAAATTTATAGAAAATTATAGAGTCATAATGTATGTAGAACATAACTGTAGATGATGGAATACAACACATTGTGGAATTTAAAGCATTTATTATCTTGTTCAATCTTTAATACCTAATTTGTGAATAATATATAATAATGATCATACAATATTTTTGAAGTAATGTATCTTGATTCCTATATAAGATAATCGAACTATAAGATTGTGAACGTGCATCATGGTTAATTCAAAAGTCACCATATATTATAAATCTAATTCATTTATCATGAATTAGTGGAATTTCATTTTACTTGCTTACTTCTTAGTCCCTTGTAAAATTTATTAAATACAAATAGAAGATGAACCAATTCTACTAAATGTTAATTAAATACTCATTGATATACGCACCAAAAGTAAAACTTCTAAACCAAGCAATCTTCTTATGATAACAAGGTTTTAATACTTCAATCATAAAGTTTTAAGGTTTAACTCAATGTGAATCTCCTTATTATTAAGTATCCTTCCAAATACAATATAATATTAAAATCATCTATATTTATTAATATTATTATTAATTGATAGTATTAGTAATAATGTTAATATCATAATTTATTTTCAATATTACCAATCGCTTGAAAAATTTAGTTGGTATTACTTGAGGATTAGATCTTCCTTAATAATTCACACTATTATCTTTATTATTATACTAGACAATTTAAATCATGTTCCTACTCACAATTAGACTTGATGAATGCAATTATTAAAAATTTAATTTTATTATCATAAGAATTAACCCAAATATTATATATGTATACATATATTCACCTAACTTTTCACTTTTTATTTATTTATATAATTTCCATTATTTTGATCTACTTTGAAAACTATTTTATTTATTTTTCAATACTTACTATTTATTTTAAATAAAATAAAATAAAATAACTAAATCTAATTGCATGCAATTTATAAATCAACTATATTTTTATTTATTTCTAAATGTTTAACATACCCAAAATATTCTAAGAAAAAGATCAACTAAAATTTATTTCTTTCTAAATATTTAATATACCTAAAATATTCTAAAAAGCTGAAGAATCTTAAAAAAACATAAGACATCCTTTTACTCATCTATCTTTCTATCTTTTTAAATGAAGACTAAAGATCTTTTAACTTCTCTACTTTCTATCTTTTTTAAAAAGAATGCCAGTTAGATATGAAATTTACTATGGGAAGTTGAAATAGGATTCAACATGAGGGTTCTAGATGGGGAAGGCGGTAGTATTCAGCACATGGTCGGCTATGGATGATTCTGGAAGATGTTTGGTTGGCAGGTCTTAATTAATTTAATTCCAACAAATGAAATGATGAAAACATGCACATCTACAGTAAGATCTGATATCTAATTTCCACCAAAAATCTTGGTAATAACAAAGCCTAGATAATTATCCCCTCGTCTATTTATTTTTTGAACAATTGTTGTTTCTAAGAGTTATGAAATCATGCGTTTTAGGAATGTTTCTATATTTAATTTGTTTTCTTTCTTTCTTTCTTTTTTTGAATGGAGAATAATGTGATCGTATCAATATTCAATATTCTATTTATTCTAAAATAGAAACTTAATCAATATTAGTATGTAAGCCATCATTAATTGGTTAAGATTTGATTGTGGGTTCCGAAAATCTCTCGTCCAAAAATTGTGCTTTTATGAGAGCCCATTAAGATAATGGTGTAGTGTTTTCTAAAATTTTAGTTATAAGCATTCACCTTCTTCATTATAGTCTTATGTGGCTTTATATTGTAATGTATTATTTTATTCACTTTTCTAACCGAGAGAAGATAGGATATTTAATATATAAAATGGGTTGCTCCCAAATGCTATCCTAGATCTGCATTAATACATAATCATTATGAAATATGAGTGTTCTAATTATTGAATTGAATTTGTATTTAGACTTTGCATAGTAATTATAAATAAATATATAATCGTTTGAGAATTTGAGTTGGTATGTTTTAAATACTAAATTATTTGTACACAATTAGTGATCTAGTTTTGTATAGACTAAATTAGTAGATATGACAATTTATTTTTGGTGATAATATTCTTATAAGCATACAAACCCTCAAGAACTCTAATTAATTTCTTCCTTTAAAAAAAAAAAATTGTTTCTTCGTAAAATATTTGTTAAATTATTGTAGATTTATAGATTATTTTTGGGAGGGGCATTACAAGATAATGCACTTAATTAGTCACCAAATAAATGAAATAATGATCATTCATATTAATAATTTAATTTGAATGATAACTGAGTTTTTAATATATGATGATATTAATATATATATATTTATAAATACTAAATATATAAAAACCTATATCATTATTTTTTTTTATCTCCCAACCATTCTCGTTATTAAAATTTTTGATTTATATAATTATTCCAAAGGAGTTTAAACCATTCTCATAACAAAAATAGCATTGTTATAAAAATGAAAATTTAGTTGTTAAATATTAATTTTTGCATAGGGAGGGTTGTGACAACAGCGCATCGTTTGGCTCATGTCTTGTTGCATCAAAGTTAGGGCAGCATTTTTGCATGTATAAAGGAGATCCATTGATTTTCCAAATTCCTCCTTGAAGAATCTTTTCCCATGCCTCCTTCAATTGGAAAATTATGATAAAAAATATTTGGGAAGAAATTTAACAATTTCTGTTGAACTCCAATTAATAGAGATTCAAGATCTAATCTGAAAATGTTTGATTTTTGGGCCTACAACCCTAGCAATTATCACTAGCCCATCCAACATTTCCCTCTCTTCCTCCACCTCATCGGTTAAGTCGCTGGTGGTGAAACTTTTGTGACAAGGAGTCAAGCAAAAATATTTGATAGTTGCATCTAGTGCCTTCTGCTTGCCAGCCTCCTCACTCACATCTATTGCTCCCTGTGCCACCTCTGAGAAATTTCACATTTTTGCTTAGAAAATTCTTTCCATTATGTTGTATAATATATATTATATATTATATTGTATTTTTTCTCATAGGTAGAGGTGATTTTTATATTGATGTGGGAATTTAACCTAGCCCGCACCAAATGAGATCACAGAAGAGGAATCTCATCCCCATGGTTTCAAGATTACATCTGATTTATTCAACCATGATCATGCTGATCCTATCAACTTTCTACCTACTTGTTTCTGATGCCACAATCAGAAACCAAAAATATTTAAGATAACAAACCACAAATCACAAATTGGAAATTCAAATGTCTACACATGTGCTCAACACACAAGTTTTTGAAAATTCCATCCAAAAAACATCCATTATTTATGAAGACCTGATAAACGATGACTACTAAGTACTGACACTCGATTTAACTTGAGAATCCAACATGTTTATGATTTCCTTTAATTTGAGAATAGTATTCTCCTTTTGCTAGGCTCTGAGCCATTCAGTATCCCCCCAAATCTCTTGTTCCATAGGGCCATGTTTGGAGTGAGATTGAAGGTGCATTCCATTGCAAAAATCCAAATTCTGACTGTTAATACGCTTCGTTTTTCTTATTATTTTCCAATCACTTTCCCTTTCCTCTATAATAGATTCCTTTAGTACATGTGATGGGGCTTGAGAGAGAGAAAACTCAATCAGTATGGTTTGATCGCCCTCAACCACTACATTAGATTCTACACATTATTTAACTAATGAAGCAGAAGTATTTGTGGGGAAGGGACTTTGAGAGGGAGCTTTATAGACACCATCAAAATCAAGACAACAAGAGGCATTTAGAGGAGGTAGTTTATGATCGCATTTTGATTTTGGAGAGAGCTCACCAATCTTCCCCTCAATCTTGTTAAGGGAAACATGCTTTGGAGATCCACAACTCTTGGGAGAGTTCGAGATAGAATAATTCTTGGGGGAGACATCTTTCCACCAAGAATCCTCCCATTTTGCTTGAGATTTCTCCCTTGGGAATTTTGCTACAATGTGACCAATTTTGTAACATCTTCTACACCTTAATATTAAACCTTCGTAGTCTAGTAGTTGCAACTAGTTGTTACCATTCGTATTCAAAATGATTTCTGCTAGGAGGACTTTGGAGGTGTCCAACTCAACCAGTATCCTAGCAAAGGTTGTGTGAATGAAATTTCTTGATTTTGCATAAATGCATATGAAATTATCAAGAGTATTACCAATAGCTATAAAATAAGATTCAAACTAGTAGTGAAGGGGGAGATCTGAAAGGAGAACCCAGATTGACATAATTGAAAATGATTCAGTTGTCAGACCAAAGTTTGAATTCCACAATTTTAGAAGCATTGTACTTTCTCCCCACAACCATGTGTGATTGAGAATGACATTTTTATCTTGCTTGCTATCAAAAACCACTGTCAAAAAACCTTTTGCACTAAGATAAATTTCCAAAAAAAAAAATCATTAGAGGACCCCCTGATTTTAAAATCCATTCATGCAATACATGAAGGCTAAGCAAAAATTGATTAAATCTACCAATTAACCCATTCTCAAAAAAAAAAAATTCATTTTCATGCAATTCCTTCAATAAATTAGCATTAAAGTTCAATTCCAAAGGTTTATTTGAACTCTGAAATGACCTTCTATTGGTTATACTTGAATGTCTTGATTTTGATGAGATCCTAGGTGACACAAATCTAAATCCGTTTACTAAAGGTGTGCCAACCTGAGAGGCGTCCACAAATCGTGCCTCATTTCCTAGACCACATTTTGCCGCATCCATAAAGGTTTTTGTAGTAGCTCTGGCTCTAGGGGTAAAATTTTTGGATCACGATGGTAATGCATTTGTCTAAAGATCTTCCTTACCCACACCCTACACACCATTGATGGCAAAGATTGGCATGTAGGAAGCAGAGTCTTGTTGTTGAAGATCTAGCAAAGCTGCGCCTCCTACACAACCATCAATTGCAGAACTGACATCTTGTGAAACATCAATGACCAAAACCCTAGCTTTCCCTTCCGCTGAAATCCTGGAGTTCAGTAGTGATGCAGGGTCTTTTAATTTTGGCAGTGACGCCATTTTTCTTTTCTTTTTATTATATATTATATTGTATTAATAATATTTTTTTTGCTCTTTTTTTATACCATAGTAAACACGATATCCGGTTTAGTTTCATAAGCTTTTTTCTTTTAAATATGTCGAGTTCGCGAGTTTATATAAACTATACATTCTATAAAATAATATATTAATATTGTAATATATAATATATATTATTATAATATATTATAATTTAATATTATATAAGAATATATATATTATATTTATTTTTTATATGATTTCATTAGAAATGGATATTTGTTTTGCTTTGTTTCTTACTATGGCAACATGTACTTTTTACTCGACCTTAGTAAAAAGTCAGTGGAATTTGGAATTTTTGGGTAAATGAAAAATTCATTTTTTGTCATATCACCACTTTTTGGACCCCCATGATCCTGCACAAACCCCCTATCATTGGTTTTGGACCTCTTGCCACAAAAACATTAATCATTGGAATGCCCTATAAGCTAGCAGAATCTTCTACTCTAATACCACTGTAATACTCCTAATGGTTTTTATGAGCTAATAATTTTTCTTTTAATTAGATTTGAATAACCCAAAAAATCACTTAAAACCCTAATATTTAAACCTAACAATTTACTTTCAATTTTAATATTAAACTCTAAAGTGAATAAATTCTTAATTCATCATGGGTTTACAAAACACTAAGAACTCAAAATTTATAAAATAAAGAAACTTGTTACAAAACTTTCAAAATTGAATAAAGTTTATAAATTATTACTGTTACCCATATTTTCACCCATGGCTCAATCAGGTAGAGCCCATTGATATTTGAAAGAAAATGGTACATTTTATTATCTTTCTTATATTACATTCATGTGTACAAATGAAAAATCCAGAAAGATTACAACTACAGATCATTACATTCATACATATGCATATAACAGAAGAAATATTATGATCTTTCAAGGAAAAAAATAATCTTTATTAAATGGATAAATATACATTGTCTCATACAAGCCATGAGACTAACCTTACCTATTCAATACAAATTATGAAAAAAATCATACATGAATAGGTAAAAAGGAAGAACAATGAATGTGCATAGAAAGAAGTAACCGGTCATTGCATGTGAATGACTGGTCTTGACTGATATTATATCATCCTGTTGCTGCCCTATGTTGTCTTAAGCTTCAGTTGCCTTTTCCAGTGCCTTTTCGCTCCTAGTCCTGCATGTGACAGTAAGAAATGATATTAGAGTACACTCTAAGCAATGACTGATTACAAACATTGTATACACATTCACCCTATGCATGCATAAATTGACTATAATGTGTATTAAATAAGTAGTCATACTGAATATCCCAGAAGAAAACATTGAAGCCATTGAAATAGCACACCAAAGTACATATATTTTCTAACTCGTTTGCTTCATGTGTAGATACAGGAAATGTATGATGCTCTTTTGTTAAAATTAAAGCACGTGGGGTAAAATGTGGCTCCCACAAGGGTTGAGCTCAGCGTTCTTTTTTATGCTTTAAAGAGACTTTGAAGGTTAATTCATCTCTTATGTTTTGATCAAACAAATGTATATCATTTATGATAATGAGTTTTATTCATTGTCATAAATGATATATAATTGTTTAAAGAAAATCACAGAGATCAAAGCAGATATGACTTACTATTTCATGTGAGTGTGGCTCTGACTTGTTTTCATCGTGTTCATTATAGATGAAAGGAAAATACAAGTGATCTATTTTATCTAAAAGGGACTATATAGTGTTAAGCTTGCAGAGATAATGGATTTCATTAAACAAGTGATCTAGAGTTTTTTTTGTATTTTCTGTTTTATCATTTGTAAGTGAAAGACAGTGCTATTTTCAAGAGGGATGACAGATTTCAGACATGGACATGACAGTGTTTGTTGAATACATGAACTGTGATAAGAGAGCCACGAAATATTTAATAAAGATATGAGGACTATGTAGTCATCAACTAAGAGCAGATTCTACAAGAAAGCTCCATAAACATAGTCTATTATTTTATGGTTGCAAAAGGCTAAAAGATTTAAGGATGAAGAATATTTTCTATCTTCTAGTAGATAAAGCTAAGTTTAGGTCCATGCAAAAGGTTTCAACATAAACAAAGCATGTGGACTGTTTCAAAAGGCTGCAATACAGTATGAAAAGAATACCTATTAAGTTTAAAGTTGAAGTAATAAGACTAAGTTTCAGTGTTTCAAGCTTCAGAAAGTAGAACAAAGTGACAGAGGTGGTTGAAGAAACTTTAAGGAAAATGAAGCAACATACTCATAAAAAGAACATGATCATCTTTGAAAATAAAGTCATTTATTTTGAGTTAGAATTACAACAGCAATAAATCATAGAGGTCTTCAAGAAAGGAAAGAAGTTACTCATAAAAAGTGTCTTCATCTCAGAAGTTAATCTCAACGAAGAAAATGCAATCATTTTTGCTAATTACATCATTTATGAATGAAGACTATGGTTTTGAATAAACTTATACAGTTTTTCATGTCCAACAGAGAAATGGATTCTACAAGTTGTGTCCTATTGAAAATGAAGTAAGCTTTCAACTATTTGCAAAAAGTGAAAATCCAGAAAAAGCAAATTACTATAAAGTGTATGGCCACAACCATAGAACTCCAAAAATGATTCTGTATTTTACAAATATGCCAAGTTTACAGAGAAATCATAGTCAAATGGTCTTGTGACAAAAGAGTGATTTATTAACTACGACACTCATGGAATAATCATATACTACAGGAGAAAATCCTTTCATAGATACAAAATGAATGAATCTTAAAGCAAAGGAGGCTATAAAACATCATAAATATGTTTACAAAATTTAGAGAAATGCTTGTTTCCTACCTCCTTTAAGGAGATTTGTAAGAGTAAAGGCTGAGACAAATACCCATTGAGTATAGGAAAGTCGCAACTATAGAGTAAGGAAAGTGAAACCATGTTTCAGTGTGATCGAATGGAAACCCTTATCATTTTCTCTAACAAAAAAAAAAATTGAGCAAACTTCAGTTCAAGAAAAGAGTCTTTTTTTTGTGAATCTACAAAAGAGAATAATAATTATAGCCAAATATCTACATACAATGTAGCTGTATCATGATATGTAAAGGAGAATGAAACTTCAGCATGCCAGAAGCCGAATACAAAAAACAGAGTTGAATAACCATCAAATGTTTGCCATAGCCACAACCATATTGGGTTTTAAAACCCAATTATATGCACAAAGCATCAAAAAAATGACAAGCTAAACAATAAAGAGAAAACCCAGGTAGCGCCCTCAGCCATAAATGAAAACAAGACATACATTCATCATTTCTATCTATACAATTTCGAGTTTTCAAGAAGAGTAGATTTCATGGAGTATATAGAGCTTACCCAAGCTTGTGGATCGATTCTTCATAAGACTGTCAAAGCTCCCATCAAACCCTCTTCTATGGTGGCCAAATGCGCAGAAAAGAATACAGAGAATGGAACGAGTAAAGAAAATGGAGCTCGAGCTACGGTTTTTTCCATTATGGTGGCGCCTTCAACATGAAGTTTCCAGAAAATAAAAGTAACTTTGCATTCATTTTAGGTTTTTAACAAACCCTTGGAGAAGCTCGATGGAGTTGAGGCTTTTTTGCCTAAGTTTTTTTTTATCAAAAAGCTTTGTTCATATATATTTATAATCGTGGCATATTTTATGCCTTGTGATTATTTTAAATAATCTTTTGAATATTTCATATGACTTAGTCAATTAAACCTTGTAATTGGCTTTATCATAGTGTCTTTATTTGTTTTTGCATTTTTAATCAATATTGTAAAACTTTATTTAAAGTGATGAAAATATAAATCACTTTAATAAATGTTATTCATTGATGCAAAATAAAGATGCTACATTGGTTCTCAAGTAGGAGTTAAATGAAGCAATAATGCTTTGCAAGGGTAAAGGGAAGTTGATTTCAGCTAGCAAACATTTGGAGTGCAAATAGGAGTATTTATTTGCTTTTGAGGCAAAATTGGAGCTTTTCGAGGAATTTTTGAGGAGTCATCATGTTTGATAAGGTTAAGATAGACTTTTTCAACCTTTTGGAGCCTTTTGGAAGGAGTTTTAGTTGTTATTTTTGGGGCTTTTTGAAGGCATACGAGTTCATGAAGGTTCTAGAACCTATTTTGGTGGAGGTTGGCTACTTAGCCACATTTGTAACTCATTTGACAGTTAGTTCTAATTATGTAAAATTTTATGGAGATTGTGACTGAAATAGTCCTTTGTAATAGTTTTGAACATCTTTTGTAACTCATCATTTTGGAGTATGAAATATAAACCTTGGAGATCATTGAAGAATATTCTTACCTTCTTGTTTCTTGGAAAGCATTGTGCATTTCAGGTGACTGATTAAGTTCTTTGTGAGAATTTCTTTCTCCTTCAGCTTTATCTCATTTTATGCCTTTTTGCAAAAGTAGAAGTATGCAGGTTATGAACTATGTCTAAAAAATTGCATAGAAATCTCTAGTTTGTGAAAGACTGTCTTTCCTTCTTGAAAATATATGCAGAATAGACCTGTTCATGAAATATCTATGCATAAATTTACACTAACAGACTGTGTATTTTTAGTTTTCTTTGAAAGGTAACCAAGTGTATGATAGTCCTAGTGTTTCATAGCTCTTAATAATTTGGTGTATAACCCAATTTACTTCATATTTTTTTAGTATTCTTCATTTTATGCAACCATATCCTTACCTTTTTCCCATCAAGTTAATTAGCTAGGAGCTGGCCTTATCTGGTGGTTCATTTCAACTTTAGGTGACCCACAACCTTGAAATGATCCCATGTTTCTCTAAGGTTCAATAAGGGTGCAACTTTATGAGATAACAATTACATTTAGCCACATGACAAGTATAATAGGAAACAATAGTGACATTGACTAGTACAATGGTTACAGTAGTAGCAAATATGACTAGAAAAACTCTATTGTTTAATTATAGTAGTCTACCAATGTACTTGACACAATTTGGCTTAGATTTGTAAGAATGAAGGCCTCTATCAATGTTTGGATGAAGTCATATTCACTAGGTCAAAGGGTTTTAGTCCTCAACCTATAGACCAAAGGTTTTTTATCATTTAGCTCTTTGTATATTTGAAGGTTCTCATCCTCAAATCCGACACTTTGAACAATGTGTGATCTGAGTAGTTTGTTGGGTTTTTGAAAGAAAAATAGATTTAACATATAGGAATGTGTCCAAATTTTTGATACCACAAAGATCCAAGGTAAAAATGAGTTCCCACTCAAAGTAATTGTTGAGATTCACGATAACCAAGGGCTAGGGTTGTAATCACTACAATAAATGAAATGCATGCATCTCTCCCCTTCCAAATCTATAAGAAAATGATAATCTATGCCAAAAATAATAAACAATGCTTTTCTTAGATAGGAAAATACCTTTTAGAATGGTCGTTAAGTCAAAATGGCCATTAATGGAATTTTGGGTGATGCAAGGGTAGGTATGGATGAAAAATAAAAAATGGCAAGAGTGTCATGGTTTGGGGGTCGGGGATACCACAAGACTTATACCATTGGTTAGGATTTAGGGAGTCGAGGTTTGAGCAAGAGGCATGCAAGTAAGAAGAATTCTAATAATCTAAAGGGAAAAAAAGGAGAAAGGTGGGGGATGGACATAAGGTATGCAAGGATAGATAAGTCAGATGACCGAGTGAAAATAATATAAAACAAAGATTGGAGGAAAGGCACACCAATAAGAAATTTTTTGGAACCTTGATAAGGAAAAATGAAGGAGCAAAGTTTGGTGAAAGGGCATGTCAGGATGGAAAAGTCCAAAAATATAACAAAAAATTTACACACGAGTTTGAATACAAAACCCACTATACTAGAGAAACAAAGACCAAAATGGCTAAGATTGGTCAAACTTAGCTTATTAAAAAAAGGGAAAAGGAGTTCTAGTTCCAACGTGAATTTACTAAAAATGGGACATTAAAATGTAGGCTAAACAAGAAAATAAAGAAAATTAATGCACTAATTCTTAAATCCAAAGCATAGGGAAAGTATACACAAGAAACCACATTCTTGTGTGAAATTGGTCATATAGGAAATTTTATGTTTTTTCCATACTTGCATTTGAAAAGTGAAAAAAAAAGAAAAAGTTATTTGTATTTCTTGTTGCTTACATTTCATTCAAAAATGATAGAAAGAATAAAAGCATAATTTCATTTTGTATTCCATTTTGTGTGTTTTCAAGTAGATTAGATTTTTCTTTTCTAATTTATTATTTTAATGGAGTTATCAATGCTTTCTTTGGATTGGTATTTTAATTTTTAAAGCATTCTACATAGAAAACACACTACTTGCACATACACATACTTATAGAAAACCTGGACATGTTGCTTGCTTTGGGATAACCTAGTGTACCATGAGCCCAAATAGACATATGCATAAGATGAGGGGGCTAGTATTTACTTCTACCCTCATTCAATCACTTATCATCAACCAACTCAATTTTGTCAATGATTGATTTGAGGTGCAAAGATTCAACAAGTGCCTAGAAATTTCATTAAGTGAAGGCATAGGTGGCAACCACCCTAACTTCCTCTTGGTCCACAACAAAAACCTTAGACAAAGATTCCTACCTTTTGAACTTTTTGTGGTTTGATTTGGAAAGATCTCAAAAATTATTACATGCTAAATTTTCGATCATACAAGAACCATATATATGATTTTGTCCTTATACTAGATAATGGGCATGGTCCTATCCCTAGTTGTTTAAATTCAAATTCACACTTTTCAAGTTTGATAATTTTTGGATCTAATTGTTTTTTATTAATGTAAAACAAGTTTTGATGGGACCCGAAACCCATTACAAAATGGTTTTGAAGGGACCCAAAACCCTATCCAAGAAAATCATGCTATAGCAAAGATAATCCATATACCATTAGCAACCCCTTAGTATAAGAACCAAAAATAAAGTAAGACAACACATGTTGCACAAATAAATGCAAGGACCTAAATCCCATTAACCTCTTACAACCAAGATTTAACTAGGCCCTTAAACCCAAAGGTTTTGAAGGGACCTTAAACCCTTAACCAAGTTTTCTAGGGACCTTGAACCCAAAAAACTACCATGATCAGCTAGGTACAAACAAAACCTAGCAACAACAATCTAACTGTGCAGAAGCAAAAGACACTTTTCAAGTCGAGAACCCAACTCACACTCCACCTCTAAAGGAGGGAACTCCCCTATATTGGAGAGGATGTTACGACCATCTTTTCCACCAAAGCTAGAAATCTCTAGCAACTTCAACCTCCACCTCCATAGGATAAGCATCCAACTCAAAAGGATCTGCAATTGAGGAAACCAAAAACATTCATTCCCCAACTCCACGTCAATAGGAGTGAAATCTACCTCAATAGGATCCAAGGGGAAAGCCAACACTCCAAAACAAAAGGTACTCATACCATCCTTTGGAAATCCCAATAGCCAGAACAAAAGATGGAACATAAAATGAAGCTTGAACAACAAAACCACCAAAACAACTTTAAATAGTAAACTCATTTGAGTGTTGAAATAAAGTATGAAAAGAAACACAACCACCATCCAAGAAACAAAAAGGGTGAGCCAAAATAGTCAAATGATCCTAGGGAAAACCCCACACAAAGCTCCCCAAAACTTAATAGAAATCTGGGTATTCAAGAAAAGCAATAAAATTAACCTAGCCAGCATCAAAAAAATGGGAACAAGGGCATCCACCATCTTGGACAATAATAGCAGCAACCCAAACATCAACATAGAGATAAAATCAAAGGAAACCTCCACTCCCAAAATCCTCCTCATCAAGAACCCAAACTTTCTTCCAAATCAGAGCTCCAAAATAAGAGACCAGATCAATAGATCTCCCCAGCCACTAAAAAAATCCCTGCAAAAGAATAAGCTTCACCATATCTATGAGAGACAAAGAAAGCCAAGGGACCCAAATCCCCAAAGACCACAAGCACTGGCTCCACAAAAAAAATCCAAAGAAGGAGCCAAACCTACTTAGAGAGTCATGCACACAACAATGCCAAGAATAGGTCGCTCCCCTCACAACAACCAGGGAGCAGAAGGGAACAAAGCCACCAAATCAGTTAAAAGAGAAACTTGACCGCTCCCACACAAACAACCTCCCAAGTAGCATCCCAAACAAAGGGAATATAAGCAAGGAGAGGTGCTATAACTCCTCAAGAAATAACATAGACAAAGCAAGAGACAGTCACTTGAAGCACAAAGACAACACCCTCAGCACTAGAAGATGCCCCAGAAAAACAATGTGAAGCCAACCAAATAACCCCATGCCAGGCAGAAAAAGCCACTAGACCCAAGCAACATCAAGAAATCTCAATAGAGCATGAAGCTCCACCCCAAAACCAATTTCCTTCCCGAATGCAACTAACAGAAAGAGCCGACCACACTTTCTCAATGCCAAGATACAAGGAAGAACCACAAAACACTTGCTATTATCACCATCTTCATTTGATTCTCCATCTCCTTCATTGAAATATTTCAAATCCACACCCCCATTCCTACTCTCGCACATTGCTCCTACTTGCTCCATTTGGCCTCTCTAGACTATGTTACATAAATACATTTTGGGATCTAATTTTTACCCATTCGTATGAAGCCAATTTTTTAAAATTGTGTATTTAAGGTTGTGTACTCAAAGGCATCGTCCTAAGACTCTTTCACATAAGTTAAGAAAGATTCAAACATGATTTAGAAATCACAAAGTACCAATCAAACATGAGCATTTCTCCTCTCATTAGAATTAGACTCAACAAAAATCACATCAATATTCATTCCCAACATATCAATTGAAGCTCACCACAAAGATTTCTATCAAATACAATCACACATTAACTTGTATCCAACATTAGCAAAATTCAACAATCAACTCATTTGCATCATTTATACAACTTACATCAACATTCATTTATATCCCTTCTCCTTTTTTATTCTTGTTAACTCAACTCAGACAACTGACTTGACATTATTGAAGCTTCACTCTTAACACTCACTGAAAAAACTTCAAAAAGTATTGTTTATCACCATAATATTTTCCTTACACAAATATATAAAATGTAAACATTTTCTACAAATACCAAAGATCTATTTTTGCACTAGACTAAACTACAACCATTCAAAACTAAAGAAAAGTGATTCCACTCAGTGTTGTCTTTGTTTTCAGGGATGCAAGGAGTAATAATGCATGACTGATTTACTATTATTAATTTCATAAAATCCCCACATCTGTTTCACCATGATCTTGAGAACTTATAATGAAGGAAGTGTGGTATGTGTGGGAAGACTTTATTTCCCACCGTATGGTAAAACTGCTCATCACTACATCCTTTCCTCATCATTTAGGGAATTCATGAAACTTACTGGTCCAATGGCTATTGTTATCAATAGTTTTGCACCCTGTTGAATGCAGTATTTAGCAAACTACTGAAACATGGAAACCTCTTTCAGATGTGGGTGATCTACGCGAAAGAGGAATCTCCAGAGTGAGTTGGTTCTCCAAATGATGAATTCTATTCTAAAACGGCTTCTAAGAAAAAGGATGAAGAATAACTGAACATAAAAACCTATTTCTAAAAAGATGATTTACCAAACTTATAAGAATTCAGACCTAACCACTCATAACAACTTCTCTATTGTAGTAATCCTCACAATCTCATTGGAACATATCCCATCAGTGATTTGCATGAAGATCTGGAAAACAAATACAACATGCAACCTGAAACATATAATTTTGAAACACAACCTATAACAACAAGACATAAAAGGATTCCAATTTGAAAACACAAGTATATCAGATCGCTATTATAAAATTTGAGACAGAAAATAAGGAGAAATCTGCTACTCTATTAAAACTAGAAGAGTGTCAATCTGACCAAACTGAGTATCAAAAGGTTTCCAAGCTCCCCAAAATGTGTAAGGGCAAGAAACTCTAATTTGAACTGCTAAGAATGGAGAGTTGAAAGACTAAATCTATCAAAAGAACTCTCAAGGAAACCCTAATCCGAGCTCAGAAAAAGCTCAAGGAAAAAAGGCTTCAAACAAACTCAAAAAACTGTTTAAAAGTAGAAAAAAGCACAATGCTTTTATGATGAACCTGTCAAGCCTCTAAAAATAGGCTAAATCTACTTTAAAAGCACAAATAACACCTTATCTCTCCAAGATAAGTCTGGAATCCAACCAAGAGGAAAGTCAATCAAAGATCTGCTAAAAATAGCAAGAAAACATAAAGCAGTTTATAAAACATCGCTTTTATGCTTCTGCTTTACAAGACACAGATTTTACAATTTGCCTTATTTTTGCAACTCAAAGAGTTGGAAATCTTTTGCAAAAAAAAATAATCACCCTTATTCCTCCATTACAATAATTGATTTTTTCCTAAAAAATCATAAAAACATACTACATAATCCTCTTCTTATCCAAACTTCTCATTGATTTCTCATAAAACCAATTAAAATGAGAAACCCTAAAAATATGGCATTAAGCACAAGGCATTCATAAATTTCTCTTAATTGCCTCTTCATTTAAAATAATACCCTAAGGCATAAACCCATACCTCTAAGGCAAAACAATAAGTCTTAAATACTTAAGACATCACCCTAGCATAGAATTTCGGCCTTACATGAATATTGATTTAGACTTAGGTTTAAATAAATCATAAGGAAAACATTATGAGTTCAGCCACCATTTGATATTCAACACGTGCATTTTGAATTAACATTCTGGAACTTCATAAGGCTCGAATTAGGGCTTTGATCAAAACAGGGTCAAACCCTAAGTATCATCATTTCACACCCGTGACTTTGGAAAGAAAGAACTTATGTCTGCATGAACAACGCCGCTATGATGGTGTTGGATTTGAGCCCGTGTGCTTCAGTAACCTTTCTCTGCTCTTCAGTTGACCAAGAACTCCAGTGGGTAAGTCTGACTTTGAAGTATGATAGCCATGCTACTTCATTATTTCAAATATCCAAACCCTAAGGGCGCGACCCGCATGAGTTTACTTTCTGATTCTATTCTTTCCTTGACTTCTCCATGCCATTATGAGTTCGAGCTTGATTGGAGACTATGGAAACCTTGACTCGTAGTATTGTTCTCCTTCACTGTGCAGAGGTAAGCTTTATGTTCTTAGACTCTATGGCTTCGTATTCTGCTCATTTCAGCCTCAAAGCCGTGGCTAACATATTCTAATGTCATCATTTCGTTGTTCTGATGTGCTCACATCTATCATTGTAACGCTCTGTTCACCAATGAGAGCTCAGCCATCACTTGGAAACTCGAATCCTTGTATTTGGAAACCATCTGCAACTTTGGCCGCAGCTAGAGAGCTCCACCGGAAATATGTACCGGTAACTTCTTTTGCTAACATTGATCTTCAGAAACTTAGAGAACTTCCTTCTTTGTTCATAGATTTTGGCCATGTTCAGGCCAAACAAAAAGAGCACTGTAGAAAGCAATCTTTCAAATTTTTGGCTCGACCCAGAACATAAATTCTCTATTATGTCAATTTGATAACATCTTTGCATATGGGTATCAAAGAAACTTCAATAAATCTGCATTTTACTTTCTCTGTATTTCAACTCAATTTATGGGAGTATGTATTTTTTATATTCTTTCCATTTTCTCCAGATTTCACATGGGTATTTATGTAGCTATCTTTTTGCATTTTGAAGCCAACCCTTAAAATGGGTACTCAAATTTTTTAAGGGAAAATCCATTTTCTATATTTTGAAAATAAACTGGAAATGGGTCTTTTGATTTATTAAAGAAAAATGCATTTGCTTTTCTTCTGAAGCTCGGCCTAGCACAAAATCTCCACATTTGTAATTTACTGTTGATTTCATGAAAAACCCATATGGGTATCATCAATTATCATATTTCTGTACTTTTCGAAAGCAAACCCTCATGTGGGTATTCAAAATTTCTGAAGAAAAATGTATTTTCTATATTCTGAAAACATTCGAAACTATGAAGTGTTATTTGTTCTATCCATATGGCTCGAGCTAGAACAAACAGTGATTTACCCCACACTTCTGAAGCAAAACAATATCATCGGTTTTTGGAAATTTTCAAAGCAAAAGGATGTATTTTATTTCTGACAGAACTCGACCTCTCATACTTGCTTGAAATGGATGTAGACTATATACATTCTTGCATTTCTTTCAGGATCTTGACTCAAATAACCAGTGACATTTTGTATTTATGTAACCTTCTTGATAGAAATAATACCTGAGCTCAATTCACGAAAATGTCATTGACATGGAGCTGTAAACTATCCTTAAAAAGAACATCCAACCTTCACATTCTGAGAGTACCCTCCAGGTCCTAAGAATCTAAAAGATCTATTTTGAATTGAAAACTTCATATGTGTATTAAGCTCAAATTTGAACATTCCATTATGATCCCCAACTGCATTATGTGCTCATCTTGTAGATATGACATAAACCTTACCTCACTGTTCTATCAAGACCTTGACTAAGTAATCTGAAAATGATCAACATCCTGCATATTTGTTATATTTAATTCATGGCTTGACCAATTACAAGTGACATCTTACCTGACACCTGTAACTCATAGAAAACAAAAATGAAAGAACATCACATTTGATTGTTGTCCTTGACTAATCATTGACACATGATCCCGTTTGAGGCACCATTGCAATTAAAATAAGTTCACTGTCTTTGTTGTAGCTCCTAATAACTAGTACTCCATATTTGAGTATTGTATCACTGACGGCCGTTATTGTATCGAGCTACTCCTAGTCTTCAGTTTCTAGGCACAACTAGCACCTCAAAACTTTCTCTGTTATTTTAGGTTAACAGAAACTACTTGCTTCTTCCTTCATGTTCCAGAAAGCTCACTTGATTGACACTTATAACTCCCTCCAGCATGGCTATACTCATGCATTGTGAAGGGAATGACCTCCTAAATATACTGTATCTATGCTTACTCACTATAAACATAGCAGTTGTTTCTCTTTGTCCCTCCTTAATTTTAACACAACAGCTTTCACCTTTGTAACAAAAGTATCTTGAATGTTTGTCTTTATTTTAACCTCATTAGCATACTATTCATTTTGAAAGAGAGCCACTTACTGCATCACTGTTTCCTGATTAAAAAATTCCTTCAGAAGTATATATAAGAACATGATGGAATAACAAGAACTTGTGTGTTTTTTTATACTCGTTTGACTCATATACCCAGTTTTCATTTTGGCATTTTTGTACATCTTTTGATAGTTGTATGAAACTCGAACTTGATTCATAATCATTTTCCTCTTTTGATAAGATCAACTAACCTCTTGTTACAGCACTGTCATTGACATGGATCTTGAGAAAGATTTGTATTTGTTCATTGAGAAGAAAAGGATCTCCCTGTTTGTAATCTGCCTGTATTTTAATGTCCTTCTGACACTCCTTATCCTTTTCATGGCAACTCCATAGGGAAACCAAAAATGAATCATTGTAACATCATGACCACATGTTGCTCACTAGCTCATATGTATAGCTTAACAACTCATAACTTATTTTGGAAAGAAAAGACTTACTCTTCCCTTATTATCCTGGAATGATCTCTTTATCACTAAACCCATTGATAATGTAGTATTTCTTCACCAGTCAACCCAAAATTAGAAATTCATCTAACACTCAGGTGGACTGTCTATATTTGTATTCATGAGCAATATGGTACTCTTCATGCATTTTTATATTTCACTGCATAAACTGCTCTCAGAAACTGTTTTCTTTGATGATGAAAATTAGAACAAAACATTAAGGCATATGTATGCCTGTTCACTATCCAAAAGAGAAATAATGAATTGAAACTCACATGACATATGATTATAATCAGCACAGAAAATGAAGTAATTCAGCAATTTATGATGCAAATGCACTCTGTTAAATTCTTCAAGTGAACTAAACTCACTGTTCACCTGTAGCCTTTAGAAAGAAATGTTGATCGTTATGAATGCACAGTTGATTTTGTTACTTGATGGATAACTTTGTTTTACTCTTTCAGTTGTATTTCATTTTGTTTGATGTATATGATGAAATATCTTTCAAAATCAGCCCATTTAATGCACAGGGCAGCATGTCGGGCTCTACCCTTGTGGGAGCCCGTTTTACTCCACATGCTTGGTCTTCAAATAATGTTCAGCTTCATGACTTTACCTATACCTACACAAGGAAACAAACAGTGTTAGCATAAAAATAGAACATGTTGATTATGATGTTGATACTTCTCCTTCAGCTCACTTCTTTCATACTGCATTTGATTGATTGTTTCAATGCATTGCTAATAGTATGATATACTATTGTCAGTGCATCATATAGGTTACATCATAGTCGGAGCCACTGACACCCCTCTTTTCTTCTTATAGGTCGACGAAGCTCGAGACGACGAGGTGCACCATTCAACATCAAGTGTCAATAACAGGCAATGATGACTATGTTGTTGCTTATATGTTCTCCTTTCGCATCTTCAGTAGTGCATTGTGTTGTTAGAAATGTATTGGAACAGTTATAGTTATATCCATGGCTTGTGTGGATCCTTGATTTCAATTTTTTTACTTTTTAGTTGAAAATAAAATGCATCTCATGCAATGTTGTAATACTATTCTGATTGTGAAATAAAATTAAGCCTTGTAAAAATATGAGTTCTCTTCGAAATGAATAAAAGCATTTGAAATGCTATTTGCACATGTACTCAATTTTGTCTTTCTTTTAAAACTGCAACTTCTGAATGGAACTCTGCTAATTCATAGCTTCAAAAATGCATAACTATTACTCAATGCACAAAGTAATGCGAAACAACAGTTAAAAACAATCTACAATTCCACTTATTGTTGAAAAACAATCAACCAGCTCCTCTATTTGAGCTGAGGCAAAAAATATGTAACAGTTATCAAGTACGAAATGAAATAATTAAATCATATGAGGATTTGAATTAAATCTATTCCAGATTCTTGAATTATGTGATATATAATGAGTTTTATTGTTGATTTTTGTAGGGTTGACGCCTTGATAGTTGAAAACAAAAGGTTGGATGTTCATTTGTAATTTGGTATTGGTTGAATAATGGTTTAATATTTTCAAATAAGTTAATGAGTATCAGATAGATCAATTTTTTAGAAAATTTTAAATGTTGATTGAAGAAATTATAAGGTAGTGATTGTTTCACATTGTACCATTATAAGAGTTGAAAGGACATTGAAACAAGTGATGTTTAAATAGAGTGAATATTATTAATTTGATATTAAATTTTGGATATGCATTGCTTACCTAATAATAATAGAATTTTGTACCATATCTTAATGAAATCTACACTACAGTTGAATAATAAGAAACAATGATCATTTCCATCATTATCAAGAAAAATAATAGAATATATACTTTCCAAAACTGGAAGACATTTCAAGCTTCTAATAGTTAAAATTAGATAGTAGGATCCTAAAGGATGGGTACAAGCTTTCCTCGAGTCAGCGAGAGGAAAATTCAAATGGGAATATAAGAATGAGGCCAAGGTTGAGGAAGATATGAGTAAGGTGAAGGGATAGTGAAGGGGGTAAAAGTCAAAGAATAGAACCTTGAAAGGGATTGAAGAAATCAGTACCTTGGATAACATAGACCAGGAAGAGAATACAACAGAGGATTTGGTGACTTCAAGAGGAGAAGAAGAGGAGGATCAAATAAAATATGCGCTTATACAAAGTACAAACAAGTGTCGCAACGACACATCAATTTAGTTCACTATAAGAATCTAAAGTTAGATAGGAATTACACCGCCACCAACTAGGCCTAGTTTGACATTTTAGGCCTAGTTTGACATCTTATCCCTTGTTTGACATCTTCCAAGCTACCTTTAGTGCTTTGGTTAAAATATATTTATAAATCTTCTGTCGAACGAGCTCATGTCTGTCATGGATCATGATGTTGTATTGAAATTAAAGTATGATAAGATGATGACATGCTTGAGGAGAATCTCATCTAAATAGGCTTGAAGGGATGGAGAGATGGAAATATTTGAAATATATACATATAAACATAAGATAATAATATTGTACATAATATCGATTGTATATATGTAAATATATGCATATTCCTATATGCTTTTGTATACATTAGTATACGTGTATATATCTTATATATATGTACATTCGATTGTACAATTAAGCACATACATATTTACTATCTTATTGATAGGAGATATATGTGTGATGAATATATACAATACATCCATTTCATGTGTGCTCACCTTATTGATATAAGCATAGCAATATAGGGAAGAACTCACAAGCTCAAATAGATAAATACCACCCAAGCATGCATTCAATAGCAATAAAGACCCTTACAAATGTAGACACATCAAACTAAGGATGGCTTACCTATTCCCAACATATTAACTTGACTCAATCATTCTACTATGAGTGTTTGTAATCTTGGATATGTTATGTTACTGGTTACCTAACCAAGATCTTCTCCTGAGTGATACTTCCCCTCCGCTTGGAGGATTGAACATATACTTGCAACCACTAACATATGCCCAAGGTAATTAGCTATTCAAAAAAATATGCATTATGCATAATACATCTCATAGTTAGAATATTAATTCAATAACCATCCATTTCATAGATATGCATTTCTTCACATATCATTTAAATGAGATAACATTTATTCATAATTCTTTTCATAAAAAATTACAAGCACAATTTATTCATCTTTAGAATTCACATTACATTTGCATTTTACCCTACATAGTAATAGCAAATAGTAATTACACACTTGGGGTGTAACATTGAATAATGGTTTATCATTTTTAGTCATATTTATGTGCTCACAGGGATGGAGAGATGGTACTCTTGCAAAAAGAGAAAGAAATTGTCAATTTTAGGAAGGAAATCAAACACACGAAGACTTTAGAGTCATTCGTTTTAAGGTATGACATTGCTAAAGATTGGATTCAAGTATTAACAAAGGAAAATGAAGCTATTAGAATCAAGGTCCTAGTAATTAGAATTAGGTTTATATAAAGTAAAGTAAAAAATCATGTAAGGGTTTTCCTTGTAGATTGATGACAGGTATTGGGTATATGTTAGTTAGAGGTTGATGGTTTGAATCTTATGGTCTTGAGATCTCTAAAATTATGTAAGGGCTTGGTCTGTAGATTGATGGTAGGAATTGGGTACTTGTCAATTAGAGGTTGATGGTTTGAATCTCATGGTCTCAATATCTCCCTTATTCTAATTGGATTTTATGTTGGTTGCTAACCAAAATTGGAAATCTAGTACGTTGTTAAGCTATTGGATGGGGCAATGATGGTACAAGTCCTAGAGTTGAACTTCTGACTTAAGTGGATATAATGAAGGATTATAATCCATTTCTTTGTGTAACAAAAAAATAAAAATTATATATATGCAAGTGATGCAAATGAATACTAAAAATATATTATATCTTGATTGATTTTATTATACTAAAAAAAAGTTATCAAATTATTTATTTTTAATCACTTTTGTAATTATCAAATACCCATTAATAATTTAAAACTACTAAAATTATAAACTATTAACCACAAATATTAAAATAACAAAATATTAATGCATAGCAGCATATTATGGCCTTTTACTCGCTAAAGCAGCTGGGATGACTAGGCTTTGGTTAGAAGGGGACTCCCTCAATATCATAAATTGTCTCCTTAAGCTAATTCCATTGTCTTGGTCCATTTCTCATTTAATTGAAGATGCCCTTTCCATTATTGATTCTTTTGATGAGGTTAAAATTACTCATGTTTTTCGAGAGGATAACTCTCTTGCTGATGGGTTCACCAATTTGGGTGATATGGCTCATAATTATTGGTACTTTTATGAGGCCATTTTGTTTAATCTTAAGAGTATTTCTAATAATGACCAAATTTCATGTCATGGTTGCAGATACATGGGGAGATAATCTATTTTATTTCCTATTCCTTTGGTTTTTGAACTTTGAGTTCAGAGCTTGCTCATTTAATTATTGCACATCTTCTGATTATGAGATCATGGGTTGGGATGTAATGGTTGGTTGTACTCGAGGCATTAGGCTTACATGGATTGTGGGTGTTATTTGGTTTTTCTTCTGGCTTTTTTGCTTAACCCCTTTTGTACAGAGGAACAAGATGAAGGCCATGAGTAGGCTTCTTTAGGTTGCTATGGGAGGGGATTGCTGCAAAGTTGAGCTAGCTTCATACGAAGAATTCAATGGGAATGAGATTGTTTGGGAATATCTAGAGAAGGGTGGTGTTTGCACCTCTATGCTCAGTCTTCATGGTTCTTATTTGGAGGTGACGAATGCCTTTGTGAATGGTTGGAATAACATATTTCTACGCTACCATGGTGTGGAGGTCAATATCACCAAGGAATTTATTGTTGAGATTACTAGTTTATCTACTAAGGGAAAGAAGTTTTATAGGGATTGGGCTGCATCTAAGATTTCCATAGCTAATTTTTTCAAAGGCAAGGAGCAGTAGAGGCTTAGGTGTATTGGTATTGGAGGGTATGATAAAAAATCAATCAAACTTCTCTAGAGAGATGCGGCCCTTGCAATTATGAAATTCTTCATGCTAGAGGGAAGGTACTCTATGATTTATGGTAATCATTTTATGTTTCTTAATCATTTCCATCACAACAATCTGGTTGTGTTTCCCTATTAATTTCTTGTTTCTATGGAAACTAGTATTGATGCTCATAGAAAAAACCCCAGTAAGGAAATTCTTCATGAAGGCCTTATGAATCTTATAATTGAACACATTAAACTAAAATTGTTACCTAAGATTCCTAAGCTCTCTTCTACTGGTAAAATGAAGGGCATAAAGTATGGCTATGATATTGGTGGGTTGGCAGAGGAGCGGGATAGTGACTATGAGGAGGAATATTATGAAGATGAGAAATCGTTGGAGGCTGAGGGAAATTCATAGGAAGATTTGGAGGCTTCTATGTCCTAGTCGAAGGGCTATGAGATGGATATTGAAATGAAGGAGGTAGTTGCTTCTTCTAGTCAAAAGAATGTGAAGGGGAAGAAAGGGGGCCATAAGGAGGAGAAGTGTGCTCTTAATTTAGGGGAAGCTAGGATGAAAGAAATGGAGACTCCTCTTCCTTGTGTTAAGGGGTTTCAGGGGAATTTGAAGGAGGGAAATGAGCAGGCTATGGGATTTTTTTCAGGAGGGAAATGAGTAGACTATGGCAGACATTGTTCAGGAGGGAAACAAGCAGGCTTCAGCGGATAATGTTTTGGATGGTGAGGGCTTTGCAAATTCTGGGATGACTCTTCCTATCCATGGTGGTTTGGAGACCCATGTTTGCAAAAGAGATGAGTAGGGTAAGTAGGTGGAAGACAAGGATGGGTGACTTGAGTTGTTGGCAAAGTCGGTTGAGTTCTCTAAGAAACACAGGGTGAAATTTGAGGTTATTAATGTTGATGACTCTCCTATGGAGGAGGATGTGGAGGATAAGGGTGCGGAACAAAAGGACCTCCATGAGAATAATAAAGTTACTACTACTAAGTAGATCAATTGGGAGGAGATCAATATGGATCTTTTTTACAGAATGGTAGAATATGGGACCAAAAACCTTCTCTCTCTTGTGAAATGGCTCTTTTCAGAGGTTAAGGACCTTAATACCAAGATTAAAGATTGGCAAGATGTTTGTGTTGCTTTGGTGAACTACAATCATAGGGAATGGTCGGTGAGAGATAAGGTCAAAACTATGAATATAGTCCTTGAGAAGTTAGTTGTGGATGTTGAAAGACTTGGAAAAAATTAGGAGGAGAGACTGACTTATTTGGAAAAGGTTGTTCACAGGGTGAATGAGGAGTGGGTTATGGTTGAGGAGGACATAATGAACAAGATTAACAATGACTTGCAAGTTGTGGTTAGAATAAGTAATAAATCCCTAAATTCTAGTGCTTAGGGCTTGTCTTTATTGAATGAGAAAGCCATCAATTGGATTGGTAAGAGCTTGGACCTGGGTGAACATTCAGAGGATATAGCTAAGATTAACTATATGAACTGGGCTGAGAAGGATTTGGATGTTGGCCTATACATGGAGAAGAATGTGGATGATAGCCCTTTCCTATGTATGAGGAGCAAGACTAAGAAAAGGTTAGCCATTTCGCTCCAAGATCTTGAGGAAGTGGTAGAGATGCACGACACGGTCATCTCTAGTAATGTGGAATCAATAAAGGTTCTTGATAAATTGTTGTAGTTGTTGGTAGTTCAGCCTTCTGGACTAATATTTTGTTGTTGGTTTGTTGATGATTTATCTAGTGTTTTCTTTTATCAACATTTTTAACTTTTTTGGGCTATTGGTGCTTATGTGTCTTTTCCTTTAGCAGCTTCCTTTCATTGTATAGGGTTTTGAGGGCCCTTCAAAACCCACTTTTCCTTATGAAAAACAAAATATTAATGCATAACTACAAATCAACTAATATGATGTAATATTTTTATAACTCCCCTCTTAATCTCATCATATTTCTTATTGAGGTATGGATACTAAAAATTGGATTGGCATGAAGTCAATAGTCTAAATAACTTCCTATTGAACTATGACACTATCAACAGTTCATTGTCATGACTATCAAAATTTTGTTGTCTTGGTTATAAAAATTGTTCCTCCTTTACCTTCATTATCTAAGCTACCAAAACTTCACTATCTTGGTTACCAAAATTGTTCCTCTTTCATTGCTTTGACTACTAAAAAATTTCATGTCTTGGTTACTAAAATTGTTTCTCCTTCCCTAGTCTAGCTACCAAAAATTCACATTTCTTGGTTACCAAAACCATTCCTCCTTCACTATCCTATCCACCAAAACTTCTCATTGTCTTGGTTACCAAACCTTTTGATCATATTCATAGTGGGCTACAAAAAATAACAATGATTGTCTTGGTTACCTAAACCTTGGATCACAATTCCTAACATAACCCCTTGATCCAAATGGAAAATAATGTGAAGATATGGAGCTTCCCAAATAGTATAACATCTTTGGAACTTGAGACAAAAAAATATATATTTGAACCACTCATATCTCCAACTTCATTTATGACCTATTTTTCTTTTTATTTATAGAATACAACATTAATAATATCAAAAATAAAATTCAAATGTTTAATAATATGATTATTATAATACAAACACAAAAAAATAATTATCTAAAAAAAATATTCTTCTTCACTTATAAGATTTTTAAAATAAATATCAAATTCAACCAATAACTCACTCAAACAAAACACTTACTTTTATATCTTCTAGTAAAAAAGTATTTTAAGAAAGACTTCTTTTTTAAAAAATCTTTATTAAATTGATAACATTATATCCTCAAAATAGAAAAAAAATGATTCTACATGCTAGATGCACATGAGATAATTAGGATTCCTTAAAAGATTTTTCTTATGTTTGACTCCAAAGACCAACATGTGGTGTACTATTTCAATCAATGGGAATGTTCAAGATATTGGGTGAAAATAACATGCAAAATCAATAAAAATGGAACTATAAAATTATTCTATTGTAATTTTAATTATATCAATTTTTTAAACTATGGTGAATGGATTTGTATTTGTGAAATTGATTTTATATATATATATATATATATATATATATATATATATATATATATATAATATGGTGAGGTTGTTTTATTAAAATTTAAAATTGGAAAAAATCTAACAATTTTTTGCATTAAAGATAAAGAGTAAAACATTTACATTAATGTCTCAACAAATTGCCAATGTTGTGAGTACTCTTAGCCAATTCATTTTTCTTATATAGTTTTTCCAATTCATAAATAGCTCAACAAATACAGTTTCAAAATATCTTAATCCTCTCGGTATACATTATAGCATAACATTTTTTTTCCTTTCAACTCTATTCACAATATATGCTTCCCATAGGATACTTCATTAGCTAGTCTTCATTGGGACATAAAGCTTCATTCACTTGGTTTATGTTCATATTTTTCTCTTTCTTGGCTTATCTTTCTTTTCTTTGTTGTAATCCTTAAGAAGCTTATCCATTCCTTTTAGCATTGGTGTGTTGCCTCTTTATCAAATGCTTAGCTGCAACCCCTCATGCTCTCTAGCCTATTCACCATGTTTGTGTCTTCCTCCAGCAACATTAAGAACTTGTGCTTTTAGAGCTCCATTGTTGTTAAAACCTGCAAGAAGACATTGTGAAGAATGAGTTTCTTATAGAACTTAGTAAGTGTTCGTTTAACACCCTGAATTTTTTCCTCATTCCTCTTGAGCCAGATCTGCCATAACACTTCATTAGTAAGTAATAACCAAAACGGATTGCATTCCTTATTTAGTCTATCAACTTTTCCTAATAAGATTTTAGACCATTTGATGTTACCTTTCCAACCTTGGAGATCAAAACAAAAAAAATTCCAAACCTATTTTGCATATAAGCATTCAGAGAGGATATATTTTAATATTTTTGGTTTCCTACAAGAGCTGCATAAATCAATTTTAGTGTGATTAATCTTATAAGGGATATTTTGAAGCAAAAATAACCATTTGAAGCAAGCTTTATTTGGTTCAATAAAATTAGACCAATTATTATTAAAGACTTTTTTACAAGAATTGTTAGAAAGGGAGAGATTCCAACCATGGTTAAGGGAATCAAAGATAGCAGTGTTATTAGTTAGGGCCTTATAGATTATTTTTGAGTTAATATTTTGAATAGGAGTCCCATCACTCCATTTAATACTCTTAAAATTGTCTTTATCATTGTTACAACCTTTTGGGAGAAGAAGAGACCCACATGCACATCTTATCATGGAGTAAGTTCTCTAGTTAGAGGGGGGAAGATCAAATTCCATGCTTAGGTCTTCCCAAGTTTAAATCTTCCCATTCAAGTGAATATGATTAAAGCATCTTATCCCCTTGGAAGCCCAACTCTTACCTGAACATCCCTGGAAAAGTGCAAGTGGCTTGTTCTTATGCTTCAAGTTCCACCAAATAGATCTTTCTTCCAAAATTATATTATTACTATTTATTATGCCATTATCTTTAATATTGAAATTTATGCTTTCCCAGATCTTTGAAATACTTTTGAAAACTGTAGAACCAGCAGGGATTATTAGGTAGGAACCAAAGAGGAAGTCACTAAAAGAGAGAAACTTCCATGATTCGACTTACCTAGAAACAACCAGTTGTATATTGTTCCTTATAAGGACCTTCCAAGGTTCATCACCTTCCAAGGAATTGATTATCCATTTGGTTGTTAGAGCCATACCATGTGCTTTGAGGTATTTCAACCCTAGGCCCACTTTATCTTTAGCTATACAACACCACCCCCACTTAATTGAGTGTTTCCTTTTCTTACCTTTCCCATCTGATCTAAGGAAGATTTTGATTATTTTTTGAATCTCATTCACTTGGTAGCTACTAAAGAGCCAAATAGAGGAGTAGTAGATACTATAGGATGCCAAAATATTTTGGCATACTTGTTTTCTACCAGCTAAAGAGAGGTAGTGAAAATTCTAACAATTTTATGTTATATGACTTTTTATTTGATATTTGAAGGGTATTACAAACGTGTTTGAGAGAATAGTGAGATTGAACTTTAAAGTGAGGTGTAGATTCAGCCATACATGATGCAACACATGGTAATAACAAAGTTTCAATTAAATCCATATTAGATAATTTTTTTAATTGCAATTGTAGATTACAAAAAACAATTATAAAACATCAATTACACATGGACACTATTGTTATTTCAAAATTGAAAAAGCTCAAAGTCTCTCACTCATACGATCTTTGCAAAAATGGCCAAAGATTCACTAACCTTTCTTTAATGAAAAGTTTATAATTTATAGTCTCCTCTTGAATAACTTCCTATAACCATTCAAATAACTTTATAGTAAATTAATTTTTAAATTCACAAAATATTTACCTAGTTATAATGTGCTAATTTGACATTAATATATCAAACTTTATAAACATAAAGTTTTATGTCAAATATTTAATAAGTACACCCTGCTTTAAATTTGACACGTGAATAGCTGCCATTTTTGTTCAAGCACGTTCTTCTCTATTATCATTGCCAATTTGGATTATTTCTTCTTTCACTTCTAGATTATCGCCTTGTACATATAATTTTAAGCTAACCAAAAATTCCTTTAAGATATTAAAATTTGACCCATACAAGTATAGAAAATGAATATCCCTTGAAATGATAGTATTTTAAATCCTCTAGGGATTATATTGATTTAGAAGCTGCCCTTCAAAATTATTGAACAAAATATTTATTTTGAAAAATTCATTCATAATTTCTTTATTCATGTTTTGCTTGATTGAATCTAATAATTTCTTCATTGTAGAGTTGACTAGGTTTACAATTCAATGATCATTGAAGAAGGAACAAGGATTTGTCTTGATGAAAGTTTTAAGGTTTGATAGTGTACCATTATCAAGGTCTTTCACATTTAAAAAAAACTCTTTCGTTCTTCAAAATTTTGATTCTCCACTTAGTTGATTTAAATCATTCAAAGGAAAGTCTAAGATTATCTTTTTTTGAGTACAACACCTATCATTAAGATGAAAAATCCCATATTTGTCATTTGTTACAACTATGGTAAATTAACCTCCACTAATAATAATTCATCAAAATTTTCCTCCACTTCATCAAGAGAACCTAGATTATCATTAATTTCATGATAAAACTTAATAGATTCCTTAATAATACTTGAACCTTGTGTTAGGAGAGATTCTTTTTATGCCATAGTTGTTTGACTCCTCTCATTTCACCTACAACTTGTAATTTTTTGTCCAAGGTAGCAAAAGAGTTTTTTCTTTTTTGGAAAAAGTGGCAAGCCACTAATATTTTATTATATATATAGTATAATTTTACAAAAAATGGTTCAAGGGAGCATACTGGTAGGAAAGAACCAGTAAGAAAACCTCTAGTTATCACTCCAATAACAATAGGATAGGTACGAAGAAAAATTACATCGTTTCTACAAAAATGTTGATGGTTCAAAATGCAGCATTAACCTAGACTAACCTGAAGTTGAACATTTACCCAACCCTTACAAAACAACTCAAAATGAGTTTTAACACAACCCGAACTATCCCACTTGAGTTTTCAACTACTCTTTGGTTTATTCATCTTTGTTCATCCTATTCAAAATGATGCGTATAACTATTTACATACCTTTTTTTTTCCATCCCTCTCATTTTCCACCTAAGGTTAACTTCTATAATTTAATAATCTATTGCTTGCATATCTCCTCTTTTTTATCATAAATGTGAGCAGCTATCTTTGCTATTCTTGATCCTTGAACATCCATAGAAATGAAAGAGAAGAATCACAATTTTTTATCCTTGAACTTCCATAAAAGAATGAAAAGGAACAAATCTTACTTTTTAGAATGAGGAGGAGCTTTAAATAATACCACAACAACTAAAAAAAACATTAGAGATATGAACTCTTTTCTCTTCTTCAAAATGTTATCTAACCATATTGACATCTCCATCTTTGGTGGACCTACTTGTCAAGATAACTCTCACTATATTTTGAAACATGAAGGTTTAAATCTCTACATCAATTCTACACCACCTAATTCTTTGTTAGGGACAAATCAACTACTGCCATGTTGTAATTTCTTAATGCTACTTCATCTTAGAAAACACTTACTCAAGGACCCTTGACTATGGACCACGTGAGCTCACATTACCTAAGTTATATTTGATATCCTTGCAACATAGTAACTCCTAGATATGAGCAAGGTGAAGGGAAAGTGAAGGAAGTAAAAATCATGAAAAGTTCCTTGAAAGGGATTGAAGAAATCAGTACCTTGGATAGCATAGGTCAGGAAGAGAATAAGAAAGAGGATTTGATGACTTCATGATGGAAAAGAAGAAAAGGATCAAATAAAATATGCACCTATACAAAATACTTAGGTCATGATAATGGTTGTATCCACAACCCAAAATTCTATTATATCCACCCATTTAGCCACAAACAAGTGTCACAACTCCACATCCATTTGGTTCACTATAAGGATCTAAAGTTACACCACAGATAGGAATTGCACCACCATCCACTAGTCCTAGTTTGACATCTTCCAAACTACCTTTAGTCCTAAAAAGATATTGATAAATCTTCTGTCAGTCATGGATCATGATGTTGTAGTGAAATTAAGGAATGATAAGATAATGACATACTTGAGGAGAATCTCATCTAAAAGGGCTCACAGGAATCAAGAGACAATAATCTTGCCAAAAAGGAAGAAATTATCAATTTTAGGAAGCAAATCAAAGGCACAAAGACTTTGAATTCGTACTTGTTTCAGTGTATGAGTTGCTAAAGATCATATTCAAGTACTAACAAAGGAAAATGAATATCTTAGGACCTAAATGAATATCTTAGAATGAATGTCCTAGTAATTGGGATTAATTTTTTATATAAATAAAAATAGAAATTATGTAAGTGTTTGGTCAGTAGATGGATTGGCCACTATTGGGTGTTTGTCAGTTAGAAGCTGATAGTTTAAATTATGTATGGGTTTGGCTTGTAAATTGATTGGTAGCCATTGGGCGTTTGTCACTTAGAAATTGATAGTTCAAATTATGTGGTTTATAGTGGTTGTTGATCAAATAGATTGTGATGCTATTCAATAGACTATGATGCTATTGGATGGAACAATGTCAAAGTCAATCTCCTAATCAAAGTGAAGGTAATGAAATATTTTAATTGATTTCCTTGTACAACAACAAAATAGAAATTATATGTAAAGTGATGTGAATGAATACATAGAAATATACATTATATTTGGGTTGAATTTACAATACCAAAAATGATTTTTTAAAGTTATTCATTTTCAATTTCTCTTATAGCTATCAAATACTCATTAACAATTAAAAACTAACCAAATTACAAAATATTAACCATAAATAATTAAATTAAAAAAACACTAACTATATGATGTAATATTTTTAATGCTCCCACCTTAATTTCATCATATTTCTTCTTGAGGTAGAGATACCAAAAATTAGATTGGAACAAACATAATATTTCAATTCTTGTTGAATCATGACATTGTCAATAATTCTCTATCATGGCTACCAAAACTTCATTGTCTTGGTTATCAAAATTGTTTCTCCTTCACCTTCATTATCCTAGCTACTAAAATTTCACTGTCTAGATCACCAAAATTGTTTTTCCTTCATTGTTTTGGCTACCAAAGCTTATGATATCTTGTTTACCAAAATTGTTTCTTCTTTATAGTCCTAGCTACCAAAAATTCTCATATTTTGTTTACCAAAACTATTCCTCTTTCACTATTATATCTAATAAAACTTCTAATTTTATTGGTTACCAATTTTTTTGATCATAGTCATTGTCTTGACTACAAAAAGATGTAATTGCATTGGTTACCAAAACTTTGGATCACATTATTTTTCTACCTACCAAAACTTCTCATTGTCTTGGTTATCAAAACCTTACATCACAATTACCAACATAATGCTCTTGAACTAAATAGGAAATAATTTGAAGATATGGATCTTCTCAAATAGTATACTATCTTTAAAATTCAAGATGAATTTTTATTTTAACCACTACTGCCTCCCACCTCCTTTATAACTGATTTTACTTTTTATTTACAAAATATAAAATTAAATCCAAATATTTGATAATGCAAGCATAAAAATGTAATCATTTTTTCATTAATATTTCAACCAAGAATACACCCAAACAAAACACTTATCCTTATATCTCATATTAAAATATTTTTTTCGAAACACCACATAAACATACAAAAACTATTATATTCTCTTATTCAAAAATCCTTACTAAATCGATAACCTTATATCTTTGAATTAGAAGAAACTTTCATTTTTCCCTTAAAACATTTCCTTAAATCTTTCTTTTAAAAATATTTTTTTAAATGTATTAAAATATACAAACCTACTTTCCCCTTTTTTATCCCTAAGCCCCACAAATATGCAAATATTATCCAAAGCTCACTACAAGCTTCTCTTCCTATAATTTTGATTTCATAGGGTAAATCCAAGTGAGATAATTGAGATTTTTTGTAAAGTGTTAAACCAAAAGTTATGAATTTTTACAAATGTTTGATGAAATGTCAACATTGAAATATTTTAAGCGTATGTGCAGGATCATGATGGGCCAAAAAGTAGTGATATGATGGGTATGTGTAGGGTATGTGGCTGACAACTTTTTTTTTTACCCAAAATTGATGAAACGAAAAGGGTTTTTAAAGGAGATTCTCATATTTCCACCAATATAAATTATGTTTTACTTTAAATTTAATAAATAATTATTATTCATTATCTATTTGAATTACGACTAAAGTTTTGATTGATAAGTTTATTGAAAAACATCTATAACTTTCAAACGGTATCACATTTTTTAATACAAAATATACGTCACATTCTATGATTCACATACTATAGGATTAAAAAAAGAAAAATTGAATTTCATGAAATTCTGACCAAGTTAAGGTGGTTAGACATATGGGTTTTTATATTTTTTAAAAGTTGTAATTAAAAATTTATAATTAATTATTTACTTGGAAAAAAATTACAAACAAATATGCATCACATCCAGATGAGTCCTCTACCTATATCTAAAATCTTATAAAAAATGATTATCATTTTATTTTGGTTAAGGTGGTTAGACAGACACTTATTTCTTATTTTTTCTCTAAAATTTAAGTACTACTACATTGAAATTTCAAATTTTCATGAAATAGTTTTTTTTTTTTTTAGAAAACCTAGTAGTTTAGAAACTAAATTCAATTTTTTATAGATTTTATTCTTACATATTTTTGAAATAATATAGATAACTTATTCAAATTTTTACGTCAAATTGCCTGACTCTAATTTTTCTAAATTTTTCGCCACTTAAGGGCCTGCTTTTTCCATAATGATCATGCACATACCCTTAATTATTTGGTATTTATTGCAATTGTTTGACATACCCAACTCACCTTTATGTGTATTTCAACAAATGTTTGACAATATACCCTAGTGTTTGCATAAAATATTGTATAGAAAGGACTAATACAAATTGCAAGATGTCTCAAAAAATTATATATGAATTGTTGTTTGATACTACAAAGTTTTTGGAATTCACACAATACTATGAACTTATATTAGTTTTACCTTATTTCATAACTTTTACCATGATATTGTTATCACCTAAAAGTGCACCCTGTTGAACCTGATGTTCAACATCTTAGTGTAACATGGGAAGACCTCAAAAGATGTGGGTTTCCTCCAAATAGAGGTCAACCTCCAGAGAAGGCTGGCTTCCTCGGGTATCACCTAAACTACTGATTTTATAAAAGGGAAAGAGAGAAGGAGGAATGCGTGAAAGCTAAAACTTAAACTTACGGTGATACACCAAATTGACAGAAATCATGAAATGAAAACAAGATGAACATACATTGAGAAGCTAAATTGCAACCGTTTCACTTACTCACATAAATTCTTTTAGACTTATGCATCACTCTTAACAGGTTTGATCTACATACACATCTTAAGAGGGAAAGATAAATTTCACAGCTTTAAGGTATGAGTGCAGACTTATAAAACACAGTTGAAAACTTGCATAGTCTGAAATACATAAATGAGAGTAATACAAACATTAATAGTAGCTTCCAAGGTAAACTTTGTGCTTTATTCCAGATTCCAGTTGAGTTACAAAACACACATTTAGTCGAGGAGGGATTGATAAAAATCACTAACTCTTTAGAGTGTATATCCGAACTATTTACAAAAAGGCAAAAAATGCCTTATATATCAAAATGTGTCGGCCCCTTAGGGCTTACAAAATATTAGTCCTCGGGATAGATTTTTTTCCTTAGATCTTTTGATTGAAATTAATGCTACACCCTGCGTGTCCATGTCGGTGAAGAGTCATTCCCCGGAGAAGCCTTCTTCAGATCTTTCGCAGCTACCGCATTCATTTTTGATCCTCGTGTCCACCTTTGAACCTCCCTGTCGAGCGCTTTGAATGCTCCTGAGCTTAGAACAGATACACGTTTCTTTTCATCTTGTTGACCTTCGTCATCCTGCCACAACTCGCTTTCAGATCTCTCTGATTGGTCAAATACAATCCACGTAGATTCCTCAGGCGGTCAAAAGCTCCTTTGATCAGAATCGCATCTTGATGAGACATTGAAAAGTGTCTCACCGATGCGATTACGCCCTTTGAAGCTATCAGCACAACATGTGATAGTCGATGAGAGCTCTTATTGAGCCCAAAACATCATACCGATATCGCCTCTTGTTCGCCAAGACAATTGCATTCAGCTAGACAATATGGCGAACTCATCCTCTATCGGCGAAGGTATATTGAAGTCACCCTGATGCATTTTTCTCTACCCAAGTTTCACATTCTTTGTTGGAACCCTATCAGGTCGGCAAGACTCTCAATGAGACCTCCTTGTTCTGGCGAAAGCTCATTTCATTTTGCTTCGACAAGAGAAACCTCATAGGCAAGAGGTCATAGTGGCCTCATTGGTCATGCCGACGACTCCTCCTATCGCTGAGACCACATCAAGTCGGGAAGACATCCTACCAAATGTAAGACCTCCTTTCTGAGTCTCCCCGAATGCAACATTCCTTTTGGCATGACTCCCATTGGTTGAGAAGACTCCTGGCGAAGGGAAAACACTACACCGAGCCCCCTTTTTGTTTTGGCAAGACACCTGCTTGTCGTCGAGACTCACGCTGAACTCCTTCATTATGCCCGAGCTGTTCACTTGTCAGCAAGACATCACCGAGTCGGGGAGACCTTTCTCTGACTTGGAATGTTATACTGAGGGTGCCCTTTATTGGCGAGACCCTATCAGGTCGCTGAGACCTTATGGAAAAACCACCATCCTTCGCCGAAACCATCATCTCCTAGTGAAGGTGCTTCATATGTTGGCAAGACTCCTGAGTATCGATGAGAGATCATGCCGAAGGTGCTTTGCTTTGGCGAGGGCTCATTTTAGTGGGCATGACTTTTCTTTATCGCCGTGACATCTTAGCAAACTCAAACTCCTGCGTCGAGAGCCTTTAGAGTCGGAGAGACCTTACAGCGAAGCTTGCCTGCTTTGCTGACGCCGCCTCCTTTCAGTGAGACTTGAAGAAGTCGCCGAGACTCTATGGCGAAGGCTTTATCCTTTGCCGATATGCATAACCTTTTGTCACCGGGACGATGATTGAAGTCTTGCCGATAGGAACCTGCAGGTGAAGCCTTCAGATTTTATGGAACCCTTGCCAGTTGGCAAGACATCTAGAAGGTCTGCCGACTTTCTCCTTGAAGGAAAAATTTTTCAAACTTGACTGAGGCCAACCTTTCAATCAAAATCCTTCAAAACTGGTGAGGCAGGGTCAAGACAAAATCGAAACTGGAACCAAAACCAAAACCAGACCTGAAACTTCAACGAAGTTTCAAGTTCGGATTCCATTCTGATCCTGCTCCTGACAAAATATGAGGGAAGAAGGAAGAAAAAGGAAAACATAAGGGGAAACCAAGGGGGAGACATCCCTCGAGCACAGGCCACGAGGAAAAGAAAGAAGAATGAACGGGACTGGGGTCAAAACTGGAACGAAAACAAGAACCAGAACTTTGGAAAAGTTCCAAGTTCGGGTTCCAACCTGGGCCCGGGCCTGGGTCCGCCAAAAGAAAGAAAATGCACAAAACAGGAGACAAGGTGGGATCGGAACTAAAACCGATCCCGGGAAAAACACAGCAGGGGCGGGGGTGGAAACAAACCTGAAGCTGAAACTTTCATCAAGTTTCAAGTTCGGATTTCGTCCCGAACCCACCTCCGAAAAAGGCAAGGAAGGGAGGAAAAAGGACAAGGAAGAAAATGAAAGGAAAAACTACCCCACGGGAAAAACGCGAGGTCAAAGAAGAGAACAAGACGCACATGAGCACGAAACCGGAACCGGAACTAGAACGAAAATGAAAAACTGGGACTTGAAGAGTTCCAATGTTTGGTTTCGGTCCGACTCCGCCTCCGATGGAAACAAAGAAGGGACCCAACAAAGAATGAAAAGGCAGAACTGGGGTCAGAACCGGATCAGAAATAGGAATCGAAACCTTGGAAAAGTTCCAATGTTTGGTTTCGGTCTGACTCCGCCTCTGATGGAAACAAAGAAGGGCAAGAAGAAAGCAAAACAAAAAACAAAAAAGACAAGGCAAAACATAAAAATGAAAACCCACCCTTAAATTGAAGACCTGCACGCCGAGCTCAACCCTCTTGGGAGCCACATTTAATCCATGCACCGAATTAAAACATCATTTTCCCCCTGCATCTGCACAAGAAGCAATCAAGTTAGAAAATGTGATCCAGATGCAAGTGTTCCTCCATTTGGTCAACCTCTGTAAACATGGGTTACCCTGCCTGATTGAGCCCATAGGTGAAAAATGGGTAACAAATATAATTAACAATAAGTCTAAAATTTGCATAGAGTTGATTAAGGAGCATATATTATGAAAATTTAAGAACAATATAACCCTTTATTCCATTAAAGCTTGCATCTGAATTATGTTCCACAATTCTAGCAATACATAAGATGTTGAGTTATATTTATAAACAAATGCTTCTTTTCCTAGTTCATAGGGTATGGTTGTAGCAATACAATATACAAGATATTTACTAGTTATACAACACGAACAATAGCTCATTTATGATGATAGTGCCCAACAATAAGCTAAGCTCCAATCTACAATATTATGATGTTCTTAGGATTTTGGAACCCAAAAGCTTCCTAAGAATGAATTTGACCTGCTCCTTTGACATGCCTCACTCCTAACTCCATTTTTTCAAAAAAATTAGTACAACTAGCTACTATACTCTTCAATGAATGGTATGAGCTACCTTGGGCCCATTCCACAATCAACGTTAAGTATTTCTCATTTAAAAATGAAGACTAATGTGCTACACAATTAACTCGTTAATCTTCAAACCTTATTTTTGCTAAATCTCCATCAAACTAAAATCTAGATATGATCTTTACTCTTCAACACAATCTCATAAAAAAATCCTATTATTCAACACATTAGAAATCTCCATAAGAAATTGCTCCACTAAAAGTTGATGGCTTTCATTCCCAACCTAGTATCTTTAACACATAATGGACTTTTGGATGAAATCACTCTCAAATGGTTAGGATGAATAAGTTCAATCTTTCAAGAAATAGAATTTGATAATAAACAATGGATGATCAATCTCTTTCCCAAGCCCTTCTTAAATAATTTTTTTATTGCTTTTAAAAAACACTTTTTTGCTTTGTGTTGCCTTTTTTAATAAAATAAATATTTTTTCTTTTTCATTTCTTTTTTTGAAAAAGTATTTCTCTCTTTTTCTTCCTAATGACGTTTGAAAATTCAAACTTACTTTTGGGCTAAAAAGTAAGTCACTTTTATGTCTCGATATACAACCCCTTTTATAATTAAATATAAGAACTATGACAACTTAAATATTTAATTATTTTCTACATAGCCACCAAAGCTATAGAAAATATTAAAATAACCCAAAATATGAATTTTGACCACACCACCAAAATTTTAAGAGCAACAAATATCTATCTATATGAAAGTTGGGACTTCCCCAAAATGGTTGACTTCTCCAAAAAGTATGGAGTGCTCCCAAAATGTCAAATATATATACAAGGTACGCATAAAGATGGGGGACCAAAAAGGGGTCTTAAGTGGCTAATTTTTTTATTTATTTATTTCTGAAATTAGGAAAGACTAACCTTGGATGAGAATTTGAAGACAATTGTCACTCAAAACTTGAAGATACAACAAGAACAAGAGTCGTAGTGCTCGGAATCTACTTTCTAAACTTTTTTAAATGGTGGAGATCAAGAGGTTCAAAAAGGAGAGCATATCATCTGGTGCGCTCCTCCTAAGATGTTAAATTTTTTTAGTATTTTAAAAATCACTTCAGTGAAAAATTAACATGATGTAGTTTATGTTCAATTTTTTTGCTAATTTTTTAATCAATATACAACTTTTTACAAATTCTCAAAGTGGACACATCCTAAAAAACATAAAATTGAGTATGCTCCACCATAATTTTTTTGGAAACCAAGAAAAAACCATTTTTTAATGTGCATAGAATAGAGTCTAGTTTTTAAAAATGTAATTTGTTTCAAAATTTGACAAATGGGTAAAAAATGAGACCAAAAAATAAACACTACCAAAAAATTTAAAGATCAAAACCCTAAAATATTTTAAACATGAAAAAAATTACATGGTTAGAAAGCTAACAAAGAGCTCAATGTTAGAGAGGGGAAGCACGCTCAAGATTGTTAGACACTACATTTTTTTTTTTATTTGACATTGAAAAACATACAAAGCTAAGGGGGAGCATAAGGGGAAGCATGCTCAAGATTGTGTCAATTTTATTATATTTTACAAAAACACTCTTTAGACATTGAAATGTGTTCCCAACTCTTTGGGTTGGAATCCCAAGGAAAATCCAACTCTAAGCTGACAATAATGCAAGCACACTATAATACACTCACATTATAACATTCTCACATTATTTCAAAGGTAAAAACATCCTCATCTTCTATCTCTCTCTCATCTCTCTCTCCTACCCTCTCTACCTCCCACCCTCTCTCTCTCACCTCTCTACCTCCCTCCCCTCTCTATGTACTATCATATCTCTCTCTACCTCCCTCCCCTCTCTACATCACATTCTCACCTCTCTACCTCCCTCTCCTCTTTACCTCATACCCTCTCTCGCTCTCTCTCACACACCTTTCAACCTCCCTCTCTTCTTTACATCCTAGTCTCCCTCCCCTCTCTACTTGCTACCCTCTCTCTCACTCTCACACACACACACACCTCTCTACCTCCCTCCCCTCTCTCCCTCCTACTCTCTCTTATACCTCTCTACCTCCCTCCCCTCTTTACCTTCCACCCTCTTTACCTCATACTCTCTCTCACCTCTCTACCTCCCTATCCTCTTTAGATAATTAAATGTGTTCCCAACTCTTTGAGTTGGAATCGCAAGGAAAATCCAACCCTGAGGTTTAAAAATTACCAAAGCTGACAATAATTCAAGCACACTATAATGAACTCACATTATAACATTCTCACATTAGTTCAAAGGTAGAATCATCCTCACCTTCTATCTCTCTCTTGCTCATCTCTCTACCTCATACCCTCTCTCTCTCACCTCTCTACCTCATACCCTTTCTCTCTTTCACACCTCTCTACCTCCCTCCCCTCTCCCTTTCTCTCTTTCACACCTCTCTACCTCCCTCCCCTCTCTACATCATACTCTCACCTCTCTACCTCCCTCTCCTCTTTACCTCATACCCACCTTTCTCTCTCACACACCTCTCTACCTCCTACTCTCTCTCTACCTCCCCCTCTCTACCCCCTCTCTCTCTCTCACCTCTCTAACTCCCTCCCCTCTCTACCTCTACTCTCCTTCTCACCTCTCTAACTCCCTCCCCTCTTTACCTCCTAACCCTATCTCTCTCTCACCTCTTTACCTCCTACCCTCTCTCTTTCTCACCTCTCTACCCCCCTCCCCTCTTTACCCTCTACTCTCTCTCTC
>VDFB02281492.1:547868010-548032470 GCA_007258455.2 Sequoia sempervirens
TCGATCTACATTATCCCTCCATTTCGCTTCCATCGTCCATCACATCCATATCTCCATCCATCACTCATCCGCTCACATCCGCACCATGGCTTGGTCCTGTGCTCGTATCATGATCCCTCCTAGTACTACTCGGCCCATTCTCAAGGTCAGTTTGTCCTGCCTTTATCGGAGTAGTCTATCGCCTCACGCTGGGGGCACATTCTCATCGGATCGGATTCGTGTATGATCTTAAAATCCTCAAATCAGAAAATCCAAAACATCGAGAAAATCCCAGAGAAAATCCAAAAACAGGTCAAAAAGTCATTTCAAAATCCAAAACAAGGTCGTCTTGTCGAACTACTTAAATGTAGGCAAGGTTTATCTTTGATCATCCCCAGAGACACTTAGGTCAGTCCTGTAGGAGTCTGTCAGGAGTTCGTCATAATAAACTGACATCTCATCATGTATATCTCATTTGTAAATCGGTCAAGTCGTCAGTCGAACTACGTGGTCTCTGCGTGTATAACGTAGGCAAGGCTAATCTATCGATAAGCCCCGAGGCCCTAGGATAGGTCTTTAGGTTAGTCTCTTGGTCAAAATCTCGAAAATCCCAAAAACATTGGAAAAATCAAAAATCAAAACATTTGTAAAACCTCGAAAAATTACCAAAAACAGCCTCAAAACATTGCAAAATTCCAAAAACATCCAAATATTTGAAAAATCCACCCATCCCGTTTCGCTTGCACCCGCAATAATCAATCATCCATAATAAACTGATCATCACTTTCATCCTTTGGCAACACAAACAGAGACAATCATAGCAGTCAGCAAAATCAATCTTCAATCGTAAAATCAAAATCGAAACAATGAACCATTGAACACAAAATCAAAGTCTTGATCATTTTTCAAACATGTCAATCGACCTTATATCAACAGCCTATCAATCAACTTATCAAACCATCATCATCTTATACAAAGCATGTCCTAGGATCCGTTCCGACAATGGGCACTTTTATCAAATCAACCACTTTGGGTAAACAAAACGACGTGTCATTAACATGTCCTAGGATCCGTTCCGACAATGGACATTATCTTTTGGCAATGAGTTTTGGCTCCCATCTTTTGAAACACATCCCTCTGGCTGAAGGTATGAAGAACATTGGCTTGCTTGTATACTTGATCTTTTCTTTTGATTTATCTTATTGCGCTCATTCCAAGGACCTCTCGATGATATCCGAACGAAGGATTTAGAGAGATAGGAATGGGGCAACGATCATTATCTTTTGTCTGCTATGCTTGTTGGACGTTCTTGTAAAATAACTTGGCGAATACTTGCTTTGTTAGATATGTATGGAGGATGTTTCGATAGCTTGTTGACTATTGCATTGATTGGTTATACCTTTCCTGTTTTGGTCCTAGATGTTTGAGACTTCTAAAGTGCATCCTAGCAAGGTTTCCGTATGTCAAGTGTGAACAAGAATACTCCTATCTGCTTGTTGAGTCAAAGTCCATCACACTAAGTACAACGCCATCCTGGTCCTTTATACCTAGATGCATCGTACTTAGGCGTGTTATCAAAAATAAAGTAAGTGATCCTTTGAAAATCCCAATCCTTGATAAGCAAATCATCCATCTATCATCATCTATCATCATCATCTCTAATAAAGTCTCGACCAATCATGGACTTGTTGGATCCTCTTGTCATCATCTCATTTCCACACTAACATCATACATCCATCATGCATCCATCATGCATCCATCCTGCATCTGCAAACCATCAATAAACTGCATACCACATATCATTCATATCATACATCATAAGAAACATTGACCATTTCACATGCATTGCATATCATCATCATAATATAGATCTGTTAGTCTAAGCATATTATAAATCATCCGTTGCATAATCATAGCATATCACATCATCCATCTCATCCATCTCATATCATATCATCATTTAATTTGTTTAGGATAATATAGATTTGTTATTCTAAGCATCTTGAAATCATCTTTGCATCGTCATCCATAACCATCCATTTTGAACCTCTTTATCGAGATCGACCCTCAAATCAATCTTTTCGCTCGATCTCTCGAGGGGCAATGTACTGTACTTCTTTCCGCTGGGGCATCTGAAAAATCATGAAATTTTTTAATTTCGATTGCGGCAAGTTTATTCTTTGAACCAACGCAACAAGTACATTGCTTCAAAGAGGGGCAAAATGTAGACATGCAAAATTCACATTATGCATTCGATCAGATTCGGTCAAATTAGCTCTTACACTAGGCAAATTCATCACTTTCATCCATTCATTAAATAAGTTCATTTATCAAATAAATCTTAGCATTCAACCTTCATCTTGCATCATCCACTTAATTAAATAAATCAAAAAGCCATTTAAATCAAATCTTAGATCATTTTCCAAAGTCCAAAAAGTCAAATCAATTAATCAGCATTAAATCAGCATAATCATCATTAAATTAATCTAATCCTAATCTAAGGCTAATCCCTAGCCACTTGCACAATAAATCAATTTTATTGATTTATTAAAACAATCATTTTCCCTCAACATGACAAGTCAAACAGGGCATTTATTGCTCTTCTTTCTTGTCCCCCTCTCAAAATTTATTGCAAATTTGAATTCAAAATTTCCCCCTCTTGGGCACTCTTCCCAAATCTTGCACATACATCCATCAATCACATGATGACAAGTGTTCTCAATTCATTGGCTTGTTTTTGATCCCACATTGGTCCCTCTTCAACATTTGGCATTTTGAAAATCTTTAAATAGGTGCATCATCCTCAAGCAAATCCTTCACAATCTTCACAATTTCATGCAAGGTTACTCTCTTCACTTGAGATTTAATCTTGTTCATCATCACTCCACCATCTTCATAGCATTTTCAATTTGAGCTTTTATCAAGGATTGGGAAAGGGTCACTAGCACATGTGACACCAATCCAACTATGGAATAGGTAATTTGGTTTTGTTTTCATAATGCTTTGGTCTTTTTAATATCATTTGCTGCATTTGGAAGCATTTCTAAGGTATTTCATAGAGGCATTTTAGTAGAGTTTGCATAACACTAACCCATGCTTGAAGTGTAGTTTGTTTGCAGATTTTGAAAAAGATGCCTACAGCTACAATGCTTTAGAAGTTGTTGCTGCAATGCTCTAGAACCTGCACAATGGACTGGTTTCGCTCCTCATCCTGATCCTACATTTTGAAGCATCACTCAATGATGCTTCGGGAAGCCAAGGCAAAAATCTCACATCTTTCTTCTTTTCGACAACATCTTTTTAGCGATGCTTCAAAATTTTGTCATTTCTTCTTTCCGGTGACATCTTTTTAGTGATGCTCTAGAATTCTACCATTTCTTCTTTCTGAAAGCATCTTCTTAGTGATGCTCTGGAATTTTTCTATTTCTTCTTTCCAGTGGCATCTTTTCAATGATGCTCTAAAATTCTACTCAGCTGCTCTGGAATTATGTTTAGATGCTCCAAAAATTTTGGTTGCTGCTCCAGCTGCATCTTTCAATAATGCTCTAAAAATTTTGGTTGTTGCTTCGGCTACATCTTTCAATGATGCTCCAAAAATTTTGTTTGTTGCTCCGACCGCATCTTTTAGAGATGCTCTAGAAACTTTGGTTGCTATCCTGACTGCATCTTTCTAGCGATGCTCCAGAATCTTCTATTTGGTCACCACGTTCTAATGACATCTCCCCATGATGTTCTAGAACTCTCTTTTCTTCTACTTTGGTTGCATTTTTCGGTAATGCTCCAAATTTTTGTAAATTTTTCCTTTCCAGTCTTTTGATTTTTCCTAAGTTCTACGCATGCCCATCATTTGATTTTATGCCACTTCGAGATCTTCTCCTTAATAATTATTTGGCCACATCATATCAAATATTTCCATAATAAATAAAATTATTATGAAACCTTTTTTTCATAATAATTTTTTCCGCCATTTTAACCATTCCATCCATGCCATTATTATCCGCCGCCACCCTCGCCAACCATATGACTATCTAATTATGTCAACACAGGTAAGTGACATTCGATCTAATGATAGGACCTAAGGTACGTGCCAATTTATTTATTTAAAGAGTTAGTACTTATTTTGAATAAAGGCTAATTAATTGGCATGATCTGTTCCTCCTTGTCATTTTGAAACTTGTGCCTCACACTATTGCTAAAAGTGCAACAGTAGTTGTGTAATTCCCCATACAAGTTCATCATAATTACTCAGTATGGTGACAAGAAAGGTGATAATTAATTCCTTCTCCATTGGGTATATCGACACATAATTCTTTTCTCGTCTGCAATTCAGTAAGGAAAGAATTACAGAGTTTTGCAGAATTTTGCCGACTAAAAAGAAAAAAAAGACAAAGAGGATGGGAGGAGCTAAGAAGTTTGAGCCAACTTCTGTAGCTCCATTGTTGGCATTGGGGAATATTACAACTTTATTTTAGAAAGTTGAGTGGATGGAGTTCATGAAGTAATTTGAACTTGGGTATACAGAGTAGCTTGTGAAGGAATTCGTCGAGAATTTCATAGATGGGAAGACTGTGGTGCGTAGAAAATGATTCCGGGTAAGTACGGAAACCATTGCTCATCTTTCCAGTCTAAAAAATAAAGGAATTAATTTGAATGAAAATTCCCATGTTCCCTATCAAAATTTGATAGAAATATTTCACATGGAAGGGGAACCCCAACCTATAATGACCATAAGCACTAGGAGACAAAATAAGGGAATCCATAGAATGTCTCTTCTAGAACCCTAGAGGTCTGTTGCAACTTGGATAATTAAGTATTTCACTTGTGAGGGACAAATAACTATAGTAGTGGGATCCCCTTTTCATTTGTTGACTCATTTATGCCACGCCATTGAGGACCCTACCCTTAGGGTAAATTTACCAGCCTTTTTGTGCCATTCAGTCACCTCTATGATGGAAAAGTATAAAGTTGGGACAGGGCCCCTCAAACATCACAGTCTTATACAGTTAATATGTAAATATCATTTCCGCAAAAATCCAAAAAATAAGTGGTAAATTTTTCTATAGAAATTTGAAAATGTGGAACTGAGAAGATCACTTGAGGAGGGAGAATCTTCCAAGGAAAAAGAACAGTCTATAGAAGAACCCTCCTTGGAGGCATTAGATGCTCCTAAATCCCAACATACCTCAATGGCTCCCAACGATGATGCACCAGAAAATTTTTCAGATGAGTTAGAAACCCCAGGATGGGAAGGGGAGGTGGAAATTGTGCACTCTAGAGGTGAAGAGGAACCTCCTCACAAGAGGAGGAAATGAAGTAAAGTTACCTTTCAAATGAATCTTGTTGTATGGAGGAGTAAAAATTTGTCTTCAGGGGCTAATGAAACCGAACCCCAAGACGTAGGCAGTACTTCCAAAAGGAAGAAGGCTAGGACTCCAACAAAGGTGGTAGAAATTGATAGTCCACCTGATAATGAGGAAATAAATGAAATAGAAAAGCAAGGTGATCAATTTCCTAGGGAGGAGGACAAGAAAACCCCATCACCCAAAGAACAGGAAGGGGAGAAAACACAATCACCACATTCAGAGAAGAATGAAGATGAACCTGTGGGGGGATTTTCTCCTTTTCTTGACAGAGTGGGAATCATACCTAAAGTTTAAGAAAATGTGTCTCATGTTAATGAAGAAGTGGAATAAGTGCCTCACTCATCCCTTCTTGAGGGTACTAAGGAAGAAAATATTCCTCCTGTTGATGAAGAAGTGCCTCACTCATCCTTTCCTGGGGAAGAAAATGTGCCTCATACTGATGTAGAAATTCCTCATTCATCCTTCTTTGTGGACACAAGGGATACAAAATCTAGTTAGAAAAGTGAGGAATTAGAAAAGTTAAAAGCATAAATTGTGGAATTGAGAATCAAGATACATGATGATGAAGTATAGATTAACCAACAAACATAAGAGATTGAGGTGCAAATTTCCATTGTGAATAAAAGAGACCAGGAAATTTCAAAATTGATAGCATAGATGGAGGAAAAAGACAAGCTCATTGAATAGCTGCAGTACCAGATTCAACAATGGAATCAACAAGATAAGCAGCACAAGGTTGCTCCGTCTGAAAAAGACAAGCATATTCAAGATTTGAAAACAATTTCATGCAACTGTTTAGTTCCTTTGAAGAAGAGAAGAATAGACAAGAAACTGAATTAAATGCTTCAATGAGTAAGATTGTGGTGTTAGAGCAAGATCTACAAGAGAGTGACACTAAACCAATTATGGAGTCAAAAGAGACACAAACTAAACCTACTGTTATAAATTGTTTCTAGGTATGCATTCCTCCAATGTTAATGAAATGGATAGAGCATTGCTATCTTTTGAGATATGTGGAATTTGAGAATAATAGGTTGAAGAGGGAATTGGTAATGTTAAAAGAATCTTTTCATCAGGCATATAGGGGTAAGCAAGATGCCTATGAAATTGGTGAATTACTATTAGCTTGTAGAAGACCATCTAGGTTGTACTCCATGTTTCTTAATGAACAACTTTTAAGATGGAAATTACAAAGAATTCACCAAAACCAACCACATGATCCTGATGACAAGGAATTTCTGAAAATATTTGTTGAGTCACTCCCTGAACAACAAGATTTTTTATGCAAGTTCTTTGTTCATAATTTGCTCTTGGAAAAATATACAAATTTCTTTGTTAATTTCTTTATGGGAGAAGTAGAATTGAGATCATTCCTATCTACAATGAGAAATCAACTTCACTGGCAAGATAGATCAAGAGAATATGCACATGTAGAAAGGACTGTGTGGTTGCAAATGAGATATCCTCATAGGAAGCCTTTCTTTTTCAAGGCACAATTTCTGGGTGTCTAACTTAAAAAGGAAGTACAAGGCAAGTACAATAACAACCTTCAATTGTGATATGATCACTTTCAAGAACAAGGGACAAAATTGATAGGGCCAGCATGGCATGCATGTGAAGAGTGGTATACCCCTCTTCCTATGCATCTCAAGAAAAGGGAAATAATTTCACCCTTTAATATTAGATGGTCCTATGGAAGAGTAGTAGCTTTGGCCAAAATTCTTGAAGAATTGAAGATTAATTGGATTGGTATGAGGTACAGACCTCCTTTGCTCCTTTCACCACCTCCTTTAGTATATACCAATTTGGACCAAAGTGAGGACAATTTTTCCAAGTGGAAGCAAAGAGTCACTTTTTATCAGGGATTCTTGAGGAACCCAGAGCAACTAGATATAGAGGCAGATGATTTGTATGATCTCAGTGCCAAGTATGAGGAAATGAATAAGAGGAATGAAGGATAGGAGGACCTGCTTGGGCTTAGGAAGGGGAGGAAATGATGAGGTAAAAATAACCTCATCAACATAATGGACTCAATATGCAAATATAAATCTTTCAGCCCAAGTTACCCTACCAATTAGTTACCTTTAGGATAAATAATTGCTCTCTTTTCTATGAATAAATGTGCAAACTTTACTTCTTGAAATTAGTCAAAATAAGCTAACTTATGTTGATTTAATGGTTTAATTCTTGAGTATTTCATAGGTCAACTTCCACTCCCAGTTACCACTCCACCATTAAACCATTCCAGTCAAATGGGAAATGAACGCAAATCTTAATACTTTTTAAAACAAGCGAGCGGGTGCCAAAATTTTAGGAGCAAACGCTATGGCCCGAGTCTTCATAGTTCTATTATTTTCAATTTCAAAAACTTTATGGCTCATGAAAGCCTCTTTAATATTTCATGTCATGGGCTTTTAAGTCGATTAGTTGTTGACAATCTGTTAAAGACTTTATCAACTGGAAAGTAGGATTTTGTTAGCCACTTTCATATAAAAACATGTAACTATTGCAAATGGTGAATAGACAAAAATGTATCGTTATGCTGCCAATATGTCTACTATGTGAATAAAAGAATAAGTTTTCCCGCCACTCTTTCAATTACTAAGCAATGTGAATGGAGTCCTTTGAATGAAGTAACTTGGAGATTTCCAGTGCATGTGATCTGAGATAGCTTTAGACACACATGAGAGCTGGCCACTCGAGGGTTATAGATAGATAGATAAGTATCTTACTTTTTATTTTGTACTTTTCCTTAATAGATACAAAATAAAATTGGAATTCATTTTCATATGTGTGTCATACTGTTAGTGTCAATCTTGCAGGTTGTAGCTAATTTCGTACTCTCTGATTTTAGTATCTAAAGTTCCAGTGCACCTTCCTTCAGTTGTTTCTGTTAAATCGCTTATGCTAGTTATTGGATTGTTACTTTTGCACTAGATAAGTGTTCCTAGTTTCTTTACGAGTTTTACTTCAACAATTTATGCATTCTTTAGATTAATCATTTCCATTCTTTCTAGCTTAGTGGTGATGCTTTTTAGATTTATAGTTTTTTGCTTTCTAGTTTAAATTACTTCCAATTTTCTAGATAGATAATTTATTGCTTTCAAGTTTAGAGGCTCTTTAGTTTAGGTTTTATTGAGTTGTTTGGTATTTGGGAAACCTAAGAGAGAAGTAGTTGAGATGTCTTCTATTGCATACAACGTTTGGACACTACCCAGTCAATATATGAATGTGTTTATTAACTAAAGTGTTAGGACTTGATGATAGCCTATCACATTGTGAAGGAAAAATTGGTGAACTTTATTAATAAAAGAAAGGTGTTCTAGTTACAACTTACAAATAGAGTATTACAATTGTTATTTTCAATCACAAGACTAAAAATATGAGTTACAGTATTGTAGAGAAATGACTACAAGAAAGAGACTTCTCCACAAGACTTCTGCAATGATTGAAACACATGCTTGAAGCCCTTCAATGCAAGCACATGCCCAACATGGGAAATCTTCTTGGAGCAAGTTGTAATGTGTAGAATCCAAGGAGAGTGTTTATCATGTCCCATATATGAAGCTATCTCCTTCAATGCAGTCAACAATAACCCAACTAGAATATTTCCTCCTTTATATGCAACATGCCATCCGATATGAGCAACATGGTGCTGCCTTTTCTACCATGAATGAAGTTGTGCCTCAATACAACCAAAAAAATTAATATTAGTTTGAATTAAGAAAGAATAAAAGTGCATTGTATATTGCAATTTTACAAAAGAAAGTCCAAACACAACAAAAAGATAAATCAATTAAAAAATTGTAGCCTTGTCAACAAATGCCTTAAACTGAGTGTTCAACATAGGCCTGAAATATGCATATTGAACCTTTGATTTCATAACCTTGTTCAAAATTTAAGAAAGGTGATACACTCAGATTATAGAATGAAGTTGACATATTATAGAATGAATTCTATCAACACTAACCAGACTGGAACAACATTATCAACAAAAATTTCCTAGAAACCAAGCCCAAGAATGCCATCAGACTTGGACAACAAAAATGTCAACCCTGGTTCATGTGTTGTATTAGTAAAGACTTGCACCATTAAAGAATCCATTTATACATAAATTCCAAATTAAGTTGATGAGAAAAGATCTTTGATATCCAACTAGGAAGCCTTAACATCTAAAAATTACTAACCTGATGTTTCCCAACAAGTTTCCCAACTGTGACATCATCTTCCCAATTCACTTTATAGGCACCACCCAATTCAAATTTTGAAGGCACAAACACATAAGGCACTTTCTACAATGGTAATTTTCAAACTAATGATTAATAATAAAACTTAAGTCATCCATTTAACTTGCAAGAAAACAACTACTTGAACAAATACAAAAAATCATCACCAAATGGCTCAAAATTCATCATTAGTATAAGTCCAAAAATTGGATGTTCCTATGCAAGTTATTTAGGTTTATTCTCTTACAATTCATTAAATTAGAAAAAAGGGTAGTAAGTCAGAGGTTTTGACCATGGGAAAACTTCGCAGTTAAAAGGGTTTTGTACTATGTCAAACATCATTTCATTAGTTCCAATCCCACCATTTTACCCATGTGATTACTTCCCTATACAATAAGAATCAAACTATGTTCATTTTATTGGTTTTGATCCCTTCAATCCACCTTTGCAACATCTACATGATGTAAAGATTGCCAGTGAATGGTTGAAACATATCAGAGGCGATTGAAGGAAAGCCTCTCACAAATTAAGGAATGATTCAGGTATTTCATGGCACATGGAGTTGACCTAAAAATGTTGGAATGCCCATCTGACATCTTAAAAGGTTGCAATAATGTCAAAATTATAAATGGTACAAGGAGAGAAAAAATCAATACCTTATCTTTGGCCAATGAAATCAAAGGATCAAGAATGGTAGGAGGATCTATATCAGTTGCCATAACTATAAAATCTAATGTTCTAAAGTATAAAATCTTGGTTGCTGCAACACCCTAAACTCGTTTAGTAATAGCAAAAAAGAAACTAGATATTGATCCACTGCCATATTGGATCTCACAGGATTCTCCTTCACAAACAAGAAATGATATATATATATATTAATTGTTTAGTAGCTTCCTTAATATCCCCATGTAAGTAGACTAAACTAAGTGAGGTTGAGGGTTTGAAGTAGAGTACCATCTTCTTGGTATGTGCTTGACTTTGATCATGACTTGTATCTTGAATGAAAATAGCAAGCTAGCTACACTGTAAAGTCACTGTTACAAAAACAACCATGAAATCATCTTTGATTAAAATAATCCTTCTAGATATTTCAAGACAAGATATTTCAGTTAATTTCTAAGAGAGCTAATTTCACTATCCAAACAACCATCAATCTATTTACTATATATAATTTCCTAGAATTCAAAATTTGAATTTAATGAAACTAACCATAATTACCAAAGATTTGACACCAAAATGTAGTACAAAATGAATTGTTTGACGATAAATGTGTTTTGATAAACTAGATATAACCTTGATATATTGATTTAAATAACAAGGAAAGATCAAACTGGAGACAACAAGATAACATTCATTAATTCACTTCAACAAAAAATTGAAACTAGAATTCTACCACCAATTATAACTTCATTCTATTGATCTTCAAAAGGATTTTACAATATGTTTCAAAAAAATTTCCTGACTGACATGTCAAAAAGTGTCTTGTCAGTTACCCACTTTTAACATAAAAAAAGAAGTATTAATTATCATTCTTTACATAGGATTACATAAAACTTTAAAAGTAATGAAAGATGAGAAGCGAAGAGAACTTATCAGATGTTGAAGTCCACAACACTCGCAAGATACAGAAGTCTGTTACTCATCACAAGTTACCCGTGGTCATTCAGATCTGGCAAGGTCCTCTCTCCATGATAGTATCTGCAAGGCTTGGTACTTCAATGCAAAGCCTATTTTTTGGGGGAGCTAGATATGTCTGCTCACATTGGTACACCATGTAATCATGAGGCCATTTGTACTCCTAGATTTTTTTTGTGTTGGCCAAGTGACTCTTCCATTTGCTGTCCGATAACCCCTTGGTATCCATGATGAATTTTGAGTACCCAACATCCAATGCAATTATTCCATCCAAGGTTAAATTGAGGTGGTGAATATTTATGTCACCATCTTTTTGTATATTAGTGAGGTAGTTGGGAACAATTTTACTAAACTCACCTTGTTGGTGTACATAAGTATTTTACTTATTACACTTTACTTAAGCTTACTTAGGGAATGCATATCATTATAGGTTGCACTTGTCACACCTAGTTATTTGCATCTTGCATCTAGGTTTGTGCATACATTGAGAGATATGAGTTGGACACTTAGGGAAGTGTGTGTAGGAGAAATTCCACTCTTTGTGGTGTGATCTAGTTATCACCTTTTTGTCTCCACCTTTCGTGGCATGATAATTCCACCTTTGGTGGGTGATCCACATTTCATGTAATTATCTATTATTTCTTTCTACCTACCCTACACATGATTGGGACACTTGTCTCATTCATAGCCCTTCATTGTGTCTTAACTTGCTTTTATAAGCAAGCCTTGTACATGCTTGTAATTGTCCATCTTCATGTCTATCTTCATGCATATTGAGAATACAATAATCATATTCTCTCATCTTGTCTCTCTCTTTTGTACTATGTTTAGTCTCTTGATCCTATTGTTGCTTTTCATAAGTTCTTACATGGTATCAGAGTTGTTGGAGGTTCTTTGCATAGCCATTGTTGGGAGATCTTTGCTCGTGTGAAGGTGGTCAAGAGGAAGATCTGAAGAGCAACGACATTTTGGTGCATCCTAGACTAGATATGACCTGAAATTTGGATTCAGAAGGTTGTTTCCAACTGAGATTGCCTTTCGTTTCATCAAAATCAGACATCGGGAGCTCTAGATCAGAAAAATTTGCCAATTTGGGTATTTTTTCAATTTTTCTATAGTTATGGAAAAATGTATTTTCTGAAAAGAAAAAAAAATCAATTGAAATTTTTTGAAATTTTTTTAATTTTTTCGTATGAAAAATTCTATTGTAAAATTTTATTTTGATTTTTTTGATTTACAAAAATAAAAAAATTTGTATTGATTTTTATAAATCAAAATTTTTGATTGTAAATCTGTATTTAAATAAAAAAAAAAAATTCAAAAAAAATTCAAGGCAAGTCATACTTGCGGCCTGCACAATGTCCAGACCATAGGTACCTATGATTGTATGATGACCTCCCCCTACCACAGCTCATCCTTCCCATGGCCCCCACTCACTGGCCAACTTTCAAAAACAGGCCTCGGCATTTTCAACGGCGAGCATTTTCCAGCGACCGGCAATAGAGTAAATAATTCGGCTAGCGTTTCATTTCAAAAGCCGACGATCTTCATTTCAAAATATGGCATTCTCCACCAACACCGGCAGTCTGTGTATATCAATCGATAGTTATTTCTTCAACTGGTGGGAAAAATCTTCAATCAGTAGCATCCTTAAACAAATCTGGCAATTGGTTTCAATTCCGACATCTTTTTTCTAAAGCAGCAACGACATTCTCCATCAGTCGGCGTCTTCATTCAAAAATCTGGCTTCTCCAAAAGAATCCCATGATTAGATCCTGGGCACTAGGAAAAGGAAGATTCTGACCGCTCAAAATCCCAGTGTAGATTCTTCAAGAATATTATGAAGAGCACGGTGGGTAGTGATGGCTTCTGAAGATGTCAACTCTAAGCTCATTGGTGGGTGAATATTCTTGCTAGGAGGAATATTCTTATTCGACAGGCATTAGCACATCAAATTTAACATAGTGGTTTGATGATTTCATCAATACATTAGCATTTAAAAAAAAAATTCCCCCCTCACTAATGGAGTTTTTGATTTTGCAGTCCGATTTTGAAGGCTCATATCTTGCTCATTTTAGCTCCTTTTTCTGAGAATTTTTTTTTGATTTGGGCTAATTTTTTGTGTACTTCACAACTGTGCACTTGGTTTCTAATTTTGGTTGACAAATTTTCTATAATTTTTAGTTTTTCAACTCTGTACCTATCCAATCCTCATTTCTGCAACTTTTGGGGCTTTGTACAGACACATATGAACTCCTTTTTAGGTGCCTTTTTTTTTAGTGCATGATTTTTCATCTACTTCTTGAATCTGCAATCAGTTTGAAGTGATCTTGAGTGGATTTTTTACTTTTAGCATATGGTCTTTTTTGGCCTATTTGGCACTTGTATTGCATAGATCTAAATTTGGGTGTTTGCTTCATTGTTCTAGTCTGTTCTAAACCTATTTGTGGTAAGTTTTAAATTAGAGATTATAAGTCCACTTAGCCAAGTTTCAAGTGGCATATTATACACACACTGCATTATAAAGTGCCAAAATCATCTTTTTTTTGGGGGGGGGTGTCTCTTGTGTGATTGTTCCTATTTTCTATCTTGTGCTCTTGCATTCTATCATGGGTTCATCAAAAGTTCCACTCTTAACTGCACATAATTATTCTACATGGAAAGTATGTGCATGGAGTAAACTAATGGAAAAAGGTTTAACTTACTACATTGATGGAACCATAACTACACCTACGGATCCTAAGGTAGATCCAACTGCATATATGGATTGGCTCACTAAAACTTCTATGGCATTGGGTACACTAAGAAAGTTCATTTCAGATGATCTCATTTTCCATTATGATAAATGTACTATAGCCAAGGAAGCTTGGGATAAGCTTACTACTTTGTATGGAAAGGTTGATAAGGTTAAGGGGTATAAGCTTGAACATGATCTCCTAAGCCTTGATCCCAAGGAGTTTGACAAAATTCAGGATTATGTCACTAAGGAAAATGAGCTCAGAGCACAACTAAAGGATTGTGGTATTGAGAAAGAGGATGATCAATTGGTCTTCAACTTGTTGGACAAGCTTCCAGCCGAGTATGCAACCTTTGTTTCAAGTTTTCAAACTCACAGATTGAAAATTAGTAACTTCACATCGTCATCTTTTGAGGCTCTCACAGATCTTTTGATTCTTGAGCAAAATAAGTTGATGAAAATGGGAATTCTCAAGTCTTGAACTTCAAAAGCATTGGTGGTCAATCATGGAAACAAGAAGCAAGGCAAAGGAAAAGGCCAAAAGCAATCTTCACCAAATCCACAAGGAGAGAACAAACAATCCACTCCTAAACAACAAAGCTCAACTTCATATTTGTCAAAGAAGTACAACTATTCAAGAAAGAGGGAGCAACCAACATGTGCATATTGCAAAAAGATTGGTCATAAGGAGCATCGTTGTTATGGTAAGCAAATTGATGAGTTGAAAAACATCCTTAAGAAGAACAAAATCAACTTGCTAGCTACATATCAAGAGAAGAACTCATATTCTTTCACTTCTTCTTTTAAGGGAAAAGGTACAAATCTCATGGCAACAACATCAAGCTCATCTCCTTCTTCATCATCTCAACATGAGAAATGTAAGGGGCAAGCATTTCTTGCAATTGCAGATTCCAATTCAGATAGGTGGATCCTTGATTTAGGAGCTTCACATCATATGACTTCTTCCAAGGATATGTTCTCTTCATTTTATTCTTGTTCATCACCACCCATTTTGATGGCCAACAACACTTCTTTGGAAATTTGTGGGAAGGGGTCTATTGACATTGAAGGTGGAGCATTGAATGATGTTCTATGTGTGCCTACTTTGTCAAGGAACATCCTTTCCATCTAATAGATTACACATAGTGGTATGGGAAAGAGTGTAGAGTTCACACCAGATTCTGTCATTGTTGGGGATTTGCATAGCAGGGCTCTTGTTGTAGTTGGGGAGGTTGATCATCATTCTTGGTTCTATACCTTCTCATATTTTGCTCCTACTGATGATTCGGTTCACCCTAATGTGGACACACTTGAGGAGAATGAGTATGGTTACTTGAATCTTGGAGTGCTCACTACTTCTGAGGTTCTTGAGCCTATTGTTGATATTCCATATCCTACATTGACTGATGTACTTGATGATACTTGTGTTCTACTAGTTTCAGTGCCTTGTGATTTAGTGTAACAGTGCATACCTTGTCTTCCAGTAGTAGTTTCATGGGATGACTACTTGACAGACATTGGCAGCTTGTTTGTAGAGTCCTACATTGCAGATTTGGGAGACACATTTGATTACTTACATCTTCTCTTTGATGAAGGTGATTCTTCTTCAATTGTTGCGAGGGAACACTCTAACCCTCCTCTACATGACCAGTCTTTCGAGGTTGATGTGATTGTGGATGCATATGTAAAGCAGTTGGAGGAGGCCACTTTCTCTCTTGAGGAGACGTTTTCTTTGGAGTATGTTCTACCTTCATCCTTGCTCGATCTTGAGTTGTCTTTTTCAGTAGATGAGAGTGTTGTTGCAAAGGGGTTCTCATAGGTTCCAGGAAGTGACTACACTATGACCATTACACATGCCATTGCAGCTTCACATGGTTTGGGAAAGGCATCTTTCAGCATCAACACATGGAAATTTGAGCAAATTTCAGAGACTCCTTACATTTTAAGGGTTCTTCCTTCTTCACTTGTGGATTGGGGAGACTTCATTCATGCACCTTTGGTATTGTTTCTTCCTAAGGGGAGGAAAGTTGTTCGACATTTTTGGAGTAGCTTCTTCATTCCTTCTTGAGCATCTTCCATGGGTGAACATTGTACATTGAGGGGGGGCTACCCTATCTCTCTTCTTCTTCTCTTTCATGGGGGGACTTTTTCCTCATCTTAGGGTTTTGTCCTTCTACACTTGTACATTCATTTACTTTCTTCTCTCTTTTGAGGGGGAGTTTTTCCCATGAGGTTTTCTCCCTTTCCTCGCTTGTGAGAGATTGCATTGCATTTGTACATGGGTACCTAACATGGCTCAGTTGTCGAGACCCATCTTGCATCTTATCTTGCATGTTTAGCTTGAGTCTTCATTCCCTTAGTTGCACTTAAGGGGGGGTGTTGGTGTAAATAAGTATTTTACTTATTACACTTTACTTAAGCTTACTTAGGGAATGCATATCATTATAGGTTGCACATGTCACACCTAATTATTTGCATCTTGCATCTAGGTTTGTGCATACATTGAGAGATATGAGTTGGACACTTAGGGAAGTGTGTGTAGGAGAAATTCCACTCTTTGTGGTGTGATCTAGTTATCACCTTTTTATCTCCACCTTTCGTGGCATGATAATTCCACCTTTGGTGGGTGATCCACCTTTCATGGAATTATCTATTATTTCTTTCTACCTACCCTACACATGATTGGGACACTTGTATCATTCATATCCCTTCATTGTGTCCTAGCTTGCGTTTATAAGAAAGCCTTGTACATGCTTGTAATTGTCCATCTTCATGTCTATCTTCATGCATATTGAGAATACAATAATCATATTCTCTCATCTTGTCTCTCTCTTTTGTGCTATGTTTAGTCTCTTGATCCTGTTGTTGCTTTTCATAAGTTCTTACACACCTGTCCAATCCTTGGAGCCTTTCAGTTGATCATCATCCCTTAGTATCTTAGGTATGAACCACTGCTTTAGTATGTGAAATGAATCCATTCTTTCCTTGATATTTTGGTCTTCTATAGACATGTATTAAAATTCATCTATGACCATTCAGACCATTTGCTTAGTAGGCTTTAAAGCTGAAGTGGCTTCAAAAATCCTTTGTAAAATTCTGCACAAAGTCATTAAGATGCGATGTACAAGTTGCCATTTCTTGAATAAGGGGTCCAATATAGATACATGGGCCTTTATCTAATCAACTTCTTGTGACAAGGAAACATAACATTCATACACATTTTCCAATTTGTCTACAATTAGTTTAACCCTATGCTCCAAGATCTGTTCCAATACCCTGAGGGTTTCTCTCTTTGCTCTTTCCTTTGTTTCTACATTACTCTTTTCAACTTCTCAATTTCTTTTTTTAGCACATTAACTTGTTCAACGGTGATTTCACCTGTATAAGTCTAGATGGTAAGGGGTTGGTATACTATTAATTATGTGCTTTGGGAAGGACCTGCTCCCTTCAACTATTGTTTCAATTTCACATTTTCTATGAATAACCTATTCACTTCATCATTCGGATTAGTCTGTGCTTTCTCATATTCTTCCAATCTAATCTCCATAGCTTTAACTACATCCCTAGTAACCATTATTGAGTGCATTGTCATAGTAGCTTCCTCCAATGCTGATGCGTCTTGAAGTGTCTTTACCATGGCAATCCCTCTCATTTATTTTACAACATCAAGCAATCTTGGTTTTTTAATTATTTTTTTCTTTGTCCAAAATGATAGGGTTTCAAGTCTTGGATTGTAACCTGTGCCACTCATTCCCTCATCCGAATTGATTCAGAAACCAACATGAGATTTTCTTGGCTTCTTACTTTATCTAGTAAGAATATCTTTTTTAACTCCATCCTAGAATAATTAGTATATTTCTTTCTAAGACCAATTTTCTTGCTTCTTGGGGGCTAACAGTAATTTCACTAATCCTAATTTCTTCAAGAGTCTGAGCAATAATCTACTCATGTTGTGACTCCTTAGTGCTCATCTTATTAATTTTGAGTCTCTCCTCAAATTCTTTTATTTTCATCTTAAACCAAAAATCCTTAAACTCGGGAGTTTGAATAAATTCATCATCTTCAATAAATCTAAGGGTAGAAATCACCCTTCCATCATCATGCACTTCTTGATCATTATTCCCATGTATGCCCACTCTTTCTTCTAGTTTGTCAACATCAGTTGTAAGCTTAGGTGGTGGCTGATCAACTTCATCATCTTTAAAATTCAAAAGTACATTAGCCACCTCTTCAATATCCCCTACTCCACTTATTTCATATGTTGCTAAGGGGGCCACTCCATGTGTCTTTTTCCTTTTAGGATTTGATTTCTTAGGGGATACTTCTGATTGTATTGTGGCAATGTATGGTAGGGGATTTGTGATTACAATACCCTTTGGTTTGATGGGAAGCTTGGAGGGTTTCAAAGATTGACCCTTAGGTTTCTTTTCTGGTTCAACATATAATCTTATAAAGTTGTTAATTATTACATTCATCCTTTTGATAGGATCCTTTTCTTCAACATAGAATCTATGGAATCGAGTGTCTCTTTTCTTCTTCTCCTCCTCAAGCCTCTTTATGATTTCCCACTTCCTCTTCCTCTAAAAAACCTCATCAGGTGTACAACAATTTCTTATTACATCTTCTTTGTAATCCATTACATGGGTAATCCCAACTTTAGTGATAAGTGTTTGTTTTATAAAATTTATATGCTCTTCAAGATTAAAGACCCTTTCTCCTTGTGACCTCAATGAATGCTACATCTTCAAATAGTTCTACAGTTCTTCAAGAGTGTTAGACTCTATGGATAGCTCCTCACATTTAGTTAGGTCAATGAGGAATGTCCCCTTTTCTGTCTTTTCATAACATCCTACTCCATCCATAATATTTGCCACATAAATTCTAAAAATGCAATTCAAATAGAAACAAATTTAGGTAAAACATGTGGGGCTTGAGGACACCCATAGACCCTTATTACTATTTGGTCTGCTAAGAAGTCACTTAAATTGTGAGTGTGTCCCTGCTCTGGCTTCAATGCTAAAGGTCTTAATACTTGCATGATTTTATTAGGAAATCTTGGTGAAAGATGACCAAGAACGACCATGACCTTTACTACAAAATCATCATGAAAAACTACATAATCACTATTTTTACATCTACTATCCCAGATGTAACACCAGTTTTGTACAGGAAACCTATTCCCTTCATCATCAGTAATCCCTGAAAAAGTTATTTTAGACCATTTATTTCTATTTTGGTACAATATTAAATGACATAACAGAGAGTATTTCTTGAAAGTGATGGGAGCTAAGTTCTCTCTTACAATAAAAAATTAATCAAGTAGCTCCCTTTCTCAATTTTATTAGCAAATTCATACTCAATGTTGACTTCAGGATTTTGTATCCTTATTGCCATCATCATGAGATATGTTGGAATCCTCTCTTTAGCATCTATTCCAAGCACTTGGCACAAATAAAAACAAGTTCTTTTGAAATATACTTGGAAGTATTCTATGGAAAATGGATCATTTTGGGAGGGGGAGATAGGTATCCTCCTATTGTTTACACCCTTTTTCATGTGTAAAGGAATTTCATCACTCCTATAGTTTTTTCTCAATCTCCTATAATCCTCCTCACTTATGTCCAAGTCAATCTTAGTGATAGCTTTCTTTTTTAACATAAAACACTCCATAATTGATTCTTTAGTTAGCACCACTAATGGTGAACCATCTGACATTCTTATCATCTTGGTAGCTAGGTGATAATATTGTGCCAATACTTTAATAAGCTCAACATCTACGAAGACATTTGGGACTATCAATTTGGCCAAATCTAAGGTCCAAGGATTCAAAACTGGTATCTTCTCAACCCTTTTTTCATAGAAGTACCAAAACAGATCCCACCCTAAGATAGGGATAATTGGGTCTCTACATCCATGGGTTGTATCTTTAAACACCTTTTTGGATCCTTTTGTCTACAAAATTAGGTAACACATCTAAAATGGATTGTTGCAGGGACCTCTTCTTTGATTTAGAAACTGTGGACTCTTCCTTTTTACTCACAAGTTGACTTCTTTTGGGTGGCATGATGAAGAATTTACTCCTACTTGATTTTTTAAGTGTATACTTGTAGAAGCAAATTAAGTTCTTATACACTTGCTACATAGGGTTTCTATGAACTTACCTAAGAAAATAATAGCTGTAGAGTTTTCCCGCTTGAACTCCCTTACCTCCAGTATGTTGAACTTTGTGAATGATTTCCAAAATGTCATCGAGTCCCAAGTAACATTTGTTGCTAAGCTTGGTCGCCTCGCTATTAATGTCAATTCATGCAAAATATTTTAGAATCTTCCCATATTTCAAGTTTGAATACATGTCGTTGATATTGGGAAATCAAACGGTGTAACCATTTAATGCTTTGACAACTTTTATCACAGTACCACTCTATCATTTCAAGACCACTGTAGGGTAGTGTTAGTAGTACCACCACCCCATGCACACCCCTTTGGACTCCTACAGGACGGTGGGTTAATTCTAGCAGTTGAGTGACTGTTCACTGCCATACTGCTCTACCATATCAAGACTGCTACGGGCTAGCGGTAGAAGTACCACCATACCGCTCTATCATATCAAGACCACTGTGGGGTAGTGGTAGAAGTACTGCCACCCCACGCACACCCCTTTGGACTCTCAAAAGATAACATGTTAATTCTATCTGTTGTGATTGTTCATCGCCATATCACAAGGTCATTGTGTACCCCTTGCTTGGTTGCAGTTTACTTTAGTTGTTAACATGTTCTCACCATCACCCCGTGGTATTCATATTTGGTTGCTATAGTATTGTGGTAAGCATTTGAACATTGACCTATCTATCCCACCATCCTGTGCATACCTCTATTGACTTCTATAGTAGTGTGGTATTGGATTTTATTATGAATGCAGTATTTTAGTTATCATTTTATTGAAAAGATTGAACAATTTTCTAATTTTGTAGTCTCTTATTTTTAGTTTTCAGTGTCATTCAAACCTAAGAGATCATTTATTTTTTTGTAATGGGGAGGCTTAGTTCACCTAATGTTAATATTTCTATATGTATTATTAAATAATAGATGTTCATTATATGTTTGCATCTAGAAAACATATAGGACGTAGAAGAAATTATACTCTAACTAAACAAAATTAATTTCAAATTTTAAACCAAAGTAAGAAAAATAAGAAGAATGATTGAACCTAACTTTAAATACACTTCAAATCAGCAATGAACATCTTAGGTTTTGTATACAATGTACCAGCAGAATAATGATGGTTACATTGAAAAATGTATCAATAAAACAACAGTGAATAAGCATACCTATACTCAGATCTTTATTACATTCAATAATAAATTACACCATACATATAACCAAAGTTTAAGTGACAAGCTAACCTCTTAAGGTGACAAAACATCATCATAATCATCTGCATTTCTAGCAAGATCAAAATCCTAATCATTTGCATCTGCATATACTTGATTTTCTTCCTCATCCTCATCTATGACATGCAATGCATTATCTCTCCCAATCTCTTCATTGGTAATCAAAATGTCTTCTTCAAACACTCCATCATCGTCTTCATCCACTTCTTCAAATGTTTCTTGTAAATTAACATATTGCCCATTAGGCATTATATCAAAAACTTCCATGAATTTTCATTTTGAATGAGACTTTGTTTGAATGATATACGGGTATGCTAGGATTCTTACATCATTAATTAGAAATGATTGGTTAATTTGAAGAGGGGGACATATGGCTCATGCGTCTCTAATAAAAATTGTCTTGTATTTGTGTGTACAAATTTATACTCATCAAATTGTATTGTAGATGGTTGGATCCACTCACATTTTAATAATATAGGACTATTTTCACCATATTCCACTAGAATAATTTGTTGGATGAATCCTACATATTTGTTCTCAGTTTTGTGAAGAAATTCAATACTAAAAACACAATCACAATTTATCTTTCCTTTGTCTTTTTCTTACACTCTTAAATGACTACCATAGGTTCATATTCCACTGAAACACACATCCCATAAATGTGGAGATTTTGAAAGCTCACTTTCCTCCTTTTTTATATCTTGACCTTCTTCTTTTGCATCACTAACTGCATTAGCAATCCATTCTTCAAATTTTGGAAAAGAATCACCTCGAACGAAATCAACATGACATTTACGCCTTTGAGGTCGATGTTACATCCAAGCTTGATTGTCTTCTTCATATTTTCTACATATAAATAGTAAGATTGATAATATAAATGTGTAAATAAAATTGAGTAAATAAATTATTGTGTAATTTTTTTTTTACCTACGCCACTTATCAAACACAAATGTGTTTTGAATAATATAGGCATGTATTGCACTTCTTTGTTGATGTGATAGCTTGAAGTGACATCCATTGACTTCTAATACTTCATTTGCAACTGTCTTCTTTGTAATCGTCCCATACTCGCCGATTGAAATTTTTAAAATCCACATATATTCTGTGCAAAATCCCATGGCCTCTTGCATTGAAAATCCCTTAGACATGTTTCCTTTCGGTGTTTCCCTAGTACGAACAATTTTTCTCAAAAACTTCATATATCATTCTATAGGATACATCCATCTTGTTCTTATCAGGCCACAATACTTTAGTTCATATTGCAAATGTATGAAAAGATGCATAAAAATGTTAAATATTGTTGGTGGAAATTCCCATTCCAATAGACAAAGGTTTTCAACAACCTCATCCCTCAAACTATCAAAGTTCAAAGTATCTAATACATGTAAACTCATTCTCTTTAATATTAGGCCCAACCTTATAACTGTGAATCTTGGCCCCTTTGCCAAATTTAATATATTTACCACAATAGGTAAAATATTATCTATTATGAAATGATAGTCATGGGTTTTGAGGCCTCTTAAGCCATTAATGTCAGTTTGGCTTATAATACTATTATTTACATATCTAGTGGGAAAGCAAGTCTCATAAACCAACTATAAGAATTGTTCGCGTTGTTCCTTTGTCCAAAGATAAGGAGCACTAGGTTTTTTATATTTTTCAATGAATCTTTAGGTGTCAAAAGTCTTCACGTGATGAAATAGTATCAAAAGCACCAAAAAGAGTTTCTCTAAAAGCATAGGCTATATTTTTCTCAGTATGCATAAAGTCAACAGTATGCCCAATGACTATATCCTTAATGTATGGAAACTTATAGAATATGCACAACCTTTTTACATTTCTTTCATTACATGGATCATATCTACTACCAACAATCCCATGATTTTCAAAAAATGACATTCTTTTTTGTCCATTCTCATCAATGTAATCACTTATTATTAGCAATGGTGCTTCACGATTCTCTTCTAGACCATTGAACCATGTTTTTTGTTGACGATATGGATGATCCATTTTAAGGTAAGCACAATGTCCACAATAAATACACTTACGCAAACTTCTTGATTTCCTTACAAAATCCTTCAATTTGCAAGTAGGACATCCATGGTATCCATGAACATTGAGACCAGACAATGTGCCATATGTAGGAAGATCATGAATAATAAACAATAAGGAGTCTTTTAAAGTGAATTTGATTGAATGACCATCCCTTAAAGATTGAATTGCTTCAATTCCTTTCCACAATTCTATTAGCTCATCATATAATGGCTATAGATAAGCATCAATTGTATTTGAAGACACACTTTTCTTTCCTAGTATAATCAATGATAGCATGAAGAAAAATGGTTTAGTTGCTAACCATGGAGGCAAGTTATAATTTATTAAAAACACTGGCCAAGTTGACCATTTAGTACTTTGATCTGAGAATGGGTTCACCCCATCTAGAGCCAAACCCAACCTTATATTACAAGGATCTTGAGAAAAATTAGGCCATCTATTATCAAATTCCATCCATGTCTTATAATTAGGAACATGTCGTTGTTTTCCATTAATGCTCTTATTTTGGGCGTTCCCTTGCATAAGTTTAACAATGTCTTTGCACTATACATTTAGAGTAATCTTGGGATTACTAGAAAGTGGCGAAGAACCTTTCTAGGAACCACAACTGATTTCAACCCTTCTCTATACCTCGCTTCATGACATTTCAGACATTCACTCTCACTTACAAGATTCTTGTGAAATAATACACAACCATTCACACATGTGTGGATGTTTACATACCCTAAGCCTAGCTTAGTGATTTCCTTTCTACATTGACTTAATTTTGTTGGCAATGTGGAGTTAGGTGGTAATAATGAACTTAATAATGTCAATAACTGATCTACACTCTCATTTGTCTAACCAAACACCACTTGCAAGTTAAGAATTTGAAATATTGTTGTCAAATGACTTAACCTCCAATTAGCATACAAAGGCTTTGAAGCACCATCCATGAACTTGGACCAATCATCATTTAGACCTTCATTCAACATTCTATCAACGTCAAACCCTTCATCTAACATTGTTGCCTCTTCATCTATGTTTGGTGCCACTTCATCTATGTTTGTCGCCTCTTCATCTCTCACACTCTGCTTTTCTATCATATCTTTGTAATAATTGACATTCCAAGGGCTTATACCAATATGTCCATATCTTATCATATGTTGATAAATCTGGCTTCTTTTTTTCACCTTTCCACCAAGACAATCATTACATGGACATGGATATTTTCCCATGTCACTCTCATCAACTATTCTCTCATCAAATGAATGGTATTTCAACCTTTGGCGTTGATCCATTTGTAATTTTCTACACATGGCAACAAAAAATTGTATACTAAGAGACAAAAACTATTTTTTTAATTGAAAGGAATTTCCATAGCAATAGAGTAATAGAGAGCAACTAAAAGAGAGAGTTTAACTAATGAATTGTAAAAAATAGATTCTTGTAGTTTATATTCAAATTACTGATTACATTGCATTGCACATCTTTCTAACTCAAAGCATTACTTCACATTGCATAACTAATAACTAGATGCTGGTAGATGACAAAATTTCAATTACAATCTAATTTTTACAAAGTCAACCTAAGCAATTATGCAATTACTTCACATTGTATAACTAATAACTAGGAGAAACTACCAATTGCATTTGCTTGTCATGGCATTCCATGAGACCACATTTCTTTGAGGCATTTTTTTCAAAAATTTCACTGCCTTTTCTATGCTACCACATTTTTCATACAATGTCTACTAAAGCATTTTATAAAACAATTCACTGCCTTGCTGCTATGGCTAAAATCCTAAAACAGGTGATTTCAAAAAAGCTATGGATGCTTAGAAAAAATCTATCAAAGCATAATAGTAAGCAACAAGCTATGATCTCATGATTTTTTTTAGCACGAAAATCAACATGATTTTATTTACATTTATTTGTAGGTTTTAAAGCATTTTTTGGCAATTTTGTTGTTTGAAATGAGGAAAAATCTTTGTGGTTAGTTTTTTGCAATTTTTAATTATAGGATTCTCACAATTAGTGAAAAAGGTAGTGTTCATGAAGGAATGGAAAAGATGTGTAGAGCCTTTCAATTATACTCGTATTGTGCAATGGCTTGAATCATTTAGTAAACCATTTTTTCTTCACAGGGCAGCATTTTCTTATGGAATAGTTGACTAAGACAACTCTTGCTTCAACTAACCACCCCTCATGAAATCTCATTCATATTATAAGCTTGCATGATCTATCATAGTAAAGGTGATTATGATGTCACTATCCACTACTACATCACATCAGTCAAGGAAAGCTAGAGACCACGAGATTTTGTGGATAGGTTAAATTGAAGCTAGGAGATCTTAAGAGTTCTCTCTCAAATTTTAAAAAGGTTTTGGAGCTCCACCCTGAGAACTGTGAGAGCTTAAAATTTGTAGGCCATATATATGTTCAACAACAGCTGACAGAGAAGGCTTTGGAAATTTTAAGAAAGGAAACTCGCATAGATCCACCTACTTCCCATGCATTTATCAAAATGGGTGAGTTATTAATATCGTCAAACCCTAGTGTAGTCTTAGATTCTCTTAAGATGCCAAAGTCTCTTCTGAAGAAGAGTAGAGAAGAAGTTCCCATTCAATTTTTAAACAATATTGGGGTTCTTCATTTTGAGCGTGATAAGCTAGAGTTGGCTCAACAAACTTTTATGGAGGCATTAGGAAATGATGTTCTTCCTCTACATAAATCTTTGTGGTCAATTTTATGCATTTTTTACTTGTAGGATTATCATAGTTAGTGAAAAGGGTAGTGTTCATGAAGGAATGGAAAATATTTGTAGAGCCTTTGAATTATGCTCGTAATCTACAATGGCACTACAGGGCAACATTTTCTTGTGGAATAGTTGATTGATACATCTCTTGTTTCAACTGACCAACCTCTCATGAAATCTCATTCATATTATAATCTTGCATGATCTTATCAAAGTAAAGGTGATTATGACACCACTGGCCACTACTACATGACATCAGTCAAGGCAAGCCAGAGGGCACATCATTTTGTGGATAGGTTTAATTGAAGTTGGGAGATCTTAAATGTTCTCTCTCAAATATTGAAAAGGTTTTTGAGGTCCACCCTGAGAACTGTGAGAGCTTAAAAGCTATAGGCCATATATATGCTCAATAAGGGTAGGCAAAGAAGGCTTTGGAAATTTTAAGAAAGGAAACTCGCATAGATCCACATGATTCCCATGCATTTATCAAGATGGGTGAGTTATTAATATCGTTAGACCCCAGTGTAGCCTTAGATTCTCTTAAGATGCCAAAGTCTCTTCTAAAGAAGAGAAAAAAAAGTACCCATTCAATTGTTAAACAACATTGTGGTTCTTCATTTTGAGAGTGATCAACTAGAGTTGGCTCAACAAATTTTTATGGAGGCATTAGGAAATGATGTTCTACCTCTACATAAATCTTTGTGGTTAATTTTGTGCATTTTTTACTTGTAGGATTCTCATAGTTAGTGAAAAAGGTAGTGTTCATGAAGGAATGGAAAAGATGCATAGAGACTTTGAATTATACCCATACTCTGCAATAGCCTTGAATCATTTAGAAGACCATTTTTTCTTCACTACAAGGAAATATTTTCTTGTGGAATTGTTGACTGAGACAACTCTTGTTTCAATTGACCAACCTCTCATGAAATCTCATTCATATTATGATCTTGCATGATCTTATCAAAGTAAAGGTGATTATGACACCATTGGCTGCTACTACATGACATCAGTCAAGGAAAGTCAAAGGCCACAAGATTTTGTGGATAGGTTCAATTGAAGCTAGGAGATCTTAAGAGTTCTCTCTCAAATTTTGAAAAGGTTTTTGAGGTCCACCCTAAGAACTGTGAGAGCTTAAAAGTTGTAGGCCATATATATGCTCAACAAGGGTAGGTAGAGAAGGCTTTGGAAATTTTAAGAAAGGAAACTCGCAAAGATCCACATGATGCCCATGCATTTATCAAGATGGGTGAGTTATTAATATTGTCAAAACCCAGTGCAACCTTAGATTCTCTTAAGATGCCAAAGTCTCTTCTAAAGAAGAGCAGAGAAGAAGTACCCATTCAATTGTTAAACAACATTGGGGTTCTTCATTTTGAGCGTGATGAACTAGAGTTGGCTCAATAGACTTTAATGGAGGCATTAGGAAATGGCATTTGGGCTGAATTCATAAATAAAAGCCCTGGTGCTAATTCTGCAATTTTTCTTGTGCTCTTTAAGGATACGAAATTCTTCCATTGACTAGATGAAGGTGGTGTTTCACTTGAGTTACCATGGGATAAAGTCACAACACTATTTAATCTTGCTAGGTTGTTTGAACAACTACATGATATTGAAAAAGAAAATATTTTATACAGGCTAATATTGTTCAAGTTTCCTGATTATGTGGATACATATCTATGTCTTGCAGCCATGGCTCATGCTCATAATGAGATCCAACTATGCCTAGAATTGATTGGGGATGCACTTAAGGTGGATAAAAACTCATCAAATGCTTTATCTATGGAAAAATGGAACTAAAAACAAATGACTGGATTGAAGCAAAGAAACATTTAAAGCTACACAAAGTGAATCAGATGCAAATAATTCTTATGTTGACATTTCACTTGGAAATTGGAATTATTTTGCAACTTTGGCAATGAGAGGAGGGATCCAAAGGTGGAGGCACAACATCTTGAGAAGGCTAGAGAACTGTATTGTAAAGTGTTGGTAGAGAGACCAAAAAATGTTTATGCTATAAATGAGGCAGCCATTGTACTAGCTGAAAGGGGTCAATTTGATATTGCAAAGGAAATTTTTACATAGCTACAAGAAGCTACAACAAGAAACACCTTTGTTAAGATCCCTGATGTGTGGGTAAATGTAGCACATGTTTACTTTGCACAAAGACAGTTTGTGCTTGTAGTGAAATTGTATCAATTTTTTTTGAGGAAATTCTAATTTGGCACTGACACCCAAATTTTATTATATTTAGCTCAAGCACATTATGAAGTAGAACAGTGGAAAGATTGTAAAATAAAATTATTAAGAGCAGTAGAACATTATTAAGAGAAGTAGATTGTAATGAGCATTTTGAATTTGTGTTTAATGTAATGAGGGTTTCTAATTACCTCTGAATTTGTTGTAGAGGGCATCCCCAAATCCGATTTTTCTATAGAGGGCCTCAATGAATTCAATTTTTTTGCAACAAACTCTAAATTTCTCACCCTTTTCTGCTTTTTCATAAGTCTCTAGGTCCTCTCTGAATCCTTAGCACCCATGCCAATAGCTACTATAATTGATCAAAACACCTCATGCCAGGATAACGAATGAAGCGAGGTCTACAATGAACAAACAAAGTGAGGTCAAGCGAGATGAATCAATTTGCAATGAACATGAATAATCAATCCAATACATCACGCACATGAGTACATCGCGCCAATAATTGGCCGAATTATTTTTTTAAAATTTTGTCTACTTTGGATTTGACAACTAACTATTTAGTCATTTTTATTTCTGTGACTAGATAATTTTTTAGTCAATGACCAAACTAGTCATTTATTTACTCATTTATAGTTGAGTTGCAAAAAATGAGTAGAATTTAGTCATTTTTAGTTGTTGTGACTAAAAGTTTTAGTCACCTAGTCATTTATTTTCCAAATTCTACTAGTGGGTATTAGGGTTTAAGGGTAGAGAGTTAAAGGGTTGACAATTGAAGTTTGAGGGAAGATTGAGGGATTACGATTTAAGGGCTTAGGGATTGAGGGTTTAAGGGTTGAGGGTTGAGGGATTATGGTTTAAGAGTTGAGGGTTGAAGGATGAGGGTTTAAGGGTTGAGGATTGAGGGATTAGGTTTTAGGGTTAAGAGTTGAAGTTTAAGTGTTATAGGATTGAGGGATTAGGGTTTAAGGGTTGAGGGTTGAGGGTTAAAGTTTGAGGGTTGAAGTTTGAGGGTTGAAGATTGAGGGTTATAGGATTGAGGGATTAGAGTTTAAGGTTTTAGGGGTTGAGGGTTGAGGGTTGAGGGATTAGGTTTTAAGGGTTGAGGGTTGAGGGTTTAAGGGCTGAGGGTTAAGGGTTAAGGGATTAGGGTCTAAGGTATAGAGTTGAGGGATTAGGGATGAGGCTTGAGGCTCGAGGGTTTAAGGGTTTAAGAGTATAGGGTTAGAGGGTTGAGGGTTGAGGGATTAGGGTTGAGGTTATAGGTATAAGGATTATGGTTTAAGGGTTGAGGGTTGAGGGATTAGGGTTTAATGGTTGAGGGTTGAAGGATGATGTTTTAAGGGTTGAGGGTTGAGGGTTGAGGGTTGAGGGTTGAGGGTTGAGGGATTAGGGTTTAAGTGTTGAGGGTTGAAGGATGAGGATTTAAGGGTTGAGAATTATCCATACTGTAATCTTTCTCATTTTAAATTTGTTGCACATCTGATGCATTATCCATTATTGCTTTTACTTATTTCATGTTTACCAATGGACTTATTGTGAAAATTCCTTCACATGACTAAACCAAAGGGCCTCATTTTCAAGACCACACTACATTCATTTCAAAGATTTTAATAGGATATTCAGATATGATAACATATCTAAACAAGTTGATATTATCATTTGAACAAGATTTTTTATAGAATCCATATAAGTGCAAGCACACATACAATGACTACACAAAGAGCTTTGACAAAGGTTTTGAAACTAGAAGAACAATAGAATTTATTATGTGCTTCTTTAATTTGATCTTCTACATTTGGCATCTTTTACAACCTAGGACTTGAGAGTCTTGAAGCTCTAATGCCATATTTTAAACAACTGCTAGAAATAACTCATACATGTAGAACTTATACAATACTTATCTATTTACTTGCATATGATTAAGGTTTAAGAGTTGAGGGTTGAAGTTTGAGGGTTATAGGATTGAGGGATTAGGGTTAAAGGGTTGAGGGTTGAGGTTAAAGGGTTGAGGGTTGAAGTTTTAGGGTTGAAGGTTGAGGGTTATAGGATTGGGGGATTAGGGTTTAAGGGTTTAGGGATTAGGGGAGGGTTGAGGGATTAGGGTTTAAGGGTTGAGGGTTGAGGGATTAGGGTTTAAGGGTTGAGGGTTGAGGGATTAGGGTCTAAGGTATAGAGTTGAGGGATTAGGGTTGAGGGTTGAGGGTTGAGGGTTGAGGGTTTAAGGTTAGGGGTAGAGGGTTGAGGGTTGAGGGATTGGGGTTGAATATATAGGTATAAGGATTAGGGCTGAAGGGTTGAGGGTTGAGGGTCAAGTTTTTAAGGGTTGAGGGTTGAGGAATTAAGGTTATAGGGTTTAAGGGTTGAGGGTTGAGGGATGAGGGTTATAGGATCTAGGGATTAGGGTTTAAGGTTCTAAGGATTAAGGGTTGAGGGTTGAGGGTTGAGGGTTGAGGGATTAGGGTATATGGTATAGAGTTGAGGGATTAGGTTTAAGTCTTGAGGGTTGAGGGTTTAAGGGGTTTAAGAGTTTAGTGGTAGAGTGTTGAGGGTTGAGGGATTATGGTTAAGGGTATAGGTATAAGGATTAGGGTTTAAGGGTTGAGGGATTAGGGTTGAGGGTTGAGGGTCAATGTTTTAAGGGTGATAGATTGAGGAATTAATTTTAATGGGTTTAAGGGTTGAGAGTTGAGGGATGAGGGTTATAAGATTGAGGGATTATGGTCTAAAGGTTTAGGGATTAAGGGATGAGGGTTGAGGGATTAGGGTTTAACGGTTGAGGCTTGAGGCTTGAGGCTTGAGGGTTTAAGGGTAGATGGTTGATGGTTGAGGGTATAGGGCTAAGGATTAGGCTTTAAGGGTTTAGGGTTGAGGTTTGAGGGATTAGTGTCCAAGGTATAGGGTTAAATGGTTTAGGGTTGAGGGTTAAGGTTTAGGGGTTGAGGTTTGAGGGTTGAGGGATTATGGTTTAAGGGTTGAGGCTTGAGGGTTTAAATGTAGATGATTGAGGGTTGAGGTATGAGGGTTGACGGTATAAGGCGAAGGGTTAGGGTTTAAGCATTTAGGGTTGAGGGTTGAGGGATTGGTGTCTAAGGTATATTGTTTAAGGGTTTAGGGTTCAGGGTTGATGATTTAAGGGTTGAGGGTTGAGGGTTGAGGGTTTAAGGGTAGATGGTTGACAGTTAAGGTATGAGGGTTGAGGGTATAGGGCTAAGGATTAGGGTTTAGGGGTTTAGGGTTGATGGTTGAGGGTTTAAAGGTTGAGGGTTGAGGGATTAGGGTTTAAGGGTTTAGGGTTGAGGGTTGAGGGATTAGTGTCTAAGGTATATGGTTTAAGGGTTTAGGGTTGAGGGTTGAGGGATTAGTGTCTATGGCATATGGTTTAAGGGTTTAGGGTTTAATCCTTCTCTACCTCTTCATCCCTCCTTAGCCAATTCTACGTCTCTCACTCCTTGTCTCATTACTACTCCACTAGGTCTCTCCAACTCTTCTCCCTTATCCTTTTCATTATCTCTAAAGCTCATTAAACCTCTCCCTCCATCCCTTAATACTCTACTAGTTCTCTCCCACTCTTCTCTCTCCCCTTAGTAGGTCTCCATGTAGGGTCAAGTCTATCACAATTGCCAATTTTTTATATAGCACATTTGGCGCTTGCCAAATTGCAAAGCTCAGAAATATCACATTTGACATTTACCAAATGGAAAAATTGTTATGAAACACATTTGGTACTTTCCAAATTTGGTGAGTTCTAAATTGGTTTTTCCAAAAATGGTAAAAAGGGAGTTGACTCATGATACAGGCCCACAATTTTCTTCCTTTGTTTGGTTTTGCATATTCTCCGACAAGAAAACACCTTTTTATGTAGTGGAATTCTTGTGGTGCGATATTATGCTTTCTCCATCACATTTTGAGCAACAATTTTATTTTTGGAAAACGTAAAAGAATATAACTTGAATTTTCTACAACATATTTGATTATCTCAAGTAATATATTTATTTTTGTAGAATTGAAATGCTTATATTGAGATTTTTTGTTTAGTTTTGACAATATAGACAATTCTTTTCATAATTTTATTAATCCTAATAGTTTTACATAGAATTAAACATTAAATAAGATATAAGATGCATAAAAAACATTAAATTTTTAGGAGTTTGAAGAAAAAAATCAAATATCAAGACATAATTTAGATAAATTCATGTAAACTTATATATATAGGATTTTAATTTAACACAAAAATACTTATGTATTCCATTTGCATTGCTTATAGTGGTCCATTTCCATCATTGTTAGTGGAATTCCCTCTTTTTCATTTGAGTTTTTAGCAAATGACCTAAAAAAATAAAATTAATTCACTCTATATTGGCTAGAATGTAGGTGGATTTGGAAATCTCAGAATGATTAAGAACACTATATTTTTCCTAGAAACCACCACTATAATGAAGAATTAAGAACACTATATTTATACTAGAAACCCTCTTAAGAGACAAAATACAGACTGTGGTAGTGGAAAAAATAGCATGTGGAAGTTGCAATTGTCTGCTACCTATATTATGTAGAAATTTGTCATATTCAATGAGTGTACAAATGAAGTGCTACAATATGCCTCTTGCTCCATTCAATAATAAATTCATAGTGGATGCAATGCTTACCCCTTCCTCCATTAGTTGCATATTTTCCTTTGCTTGTCACATAGAACAATTTCTTTTCATTTTCCTTTTCTTTTAAGTTGCAATTGCCTACTACCTATATTATGTAGAAAATTGTTGTATTTAGTGTGTGTACAAATGATTAGATACAATCTACCTCTTGTTCCATTCAATAAGATATTTACAATTGATGTAATGCTCACCCCTTCCTCCATTAGCTACATATTTTCCTTTGCTTTTCATATAGATCAATTTCTTTTCATTTGCCTTTTCTTTTAAGTTGTAATTGCCTACTACCTATATTATGTAGCAAATTGTTGTCCAGAGTGAAGGGAGCTCATAGAACTAGTTTGCTAGGGTTTAGGTTGACCACATAAATCTATTTACCATCTTTAAACAACCAACAATATGAAACACATCACAAATTCATCAGTATTCATTAAGGTGTCGAAATGCTAATAAAAATACTTAAAGTTTGGTTAGTACATTGATATTTAGAAAATTAGCTTTAATATCCCGACCCTTATAAATATTTTCAGCTATACATATATAGAATCAACTTTATAGTACTAAGTTTTTGGCTAGTACATTAATATTTGATGTAATGGTTCAAATGTAATGCTCCAAGTTGAAGTCAATTTTGGATGTAAACACAAGTTTTATTTCTTCAACAAACTTCTCTTAATAAGAAAGTATCTTTTTATCATCCTCGTGACAACACTTAATATTGGTGGTAAGTTTTCTATATTTAGAAAAGATACCATGAAACTCCAAAAAACATTTGTAAATGATGAAATCATCTTCAAAGAAACAAATTTTTACTTTCAGTAAATATTTAAGAACAAATTTCCTCTTTGTCTAGTTAAGATAAAACATGCTTACAAAATCCTCTCCTTTTTTGGATAGGCATGAGTGGTCCAAGAACGATCCTCAAATATTAAATAATACATCATTCTTTTAACTAGCTTATCATCTCTAAGCTCTTCTTCTATAGCACAATCCCCATCAGGACCTCATAGGGATATAATCAATATATTTTCCACTTTTACACATAGATAGCCCCCTTGTAGCAATATGAAAATAGCAATAAAGTCCTCAAATTAGGTAGATGAGAAAAAATTTCCTTGTCTAGATTTAGGACTTCCTCTTCTTTCTAAAAATTTCTAACTTTATTAGTGGTGCTATATGTACAAACACTCTATACAAACCATATGAGTGATTCAACCATCAAACAAAACCATTACAACTCAATGAGATTCATGCCATTAAAACCTTCAAGCTTAATAACATGTCACTAGATCCTTCATGTAAACGATATAAAATCATCATGAATAAGAATCACTGTATTTCTACCATGATACATAAACAAGAACATTATGTGCACCATAGGGGTTGATGTAACCTTCAAACAAAGTCCTTACAACTCAATAATATACATGTTCATTAGATAATCATGATAAAAAATTCAGACATCATTCAACCATGATGTATTAACAAACACTATATATGCACACCATATGAGTGTGATACAAAGCTTAAACAAACCAAATACACCTCCATGACATGCATGCTATTTGACCTTCCATGTGCAACTTGTATTATCATAATGCACAATGATGAATGTTGCATGAATAAGCAAACTAGGCATACCATATGGGCTTGATGCACACTAGTCATAATGTACATTTCACAAAAAGGCAATAATTTACTCATTTTATATTGTCATATATGTCAATAAGCCTTGACCCACACCAAACTTGCTATATGAGTTTGATGCAATCTTAAAATAAAACATATACAATTCAATGACATGCATGTAATTAGTACCTTCAAATCAAGCCTTTCATACAAGTCTATCTATGTCACTAGATCCTCCATGAAAATGTCATACAATCATGTAGAAGCATCAATGTCCCTCAACCATAATGCATGAACAAGAAAATTTCAAAAAACTTCCATACAAAATCATTTGTAACCATCAAATAAAATGCATACAACTTAGTGAAATATATGTTATTAGAACTTTCACTCAAAGTCATAATCAACATGCATGAATAAATACACTATGCACACCATAATGAAAACTAGTTATGATGTATGCTTAACACAAAATCAAAAATTGATAGGATGTCACTAACTTATTTGACTGCAAAATGCGACGAAACTTTCCGACAAAAGATGTATAATTAGATGAATCGTCGGGTACCTATGTATTTAATGTGAAATTTTCAATTTTTTAAAAAAATTGTGCCCGATGTTCATCGAAATTGCGACGATTCATGATTTTTGTCACTTTTTCGATGTACATTGGGCATAAATTTTAATAAATAAAAGTGAGCTCGACAATTTATCTATACTTGCGATAATGTTTTCATGCTATACTTGCAAATTTTCTATACTTGTGATAGTTTGTGGAGGTTATAGGCCAAATTTTTTTGGTGCAAAATATCATAATTATTAGATTTTGTTACCTGTCTATGATTAAAAATTATTGGATGTGAGTTTGATATTTTTTGAAGATCTAAATATTCAAGCTTGGTAAAGAAAAATTATGTCAGATAATATTAGTGCAGAACAAAATGAAGACACTTGCTAGATTGTGGGCTAGATTGAAAAGAAAGGGTGATGGGAAATGTTAGTGTCCTTGCAATAATTGCAAGGGCTTAAAGACGAGAAGAATTTTAATCACAATAGATGAGAAACATTGTAGGAAACATGGTCACATTGAAGGGGGGCATGATTATTGTCCATTGGTAAGTTGTTCATTATATGTCTTTATATTGATTGAATTTGTAAATGTTTATATTGTTTTAACATTTTTTATATATATAAAAAATCACTTGATCATGATCATGGTTTATTTGTGTTGATCATTATTATAAAGGTGGGGCACCCTAGGGCACATGATATGGATTATCACGGCCCGAAGAATGTGGTTTGCAAGTGGAGGAACATAGAGATGTGAATATCAAAGATGAAGTTAATGATCCTATGGAAGAAGATGATCATGCACTGGAAAACACAGTTGAAGATGATGGTACAAATACATTGATCCATGACACATTTAGTGGCACAACTGATCATGATGATCGAGATGACTTTGATGATGTTCATGATTTACCTGTACTTGAGAATACATACAAGCCCCTTTATGAAGGCTCCCAAACAACTCTTCTCTCTACTATATTGTTGTTGGTGAACTTGAAGGTTATGAATGGTTTATCCAACATAGCAATCTGATGGATGTTAAGGTATGTCATATATGTCATCTTTTTTCATCTATTTTTGTTGTTAGTTCATCACTAGTAAATAAAGGATGAAAAATGTACCATTAATATTCTTTATATTAACAAAAAAAAATTGTTGTAGATTGATAGGTGAATTTTTGTTACCACCATCAAATATTTTACCTCGTTCATACTGAGATTTATCTACCATTATGAAAGATATTGGAATGGAGTATCAATCAATAGATGCATGTCCCCATGATCATATTATATGTCATAAGCAATATGAATTTGCATCATAATGCCCCGAATGTCATATCAGTAGATATCAAACATATCAACTAACAAAAAAGTGCCTCACAAGGTTCTTCGTTATATTCCCATTATTCCACGTATGCAACAATTATTTAGGTGCGAAAGCTTAGCACAATTTATGGATTACCATGCATGAAATAGAAGTGGAGATGACATTCTTTGAATGCCTGCAGATGGTTCTGCATTTAGGGACATGGAGGAAAAATGGCCACACTTTAAAGAAGAACCTCGTAATCTCATGCTTTCATTGGCAGCAGACGGTGTCAATCCATTCAGAGAGCTGAGATCTATTTACTTAGTCTGGCATGTTTTTGTTATCAATAATAACATTCCTCCATGAATGTCAATAAAGAGGGAGCACATAATGTTGGTAATTATTGTTCCAAGTATTTGTTTACATCAATTTTCTTTAAGGTAGTAGCATCTCATTTGTCTTATTTGTTGCATAATGACTTATAATTTTTTCATTTAATAGTCATGTACAATAATTTATATATATTGCAGTAAAATGGTTATAATAATTATGTAATGTTTATGTTCATTCAACCAAGTAAGTACTAAGTTAAAGATATGAATGTATATATCGAGCCTCTTATCAATGAGTTACTAAAGTTATGGAATGTCATCACTATGTATGACGTCTCTAGACCAATAGGACAAAAAAAATTTCAATTCCATGCAATGCTTGTATGGAAAATTCATGATGCCCCAAGGCTAACACATTTTTGTGGTATGTTATAACGTTCAACTGCACTTTAACGATATTTAATTTTATGAAGTAGATATCATGCATGTTTTTTAAATAATCTATTTATTATATATAATTATAAAAATTGAAATATTAAATCCAATTATATATGATCTTGCAGGTCTTCAAACAAAGGGAAAATTTGCATGTCCAGTTTGTGGTCCAAAGATGAAATCTCATTGTTCAACAAGTTTAGGAAAGCAAGTGTTTGATGAGTATAGGAACTTCCTCCACAGAAATCATAAGTATCAAACTACTGAAAAACATCTTTTCAATGGGAAAGAAGAGACTACATCAATGGGAACTACATCAAAACGAAGAATGACACCTCACCTATGGAAGTTGGAATATAATAGAATTAATCGTCAAAGTTATACATCAGATTAAATTGTTTATCTATCATATATGATATGTTTGGAAATTATATTTTTATATTGTGTTTTGTTTACTCATGTTGTAATTGACAATATTTGTCATTGTTAATTTTTTTAACTTATATGCTTCATGAAGGTCATCAAGGCATTAATGGCCAGATTCCACAGGGACTAAAAAGTCATCCCAAACAATTTAGTAGGTTTCCCTACTACGAGAAACTACAAATTGTGCATTTGTTTGATACAATGCATATCGGAAAGTATAACAGAAATGTTATGGAAAATATTGGATGGAGGGCATGACAAAGAAAAAATTGTCAAAATTTGTAGTGACATTCAGGAAGCCAATCATGCAATGAAAAATGTCATTCAATTAAATAGCGATGAAGACCAAATTAATATAAGCGCCCTTCCTTGGTTATTAACGGAGCAACAAAACAATGCTATAAAAGAAGTCATACGAAAAATTCAATTTCCCATAGGATTTGTTGCAAACATAAACAATATCATAACAAAGAAAGGTGAATTTGGGTCAGGGATGAAAATGCATGATTGGCATACCTTCATTAAGGTAATTATTCTGGTATATTTTATATATATTTGTATACTACATGTACTTTTCAATGTATTATGTTTACTAGTTCTGGAAAAATAATGAAAAGATCATTTTATAATTGTTGTGGTACGTTCTACCTCTATCTCTCCTAGATAACTTCGACAACAATGTCAAGAAAGTTATATATGATCTTGGAAAATACATGAGGTAATTAGCGATATTTGTTCAATTCGTTGTATAGATCTTATATTTTCCATTTGTTTTATTTGTTATGTAATATATTGTATATTTTTGTTAAATCTCATTAATATATTTGTGCCTTGAATCACTTGTAGATGACTGTCATCTAAAGAAATCCATAAAGAATATATAAATTATTGGAGGAGAAAAATTCCTCGTCTAATGTGTGAAATGAAAAAGTGTCTACCTTCGACATTTTTCAATGCACATGAACACTACCTCATACACCAAGTTGAGAAGATTGAATTGTGTGGACCTATACACACAAGGTCAATGTGGATGGTTGAGAGGCACTTGAAATTTTTGAAGGATTTGGTTAGAAAAAGAGCACATCTTGAGGGTTCTATGGTGGAGGGATATATGGTATACCAAACCATGGTGTACATTACTGAATATCTTCCTAAGTTTGCAACAAAGATCCATGTAGATCTCATTTGGGATCCTGACTCCTTTAACAAATTCAAAGGGGAATACCTAATGGGGAAAGGTAGATTGAGGAAAGTGAGAGGTAATTATAAGATGGTCATGGAGATTAATTAGAATACATTTTACATTTCCTTCAATTGCTTGAAAAGAAACAACAGAGAACTAGTCCAAATGAAAGAATATTCCACACACTAATAGAAAAGTACTAGTATTGTATTACTCCATAAAATAAGTCATATACCGTGGTAATTAACTAATTATATGTCGTTTGTGAATTTCATTTTTTTTTGATACAGTTGGTCAAGAGTGGGATGCACTACATTTGTACGTCAAAAACAATCTTGATTGGATGATGGTATGGATTGAATGATGTCAACAATTTGGTCGCGCATTAACATGGGAAGGTGTGGCTTCATTGGCTAAAGAAGCTCATCGTAATGGAGATTCCAATGTTACACCAAGGGATATTGATTTAGCATATGTTTTAAGAGATAAATAGGTATGTATAAATATATTAATCACCCATATTATTTAATTATTTTCAATTATATTGATGTATATATATGTTGAGTTTTTTTTTTCTTTGCATACATTTGGCCAAGAATAAATATGTTTATCAACTGACGATGCAATAATTTTTACATATTTGACATATTGTAGGTGAAACACCACAAGGCTATGTGGTGCAATGGTCATAAATTTCAAATCAAAAATTTGGATGACACGAAGAAAACTTGTGATTCTGGGATAAATGCAATCTTTTAGGTGACTAATGTTTCATCTAGAAGTGACATACATCCAAAAGTCTCAGAAAATAGATACTATGGGATTTTGGATGATATACTTGAGTGTGACTTTAAGTCCTTCAAATTAGTTTTGTTCGTTGTCTAATGGTATAGGCTATGCTTGAATGAAAATGATCTCGAGAGAACTATAATTGAACATGATAATGGATTTACCATGATTAATACAAGGCCGATCGAGTGAGTTGGAAATGAGCCCTATGTTCTTCCAAGCCAATGCGAGTAGGTATTTTACTCAGAGGTTCCAGGTAAACTAGGTTGGTCATTTTTTGTTAGACATTATCCAAGAGGAAGGCCGGTAAAGTATAATGTGGTGGAAGAAGAAGATACTGAAGAACTAGAAGATGATGTAGACGATGATCAGGATCAACAGTTAGTTGATGATGTGCCTGGCAAAGATGTCAAAGAAGAGGAACTATATCATGATGATGTAGGAGTTAATGTTCATGAAGATGATATCCGTGTGGATGATGACATTATTGAAACTAATATCAATGACGACGATGATGATATGACCAATCCTTACAATGTCAAATCTGGATTGGATGATACAAACAAAGAGTTGGATGAAGAAGAAGATCAATGACATTGAAATGTATGAGTTATGCGATTATATTATCTATTTGATATTGATTTCTTGATAGAATTATATTTTACTTATATGGTTACATAATTAGTTCATGATGTACTTTTTAATGTTGTTAATTCATGATGTTACAACTATTGTAGCTCTCCTAGAAATTTCCATATGATCAAATCCTAATTACTCTATGACTATTTATGATTAGATATTATTTGATCATATCTTTGGTTATTTCATTCCCAAAAAATTAGCATTTCCTCATGTTGACCCTGCATAGTGACATGTGAATGGGGTCAATGTTGATTTTTTTTCAATTTGTGCTTGTATGGAGTGAAACTTGACATGGTTAGGCTAGACGCATGCATTGATGATATGGGAGGGTTTCGAGACTCAAACATGATGTCATGCTCTATAAAGGCATCTCGTCCTTCCTATTAATACAAGTTGCCTTATTCTTCGTCTCTTTCATATATTGTTCCTAATTATCAAATGGTGGTAAGTGATTATTCCCTTATATATCATTGTATAATTATTTTTTTCTATATTAATTTATATATTTTTATTATATTATGTGGAGCTCCAAAAAGTTAGAGAGGAGTTCAAGTTAGTAGGTTCAAAATAAAAAATCATCACTTGTTTCTCTATCTACTCAATAATCAAAAGGCCATCATCTCTTCCATCCTAGTTGAGAGGACTGATTATATTATGATTTTTTTATGTTCCTATATAGCTTTCTTGTACATGTATTTTGTATTACTAACATGTGACATTGCACACATATATTGCTTTCTTGTATATATTATAGCTTTACCAACATATACTATTGTATGCTTACATGGCTTCTTAGTTAATATATATTTTTTTATTATTGATCTTTTTGATATTTTCTATAAGTTATTATTAGATGATACACATTGGATTCCTTTTAATTTTTTATATTTGAAGATACATAACTAATTACAAGGATAATATAAAGAAGATATATATATATATATATCATTTATGAGTTTCTAAAATATTTTACTTCCATGTCAACCACTTTCTTTACTTCAATTGAGAAACATAGTACCTCTATAATCTTGCATTTATCAAGCGTCAATAAAATAACATTCAAGTACTTAGCTATCAACTTTCTCTTGATTGATCTAGTAATAATATACTAGCCAACTAATACTCATCCAATGATATCATCTTGCGTTGATTTGTGTTACTTGACCATCACATAATTAAACCAAGTACCACTTTAGAAATACCACATACATAGTCTTCTCTTTCTACAAACCCCCCCATTGTATTCATAAGGGTTTTATTGTAGGTCCCATCAAATACTATGCCCTAATCATGTAACAAGTAGATAAGTCATCTTTACTAAGGTCAAACAAGGTTTTTTTATCACAAAATACAATAGTTTTTAGTTTTAAGTGTTAGATTTATGTTTTGATTATAAGGTTTATCTTGTAGGTTTAAGGTATGAATTTAAGGTTCTTACAATGAATTTTCAACCAATGGTATTATTCTATCCTATCTCTACCATTCTAGTTCTAAAATAAAACATACAAATCAAACTTAAATATTAATTTTAATTTCACATGTTATTTTGATTTTTGGCCTCACGCACGTAGGAGCACGACATAGCTTAGTGCATCAAGACCCTAACTAGAAAAATAGGGTAGGAGGAAAGCCAGAGCGACGAGGTTGAGGGAACTTAGAAAGGGAAAATCGACAACCAAGGGACAATGAGTATTGTAAGTGATTTATATATCTTTATATTGGCACCCCCATTCTCTTTAACCTACATTTTTCATGCCTTTCCAAAGATCTTCTCGTACATTGGCACCCCCAATCTCTTTAACTTGTGATTTTCATGCCTTTCCAAATATCTTGTCGTATATTTGTTGTGATTCGATGACTAAGAGAATCTTCCATAATGACAAATAGTAGAGCTATAGGGTAGGTCATTACTTGATAAAATATCTCCATTCCTCCCTTCTAAGAATTTCTTAGAGGTAATAGTTGTCCACTTCTCTTTATTAAGGAGTTCTCTGTGCAATTTTAGCATTAATAGCTAGATTAAAAGCATTGATTAGCCTTAACCCCAACCCTCTCTTATTCTTGGGTTTAGAAACAAACTCCAAAGCCAACATAGGAATACATTTTTTTATCTTCCACTTTTGACCAAAAGCATTATTTTCCACATTGTCAATAATTTTCACAGGCATATGCAACAAACTTGTATTGTATGCTGGGAGATTTTGAAGAGTAGCCTTAATAAGTTGAAGCTTGTTAGCTTGACTTAAGAGAGATATTTTCCATCACACAAGTTTGTGTTGGAATCAATCTAGTAGGCTATTCAAAAAAGTATTTGGGATTGGGCCCTTAAAGAGTTGTATCCCAAGGTAGAAGGATTGGAATCATAACAATTTTTAGGAACGTTTTTCCAAACTCAAAAAATTTCTAGAACTTTATTGAGAAACTCCCATGAAACATGGTTGTAAGCCTTCATCAAATCTAACTTTAGAAGAAACCTTTCCTTTTATCGAGTTCCATAGAATGGAGCACTTCATGAATGGTAATGATACAGTCAAGAATCTTCCTACCATGGAAAAAACTACTATGCTATGGAGAGATCAACTTTGAGAGAATTTTTTGCAGTTTTAAGGAAATGATTTTTGCAAAAAAATTATGCATCGTGTTACAATGGTTGATTTTTTGGAATATCGAGGAGACAACCCTAGCCTTTTTTGGGATAAGAACCAAAAATTTAGTGTTCAACTCCTTCAGTAATCTTCCACTCCTAAAGAACTCCCTAGTTGCAGCTACCATGTCATCAACAACAATATCTCAATGCACTTGAAAGAAGTGAGGGAACTTGTTAGGGTTGGGGACCTTACTTCCTTAAAAAGAGAAAACAACAAATTTCACTTCTTCCTCCATTATAGGCTTCATCAAATCCATATTATCTTGCTCATCAACAATTGCAGGGATAAGCTTTACGATAACATTATAATTCATAGGACCAAAAACATTATTTTTAGTGAAGAGATTGTTGAAATTTTTTGTTTCTTTGTCCCTTATATAGGCTTCATTAGAGATTCGGTTACTATCCGACCAAATATATTTCAATTTGTTAGATGAGTTGTGTTTTAGAGGCCTCATATATAAAAACTTAGTATTCCTATCCCCAACCTTTAACCAAATCGTTCTCAATCATTGCCCCCAAAAGTTTTTTTTAGCAATTAATGACTGGAGCTGACATAAAAGACCTTTTTCTTTCAATATAATCTCTTAACTCATTCCTAGAATGTGGATTTCCTTTTATGAGGTGTTTAGATGAGCCATAACTTCAGATTTCTTTTAAAAAATGTTACCAAGTGAATTCTTATTCCATCTTCTAACATTAAGCTTGACACTGTTTAGCTTCTCAACAATTTGGAACATAGGTGATCCTTCCAATTTTATGTTCCATCAGTTAGCTATTTTATTAGCCAAATCAGGATGTTGAGTCCATAATTTTTCAAATTGAAAAGGAAAACCTTTTTCTATTCCCATTTTTTCAACATAGAAAAAATAAAGCCAATAGTTCTATTCATTACAATGCATTAGAGACAACATTAACAACCGAGTTGCCTCTAAAGATATGGTTAATTTTGGTTTTAGAGAAACCCCTAATCATACTTATGCAGTCATCCATCATGTTTTTGAACCTCCAAGGTGAGAAAAAATTACCTTTCAATATTTTTTTAATCAAATTTTAGCCCTATGTTTAATCTCAACATTAAAATAACCCTTATCCTTCATTCTTATTAATCCCTACTAGGAAGCAATAGTTTCAGCCTCATTATTGGATTTTTTGTCGATATACATAATGCACCCAAGCCAAGACACCAACACAATTAAAATTTTCAAGACTGATGTAGACCCATGGGTGTGACTAAATATCCAACCTCAATTTGATTCAAATACAAACAAAGTGTTTATTTTCAACACAATACCCTCACTAGGCTACTATGCCTCAAATCACATACTTTGATGAAATTATTGAATGAGGCTATACACAAGCCACCAAATCATGGATTAAGCACTGACACAAGTCCCTAAACACTGTACCAACCAATTCCACAAGGCTATTTTACAACATTCATGCATTTCATTAGTTTGTCCTACCAAAAAGGTTACAAAATTACCCTTGTTTTACAAAGAAAGGCCTTTCCAACTGCTTGGTTCTATTCCAAAACCTATTGATAGAGATTTTTTATGACACAAAACATCATATTTCACCATTGTTGGGCTAAGCCATGCCCCTTTTGTCACTATTCTACAAAACCCTCCATTTTCCCTCAATACACAAGGGTTTTAGAGAAACACCATATACCTGACCTCCCTACCTCAAATATTGTCTTCAACATATTAAAAGCATCCTAAAATAGGACAAAAAAATTTATTCATACTGTTCCATCTATCAAATTGACAAACCCTGAGTTAACAACCACAAATTCATAAGAAAATTGCCCCTATCAACCCTAGGGCACCACTTCAATGCCAAGTTTCTTGCTTTAACAGACCCCTAAATGAAATGAACCTCTATCCTACCATGTTGCACACAAATCCATTGAGTTACAGTTCCAAGATAGTGGGTGGATTGGTGGATCTCATTTGTTTCTAGCCCTAACCCTTACACAGGAAAAACAAGGCAGTCCTTGTATTTGATTGTTTTCTCCCACAAAATAATGATTTAGCACTTCAAAAAAAATGTAAATGAAAGGGAACACATATATTTATCTACACGAATGATCTCATAGCATTTCAAGCTTGTATATATTTTTACAACACAAAAGAACTTCAGAAAAATAGTAAAAACACACAAAATTACTTCAAGAATGTGGTATTTGATATGAAATTTTGGTATCAACTCCTCCAACAACCTTTTCTCAAGCCTTGGAAGGATTTTTAAGTCATCTTAGACTCCAAATACCTTCAACCAATGTCCATAACTGACTTACAAACACTTAACAATCCATTATCTTGCAAAATTGCAATTTTGACAACTTTTAATGTCAACAATTGCAACTTTTTACATTATCATCTAGATGACTTCCAAGCACCCTAAACACATTGAAAATGGTCTTGTTAGACCTTATGCACCTTGAATACATGACTCCCTACAAGAAAACCTATTCTACCTACTTTGACAATATTTGACCATCATTGACAATTTCTTCACATATTTGATCTTGTTTACAATATGGATCAATGAAACAATAAATGGTCTTTTAGACCTTATTAAAACATCAAACAACTTTGAAAAAATCCCTAGACAGTTATATGATCAACCTCTAATTCTTTAGTTTTGAACATAAGGTGTAGGTGCTCCTGCACCAGAGACTCCCTAATGAGCTATGCTTGTATTGCATGGAGCCGTCTTCCATTGATTGTAGAACATATTATTGACCCCCATTCACAAAAAAAAAAATGGTTTCTTGGGCACAAAAGTGGAGCAACTCAAAGATAGGTTCTTAGCAACATTTAAAAATTAAAATTTTATTCTTCCTTTCTTATCATGCAAACTTGTGACTCAACAAAACAAGTATGCAAGGCCAACAACTTCAAAGCTAAGAATGGCAGATTGCTAAATGTTTAACCTTTTTTCTTTGCAATGGGATGGGAATACAATATGATAGAAGTGGGATAAGAAATGCATCATTTGAAGCATCAAACCAATATGCAAAGATTAAAGAAAGTGCCAACCCCTTAAACTGAAAAAGTTTCTTTTAACTTTAAGTTTGTTGGGTAGCCAATTCTTTTAAGTTATCAAATCCTACCATCATACATAATCAAAATTTTGTTGTTTCAAATGACTATGAACACTAACTTTCACTATTTGAAGATGTTGAAACCTTGTCATAGAGAACTAGAACATTGATGCAACCACTCATCCTACTTTAAAACATACCAAAAATCTCCTAGCAATTAGACATAGGAAGATTTAAGATGACTTAAACAATTTGTATTTCCAAAGCATAAACTTATGATGACTTAACCAAGCCTAGTACACAGTCCCTCCCCGTTAACCACTTAGACATATGAAGTTTATCAGTGGACAGCTGAACCACCTCATATGTGCACTTGAATTATGTCTATTAGTGTTATAATTCATCTTTTTCAAGACAACTTAAACCAAAATATTATGTATGGTGAAACCATTCTTTTGCGCACTATAGAAAATTTCAATGGAAATTTGCATTAAATATAAATTTGCTGCTATTTTTTAGTCATGTAGGTGTCCAATAAACCACTTGGTGGTGTTTCCCTTCAAGTTTATTTACTTGAATGAAGAGAAAATTTCCTTTTATTACAATTAGAGAGTACATTTGAGGCCTTGGTTGTGTAAGTGGTGGACCATAGTCACATTTAACACTTGTTACAAAGTTTGGGAATTAAAAAATTAAGTAGAAGTATAGTAAATCAATAACTTGGATTAAGACTATGAGATTGTGAGACTGATAATGACTATCATTCATTACCTTTGACCCTCAATTGTCATGCAAAAATCCTTGGAACATTGCCATACATTGTTCATGTAGGAAAATTCATCACTGAGTCTAGGATTTTTAGGCTTCCATAGCCTCAACTACTGTGAACCGCATCTCCCAAACTCCATGTTTGTGTTAGGTTGTAAAATAATGAAATTTTAAAGTCATTAATTGCAAGGGATAGTCTCCATACATTGATTTGATTTGTGATGGACACATTTGGACAGTAGTAACAATAACTTGCAAACTATCAAGACTTGATTACCTTATAACCTGTCAAATTCTAGTGATGAAATGATAGATTAATCATAATGTCACCTTGGGATCACATCACCATGAAAGAACTTCATCCAACATCCTTATGAGTGCAGGTACCACCAAATAGGTATTTTTCAGATTTTTCTTCCTTGGGCGAGGGAAATTTAGGAAGAGAAGAGGAAAGCAAGACATGTAGTGGGTCTAAAAGAGGGAGATCAACTACAGTTCAAAAGATTAGAAGAAAATTCTGTGAACACATGGAATTTTTTCTTACTGAAGGGGGGTCATGTTCTTATGATGATGAGAGCATAGGTGACATCAAGGTGCCCTTGAGGTACAAACATCTACGGAAACAATGGGTACTCAAGAGACTTCCTCCAATAAACACTGATTTTTGTGTCAACGAGAGGATATATCGCATAGCACCATCATCATTACATGGTTTGGGCCTATTTTGCATGGACGACATAAAGGTCTATTATGAAAAAGTTACTGAATTGATGGATTATGTCAAACCCTGTTATAGTTACAAAGATTGGATGCAGTTGGTTTGATATACACGAAGTATGCATAGGTATGCATTGTCAGCAAATTATATACAACTAAAAGATAAGGATCAAAATAAAGGAGTGGCTATGTACATTGATGGAAGGCCAAAAGCATCAAAGAATATTGTAGGGTTTATAAATAGTACATGACCTGGGTCAACAAATAAGCAACCCAATTGCATATTCGAGGCACGTGAGGGAAACTATGTATTTGTATGTGCGATAAAATCAATAATTACAGGGGAAGAGTTGCTAATTGATTACAATTTGAATCACATAGATACAAAAATAGTTACTATGGGGGTGGTACGTACTATATACCATTTTAACCAACCTCCAATTAATGACTCCAATATACCATTTTATTATTATGTTTTTTTTCGTAAGTCTATTGGTTTCATTTCGGTAATGTTTTTTTATATTTAATTTTTGTCACAATGGGACATTGATCATATAGGGAAGGCTCTGTCCCAGAGCACAAATCATGATGCATCTTCAAGTACTTCTACCCAATAGTTATACCTCATTGTAATTGTACAAATTAGATACGAGAAAAATATTTTATTATTATTTTTTTTTCATAAGTTTATTGGGTTAATTTCAACAATGTTTTTAATATTCTTGTTGCAGTTGGTTGATTGGGGAAAGGCACCAGTAGTAGAGGAGAGCATCCATAGGGAGGTGCAGTCACTATTATGCGATTATGACATTGCATATTCGATAACCCTCTAGATATGATAAGGAAGACCCAAAAAAAATGCAATGAAGAAATCCTTCAGTTGTTATTCATAGTGCCTCAAATAGATGAGATAAGAGAAAGGGTTAAAATATTGATTGAGAGAGCACAAAACTTGCAAGTAAGCTATCATGAGATCTTTAATTATAATGTAAGTTCATTCATGGTTTAATATTTTATACTCTTTTATGTCATGAACTAAAATATGTGTTGTTTTTACAATTTTTTTGCATCCTCATGATGTTACTGGCCATGATCAGGGTACTGCAGGTGCTGCCCGGGGAGTAGGGGTTGGTACAAGTTTGATCTTGATCTTCCTGTGCATACATCACATCATCTGACCCCATCATCCGTGCCTATATTTTTGACTAAAATGTCAGCAACACATAGCATGTAGACATCGGGTAGTGCACCCTCTATGAGCGAACACATGCCAGATCATGCGTCAGGACATGTACATGGGGATGCAAAGGCCACTAGTACTGGTGATGTTTTAGTAGCATTTCCTGGATCTTCCTGTATTACTAGTACGGGAACATTGCCAGTCACATTTATGGTGACCAAGGATTTCATTCCCATAAAGATAGAGGTCATAGGTACTTTAAAATGTTTTAATTATTATATAATCCAATTGAAATTTACTTATTGATTACTCTTTTTATACTAATGATCCCATGATCATTTTGTAGGAAATGATTTTTTTAATAAACATTTAAATGATATTACATTGGATATCTTTAGGCCCACCATACGTATACGGTGGAATGCCCAAAATCAAGATTTAGAAGAACAAAAAGTATGAGCATCCCCCCATGATTATGGAGAGGGAGTGGAAGGACTTGGTGTCAGATGGAAAGGAGAAGGCTGAAAAGAAAAAAGGAAAGACACCACCAAGTCAAGGAAGGTATGTGATACTATCAACAATGTAATTATATACTGATTACTCTTTCTTTTTACATAATCTAACATATTTCAAACTTTTCATAAGCTTCCCAACACATTGAACGCAACAAAGGCAAGACTAGAAAAACACAAGCAACACAACCTTTGCTCTAGTGGTTATATGAAATTAGCCACATGAATTGTAAGTATCAATAAATGAAATATTGCATCCAAATAATAAATTGCAAATAATTTTGGTTTTATCACACCATAGAAGCAAAATTCATGATCTTATGCAAAAATGTAGGGCTCTGAATTCAACAGAGTGCCCACAAAAGAGGACCTAAAGATTGTCTTCCAACAAGGCTATGGAGACGTGGTTGAATGACTAAGACTCTTGATTGGGAAAACACAAGCTTCCATTACATCTGACAAGCAGGTAAATAAACTCAAAGAAGTTTATTTAAAATTTAATACTTGTGCAATCTATTCAATATTAATTTCCACCATAAAGTAATTATGTGCCTATTTGTTTTAAACAGGCAAGCAATGATAATACTACACATGACATTGGAATGCAGCCTGGTGAGGGTGGAGCACAACCTACAGATGAAGGTCATGGTGTGCATCCTGGTACTGGATGTATTCATGTGCTATACAAAATGCAGCATGGATTAATACAATTAAACATCTTTAATTGTAATTAGTGTATTAATTAATGTAACCTTTCGTGTTTCAACTTTAGAGAATGTAGAGCGTGATCAACATGTTGAGCATCATCAGGCTAGACAAGATCAGGAACATGATGTGGCCCCATCAGGTAAAGAGGACCACTCTAATGTTCTTTTAAACATATTTAATTGCAATTGGTGTATTAATTAATGTAACCTTTCATGTTTCAACTCGAGATCAGGATTTAGAGGGTGTTCAACATGTTGAGCATGAGGCTATAAGACAAGATCAGGAACATGATGTGGCCCCATTAGTTAAAGAGCACCACTCTAATGTTCTTTTAATTAATGAAATACTTGTAACAATAATAATAAAACATATCAATTTAACATTTATTTGTTATTGTAGCAGATCCCCCTTGCAGCGGCCTCCACGTCACGAGTACATGACTAGGCATACATTAAGATCACGAGTAGAGGGAAGAACAACTGAAGGGGGGACATATGATTTAGAAAATGATACTCCACTTCTTTTTTTAGCTACAAAAAAGAAACAAAAAAAAAGGTGATTGTAATCGTATTATGACAGCCATATTTTTGATAATATGTTAATGAATTTTAAAAACTAATATTTTTTACAACCATATTTTTGATAATATGTAAAAACTGAAAGAATGAATGTTATATGTTAATGAATGAATGTTATATGTTATTAATGGATGAATGAATGAATGTGAATTTGTTAATGAATGAAAGTTATATATTATTAATGGATGGATGAATGAACGAATGTTATATGTTATTAATGGATGAATGAATGATTAATGTTATATGATCGGGTGTGGGGAATTGAGAGTGATGTGAGGGGGGGAGGGGCCAAATGAGCTTCCATTGTCACGTGGTTGGCCCTGTTAAGTAGAGAATATTAAACTATTCTCGAAACAAAGAGAAGCTCAATAAGGTAATGCACTTTTCAATATAAGAAATGCATCATTTGAAGCATCAAACCAATATGCAAAGATGAAAGAAAATGCTAACTTTTCACTATGGTGGTAGAAAAATGATTCTTTATACCCTGATGCCTTCATTTTCCAAGCCAATTTCTCCTACTTTGCATAGCTCTTCCATGTTTGTGGATGTGATATGTCTCCTACACAAAAATCATGTACCAGTTTATGGCCTTCAATCCAACTACATCCAAGTATCTTTTTAATTCCTCTATCTTTCATCAATCTCTTTACTATTTGAACCTCGTACAGATGTTTTAGATGAAAAACCCATTATTGTGAAATGTGCCTCCAGTTGAGTAAAGTGAATCCATGCTTTGCATTATAATTTGAAGTTGTTTCCATTCCAATGTTCTAAACTTAGTTTTTTTGTATGACTTTGTATGAATACCACATTGTGTTGTGTGTGGATTTGGTTTCAAAGCTCTATTTCTTTTGTTTTTAGTGGTGGTATAACTCTAAAATTTGACTTTTGTACATAATAGGTTAGTGGAAAAATTGATAGCTCTGAAGGGTTTAGAGGCTCGATTGAGAGAGATACACAGATATTTGGATCTTGTTGATGGGAGGCTTCCACTTAACCATGAAATTTTGTACCATCTGCAGGTATGCAAAAATTTCTCTACTTACATTCATTCAAGAGGCTAGATCACTTATCTTTTGTCATATGGTTGGATTAATGTGGCATACAATGTCAATGTGGGCTATAGTTTTCTTAATATGTTAAAGTTATGCATAGTTTACAATGAATAGAGGGTGAAAAAGGGTGTGTAAGTTAAAACAACCATCATTAACAATCATTTTTTATACTATGTTATATTTATTCATTATTCCTAAAATTATTAAACATACAGACTAGGAAGAGAACTCTATTCAATACATGAGTATGTACTACATATATTGTTGTATCCAAGCCTTATGATCTTGGATATATCTAGGAAGGCCCAAGAAAGGAGTTGCATGTATATAAGTAGTTTATTGGATGTCTAAGAAGTTTTGGAAGAATAACAATACAAGACTTGTACGTGTAACAATAAATAACAATGCACTAGTTTCAATAAGAGTTGCATGGACATGGATATAGACACATATGTGATTTTTTTTCAATTCCCCCCCTTTTGCTATTATGGTATTGATATTATTATAGGTCCTCTCTATGTTGCTAGCATTGTATTGAACACTACCTTTGAAACAAAAGCAACATTTTGTCTACTCTCATACAAATGTTCTTTTTGTAATTCCAATTATTTTCCTATACTAAAACTTTTGGAATATTTTGTAAAAGTGAATTTACAATTCAATATGCAAATTCATCCATGTTTCAGAACTTGCAACTTCAAGATGGATAAAGACTATCTCACAAACCCCTTCCACTAGCACACAACAATACAACACCTGCCTGTGAATATTGAAATAATTAATCAATTTGCATTCTCACATCACTAATAGGAGTCCGCTTAGATGAATGAAAGGCTAAATAATGTAATATAATAATATTAAAAATAGATTTATGGTTTCAATAATGTAATATTATGAATAGCTTTTCCTTTCTCTCCTTTCTTGTTCCCACATGATAAAGAGTTAAAAATTAAAACACCAAAAAAATATGAATGTTGTTGTTCCATATTCTCTTCTTCTCTTATTGTCACATATTTAAACTCCTCACTTAATGAAAACAATCGGTATAGCTCAATATCACCCATTGTTGGCTTCAAGTGCTCATTATAAGTAGCCATTGTCCCATGAGTGATGTAGTAATAACTAGCTATCCGTCCTAGACCATTAACCTAGAAATATCCACTTTTCCAATCATATTTCACCAAATTACTTTTGTCCAAGATAGTTGTAGCTGAATGTATTTGTTAACATAAAGAGTTCAATTATTAGAAGCACTAACAAGTACCATTAAAATAAAATGCAAGGGTCATACTTGTCTAATAATACCATAGGAAAATTACTATGTACTAAATTGAAAATCATAGCTATGCTTACCAAGCCTGCCCTTCTCTCTTCTAAGGTATTGTCTTTTTGTAAAGCATCAACAGATAGACCATATAGAACTGGGTTTCATAGCATGTGAATGTAAGGATAAGTGTATCCCAACCATGTGCATTCCTTCCTTACATTTTGAACTGTACCTAGGAAAATTTCTGCATTTAAATGATTTGCTAATTTTAAGATAAATTGGCTCTCAATTGGTAATTGTTGATTCATAAGGGACACATAATATTGCAGCTCACTATGACTTGTTAATATTATTCCTTCTCCATTGGAATCATACTGTGGCCTTCCATATATTGATATGCCAAAAAGGTCTCTATTGTTAGCATGGGCATCTCCAACATGGAGCCTTTTTAAAGGGATGTTGAGGTGTATGATCCTTATTGGGATAGAGGCGCAACAAGTATGTGTTAAGGTCCCTGTTTGGAAATGGACATTGTGGCTACTTGGCACAATCTAGTGTATTGTAGCATATTAGTAGATCAAGCTACCAATATCCTCAACCATCTATTGAAGGTGTCAATCTTGAGAGGAGCAAATTGTGGCCATTGATCGAAAGTAGGAAACTAGGTGCATATATGATATGTCCACGTGGCATGCACTAGTGGATTTCAACAATGTTTGCACTTCGGTGAATAAAAAAACTCAACAATTTAGCCATCCACCAATTGTTCGTAATCACTAATCTTTGGGGCAAGTTGATCTACACTTTCAATGTTGATTGATGTTTAAGTAATGCCTATAGATATCAAGCAGTTTTATCAAATGGTTTTGGTGAAACCATGTGGTGTGATCTAATGAACTTTGGTGGATGTTGGTACTTTGATAAATCATACCATTCAACACTTTAGTAGTGTACTGATTTTCTCAATTTGTTGATCTTCAAGGTGAATCAAAGGGTATATAGTCAAGTGCAAAAACATAAGTTTACACGACATGTCTTGGTTGGCTTTTGAAGTCAAATATGTTCAAGTAATTTTGGGTTGAAGAGAAGATCTCCCTTGACCATTAATATTGATGTAAAATTGATCTAGACCATTAATCGAGTGGGGTTAGAGTGCATTATAGGGGATGACCAATTAGATTTTGCATAACCATGTGGTGTTATTTGGTAGATTTTTGTAGATTCGTCCACCTTCCACCTTGGTAGTTCATCTATCCATTGATATCATTGATCATCAAAGCCAAAGCATCTCAATTGTTAATTTTGTCTTGTGTTTAGGAAACTAAGGTGGTGGATCCAAGTAATGGATAGGAAACATTTGAAGGACACTTGGCATAGTAAGATTAAATCTTATTGTTCAATGATTTTTCTTGTAAGGGTATAGTTTCAGAGGCAAACCATGATTTGGATGCCAAGTTGCTGCTTGGGAAGATGGTAGTTGATAATTGATTTTTTCCCATAGTGTTTATGGAAACTAAGGAGATTGACTCCCTGAGTTATGGGTTGTATTCCAGCCATTTAATTGGCATCATAAATCAAAAAATTTAGGTCTCTCCAGGCATTATGCGTTTGCATTTGAGGAATATTTTTCCCTGTTCTACAAAAAATATGATCCAAAGGAATGTCCTATAGTGCATGAGGTGTGGGCATCATGATATTGAGCCCTCCAAGTATTGAATTTCTCCTTTGAGATGCAGTGAGGCAATCATAACATACTTGAAGGTTCTTAACAACTCTAATAGTTGTACCAGGGGCCATGTTTAACAAACCAAATGCAATTGCTAACTTTTCATTGTAGTATAAGCATACCACTGCCTCAATGCTTGAACCAATAGTAATACAATTTTTTTCATTTGAGCGCAATATCATTTCAGACATGCTCCAACATTCAAAAATTTGTTATTTCCACTAGAAGGCTTGTCTTTAACCTCTTAAAAAGTGAAATTCTTTATGAGATGGACTTTGAATAAGATCTAACAAAATTACTCCATGGGGCAATTTGCATTAAACTTGAATTCTCTTTTCTAGTATTCAATGTGATATATATTTTGTTTTATAGAGAAAACCACCCATGCTTGACATTAGGGAAGAATGAAAGCACTACAACAATACCAATGAAGTCCATGTGCAACAATCTTGGAGATGAATTTAGATGCAGTGTGGCAATCATAACATACTTGAAGGTTCTTAACAACTCTAATAGTTGTATCAGGGGCCATGTTTAACAAAACAAATGCAATTGCTAACTTTTCACTATGATGGAAGATAAATGATGCACGTGGTCAAACCTATTAAGTAGAGTGAACAAATATTTTTAAAAAAAAACCTGTAGGGTTTCGTCACAATTTTGACAAACATAGCCCGATGAACCACAAAAATTTGTGATGAGGTTGATGTACATGCAACGAAGTTTTTGTCGTAATGGAAACTCCACCTCGTTGGAAAAAGGATGAATGTTTTTTGTTTTTTCAACGCTTTGAAATGGGCGCTCTGCAATGGTTTTTGTGTTTTTTTATCATTGATAGATGCACGAAGTTATGTCAATTTTGTGACGGACATCGCCAACATTTTTCGTGGCGCTGACCGATGATGTTGGGTCGTGGTTTCAATGAATAAAAGTTGGTCATTAAAGTGACAAAATTCTAGTGATGAAATTCCAATGACCAAATTTAAAACAATGTTGCGTCGGTAATTCGACAATATTTTGTCAATATGTCACCAAATATTTTTTTGGAATTTGTAGTCAAATACAGTAGTGTGTTGTCATATATTCCATTCATCCTAACACATATGATGTACTCCATTCAAAAAACCAAAGATAAGAGTCAATGTCATTCAATTATGATGCATAAACAAATGCATTATACATGGCATAAAATTTTGATGTATAATGGAAAAATAATCCACACCATTTAACCCTAATACATAAGTGCACTTGAAATTCAATGGCATACATGCCATTGGACCAAACCAACATGCAAGATGGTGTAAATTTCTTTCTATTCATCATGCGACCAAATTGACAGTTCCAACATGTCTAAATGGGTAGGTTTATGCTAGGAAAGGTCATGTTTTACACCAAAACATGTTGAAGTGGTCTGAGCTACAATGCAATGGCAATATCTCTTAAGAGACCAACATGCAAAAAGACAAAAAACTTCGATGAGTTGTTACTCAAAAACATGATACTTAGAAACATTCCATCTAAAGGTATGAGATCACCAGGGCCCCTCTACAATAACCTCTTGGATTTTTATACTTTCGAGCTTTTTTTCCGTGGTGTTGAGTTTTCTATTGATGGAAAAAGCATTAGATGCATGCAATGTAAAGTTGCAAGGTAGTGTAACTTTCATTTTGTTCATTGTATGACCAAACCAAAATTTCCAACATGTCTAAATGGGTAGGTTTATGTTAGGTATGGTCCTTTTTTGCACATAAACATGCCAAAGTGGTCCAAGCTACAATGTACCGACAATATCTCTTAAGAGACCAAAGTGCAAAAAGGAACAAACATTGATGAGATGTTTCTTGAAAACCATGGAACTTAGAAACATTCCATTTGAAGGTACGAGATCATGTAGTGACCCTCTACAATAGCCTCTCTTGGTTTTTGATATCTCCAATTTATTTTCCTATGGTGTCAAGTTTTCAGTTGATAGAAAAAGTGTCAAATGCATGTAGTGTAAAGTTGCAAGGTGGTGTAACTTTCATTCTATTCGTCGTATGACAAAATTGATAGTTCCAACATGTCCATATGGGTAGGTTTATGCTAGTTATGGTCCTATTTTTCACCTCAACATGTTAGAGTGGTCTGAACTTCAATGCACCAGTGATATCTCTTAAGAGACAAAAGTGCAAAAAAGCAACAAAATTTGATGAGCTATTACTCATAAACCGTGACACTTACAAACATCTCCTCTAAAGTTACAAGATCAAATAGGGACCCCCTACAATAACCTCTCTCATTTTTTATATTTCTAAGTTGTTCTTTCGTGGTGTTAAGATTTTAGTTGATGGAAAAAGCATCAAATGAATGTAGTGTAAAGTTGCAAGGTGGTGTAACTTTCATTTTGTTCATCATATGACCAAACCAATAGTTCCAACATGTCCAAATAGGTAGGTTTATGATAGGGATGGTCCTATTTTGCACCCAAACATTCCATACAGGTTCGAGCTACAATGCATTAGTGATATCTCTTAAGAGACCAAAGTGTAAAAAGGTAGCAAACTTTGATGAACTGTTACTTGGAAACCATGGCACTTAGAAAAATTTCATCTGAAGGTACAAGATCATTAGGGCATCTCTATAATAAACTCTCTTATTTTTTGAAATCTTTGAGCTATTTGCCCGTGGTGTTGAGTTTTGAGTTGATGGAAAAAGCATCAAATACATGTAGTGTAAAGTTGCAAGGTGGTGTAACTTTTGTTCTATTCATCATATAACCAAATTGATAGTTCCAACATGTTTGGATGGGTAGGTTTATGCCATACATGGTCCTATTCTGCTCCCAAACATGTCGGAGTGGTCTGAGCTACAATGCACCGATGATATCTATCAAGAGACCAAAGTGCAAAAAAATAATAAATTTTGATGGGATTTTACTCATAAACCACGACACTTAGAAATATTTTTTCTAAAGTTATGCGATCCAAGAGGTCCCCTCTACAACAACCTCTCTCGGTTTTTGATATCTCCAATTCATTTTCCCATGGTGTCGATATTTTAGTTGATGAAATAAGCATCAAATGAATGTAGTGTAAAATTGCAAGGTGGTGTAAATTTCATTATCTTCTTGTATGACCAAAATGATAGTTCCAACAAATTTGGATGGGTAGGTTTATTCTATGCATGGTCTTGTCTCACACCCAAACATGCTAGAGCGGTCTGAGCTACAATGCACCAACAATATCTCTTAAAAGACCAAAGTGCAAAAAGGAAGGAAACTTTGATGAGTTGTTACTAAAAAATCATGGCACTTAGAAACATTTCGTCTAAAGCTTCAAGATTGTGTAGGGCCCCTCTACAATAATCTCTCTTTATTTTTGATATCTCTGAGTTGTTTGGTTGTGTTGTCGAGTTTTTAGTTGATGGAAAAAGCGTCAGATGCATGCAGTGTAAAGTTTCGAGGTGGTGTAACTTTCATTTTATTTGTCATACAATCAAAGTGACATATCCAACACATCCGTATGGGTAGGTTTATGCTATGCATTTTCCTATTTCACACCTAAACATACTGGAGTGGTCTGGGCTACAATGCACCGATGATATCTCTTAAGAGACCAAAGTGTAAAAAGGTAGCAAAATTTGATGAGTTATTAATCATAAACCATGGCACTTAGAAATATTCCATCTAAAGGTATAGGACCACGTAGGGCACCTCTACAATAACCTCTCTCTATTTTTGATATCTCCAAGCCATTTTCTCATGATGTCGATATTTCAATTGATGGAAAAAGCATCAAATGCATGTAGTGTAAATTTGCAAGATGGTGTAACTTTCATTTTGTTTGTTATTCAACCAAACCAAAATTTCTAACACATTTGAATGGGTAAATTTATGCTAATAAAACTCTTGCTTTGCACCAAAACATGTTGTAGTGGTCTGAGATACAATGTATTGACAATATCTCTTAAGAAATCAAAGTGCAAAAAGGAACAAAAACTTTAACGAGTTGATACTTGAAAACTGTGGAACTTAGAAACATTTCATCTGAAGGTATGAGATCATGTAGGGGCCCTCTACAATATCCTCTATTAGTTATTGATATCTCCAAGTCATTTTCCTATGGTGTTGAGTTTTCAGTTGATGGAAAAAACATCATATACATGAAATGTAAAGTTGCAAGGTGGTGTAACTTTCATTTTGTTTGTCATAAGACCAAATCGACAGTTCCAACACATCCAGATGGGTAGTTTTAAACTAGGCATGGTATTTTTTCACACCCAAAAATGTCAGAGTGGCTCGAGAGCTACAATGTAGATAATTGACAATATCTCTTAAGAGACCAAAATACAAAAAAGTAGCAAACTTTGATGAGTTGTTACTAAAAATTTGTGGCACTTAGAAACATCTCATCTAAAGGTATGACATTATGTAGGGACCCTCTACAATAATCTCTCTTAATTTTTGATATCTCTGAGTCGTTCGCCCATGGTGTCGATATTTCAGTTGATGGAAAAGCATCAATGCATGTAGTGTAAAGTTACAAGGTGGTGTAACTTTCATTCTATTTATCGTATGACCAAATTGAAAATTCCAACACATCTAGATGAGTTAGGTTTATGATAGGCATGGTCCTTTTTTGCACCCAAACATTCTAGAGTGATCTGAGCTACAATGCACCAATGATATCTCTTAAGAGACCAAAATGCAAAAAGGTAGCAAACTTTGATGAGTTGTTACTTGAAAGCCATGGTGCTTAGAAACATTACATATAAAGGTACATGATCCTGTAGGTACCCTATATAATAACCTCTCTCAGTTTTTCATATAGATCCCAACTGTTAAATCCCGTGGTGTTCATATTTCAATTGATGGAAAAAGCATCAAATGCATGTAGTATAAAATTGCAAGGTAGTGTAACTTTTGTTCTATCCATCCTATGACCAAACCAATAGTTCCATCATGTCTAGATGGGTAGGTTTATGTTAGGCATGTTCCTTTTTTGCACCCAAACATGTCAGAGTGGTCCGAAATACAATGCACCAATGATATCTCTTAAGAGACCAAAGTGCAAAAAGATAACAAACTTTGACGAGCTGTTACTCAGACACTGTAGCACTTAAAAATATTATATATGAAGGTACATGATTTTTAAGGGCCCCTCTACAATAAAATCTCTCAATTTTTTATATCTCTGAGCCATTTTCCCATGGTGTCGAGTTTTCAGTTCATGAAAAAATATCAGATGCATGCAATGTAAAGTTGCAAGGTGGTGTAACTTTCATTTTGTTCATTGTATGACCAAATTGAAAATACCAACACATATAGATGGGTTGGTTTAGGAATGATCCTATTTCACACCCAAGCATGTTGAAGTGGTCCACGCTACAATGCACTAGTAATATCTCTTAAGAGACCAATGTGCAAAAAGGTAGCAAATTTTTTTGAGTTGTTACTCAAAAATCGTGGCACTTAGAAAAATTTTGTTTGAAGGTATGGGACCATGTAGGGCCCCTCTACAATAACCTTTTTTTTTTTATATCTTCAAGACTTTTTACCATGGTGTCAAGATTTCAGTTGATAGAAAAAGCTTTAAATGCTTGTAGTGTAAAGTGGCAAGGTGGTGTAACTTTTGTTTTGTTCATTGTACGACCAAAATAAAAATTTCAAAACGTCCAGATAGGTAGGTTCATGCTAGGAAAGGTCCTATTTTGTACCCAAAATTGTCGAAGTGGTCTGAGTTATAATGCAACAACAATATCTCTCAAGAGACCAAAGTGCAAAAAGGTAACAAACTTTGACGAGCTATTACTTGAAAACTATGGAACTTAGAAATATTTTGTCTAAAGGCATGGGATCATATAGGGATCCTCTACAATAACATCTCTTGGTTTTTGATATCTCCAAGTTGTTTTCCCGTGGTGTCAATTTTTTAGTTGATGGAAAAAGCGTCAGATGTATGTATTGTAAAGTTGCGAGGTGTAACTTCCATTTAGTTCATTGTACAACCAAACTAACAGTTCCAACACATCCAAATGGGTAGGTTTATGCAAGGCATGGTCATGTTTCACACCAAAAAATGTTGGAAGTGGTCTGAGCTACAATGCACTAGCGATATCTCTATAGAGACCAAAGTACAAAAAGGTAGCAAACTTTGATGATTTGTTACTCAAAAACCATGGCACATAGAAACATTTTTTCTAAAGGTACAAGATAATGTAGGACCCCTCTCAATAACATCTCTCAATTTTTGATATCTCTAAGTCGTCTGCTAGTGGTGTTGATATTTCAGTTGATGGAAAAGGCATCAAATGCATGTAGTGTAAAGTTGCAAGGTGGTATAACTTTCGTTTTGTTCATCATACAACCAAAATGATAGTCCAACACATTCAGATAGGTAAGTTTATGCTAGGAATGGTACTATTTCACACCCAAACATGTTGAAATGGTTTGATCTACAATGCACCAGTGATATCTTTTAAGAGACCAAAGTATAAAAAGACATCAATTTTTGACAAACTGTTACTCAGAAACTGTGGCACTTAAAAACATTTCATTTGAAGATATAGATTCGTATAGGGCCCCTCTACAATAACCTATCTTAGTATTTGATATCTTGGAGCCGTTTTCCTAGAGTGTAAAGTTTTTAGTTGATAGAAAATGAGTCAGATGCATGTAGTGTAAAGTTGCAATGTGGTGTAACTTTTTCTTTGTTTGTCATGCAACTAACCGATAGTTCCAACACATTCAAATGGGTAGGTTTACACTGGATAGGGTCTTGTTTCGCATCCAAACATGTCAGAGTGGTCTGAGCTACATTGCACTAGAAGCATGAAGCATACACATGAACACATGGAGTATACATAGGACACATGAAGCATACATGTGGATACACGTAATACATGAAGTATACACATGAAGCATACATGTGAATACATGTAATGCATTAAGTATACATAGGAATCATAAAGCATACACATGAACACATGGAGTATATGTAGGAAGCATGAAGCACACATGTGAATGCACATAATAAGTGAAGTATACACAAGAAGCATGAAGCATACATGTAAATACATGAAGTATACACAAGAATCATGAAGCATACAAGTGAACACATAAAGTGTATGTAGCAAGTATGACGCATACATGTGAATACACATAATACATGAAATATACACAAGAAGCATGAAGTATATACATGAATACATGAAGTATACACATGAAGCATGAAGCATACACGTGAACATATGAAGTATACATAGGAAGCATGAAGCATACACATGAATACATGTAAGACATGAATTTTACACAATAATCATGAAGCATACACATGTATACACATAATGCATGAAGTATACATAGGAATCATGAAGCATACACATGAATGTACATGTAATACATGAAGTATACACAAGAAGCATGAAGCATACACGTGGATACATGAAGTATACACAAGAAGCATGAAGCATACAAGTGAACACATGAAGTATACATAGGAAGCATGAAGTATACATGTGAACACATGAAGTATACATTTAAGAATCATGAAGGATACATGTGAATACATGAAGTGTACATAGAAAGAATGAATCACACATGTGGATTCATGTACTACATGAAGTATACACATAAATACACATGAGACATGAAGCAGGAAGCATACACGTGAAAAAGTAAAGCATGTATTCAAATACTTGTAAGTCATGAAGTATACACATGAAAACATGTAAGTCATAAATTATACATTAGAACACATGTAATGTTGGATATTACTGATATGTGGTTGTCATTGATGTCAACACTATTGGCATTTAAGGTTGTATATGTTGAGGATATTGAGAAAATTGTAATAAAATATGTTGTAAGTTGTCAGTGATGCAGTAAAGTTCAATATTGCCACCATACTGATGGCTAGCTCAGTATATTGATGATAAGAGGTTTTGGATTAAAGGGTTTGTTGTCAAGTGCATCTAGTTTATCCACATAAAGTTTTAGAGGTTGACATGAAGATTTGATTGAGTTATGAGTATCTATGTTCTGACAGTTGTTATGTTGCTTCAGTTGGTGTTCCTGAAAGAAGACAATGTGATTCTAGTAATTTGAGTAATTGTGGATGGTTTTGTAGTGATTCATGATGCTCGTGGATGTTTCTAGATCATTCTATATGTTGTTGATCCACATTGATCGTTTTCCTCGTGTTTTGTGATTTTCTTCTGTGTGTTCATATTTTTCATTATCATGGCCAATAGGGTGATTGTAGCATGTTGTGGATCTTCGAGGCATAATTGTTTAAGGTGTTTCATGTTTGAGGATGTTGTTTTGGGTCCTTACTATATTTTAGCTGACATTTTTTGGTGCACATTAATAATTGTTTATTGATTTGGGTTGACAGTTTGTACATATTTTATATTTTGTTGGGCCGACATGTAGTTGTTCTAATCTCTAGTTGCGGATATATATGATCGATTGTTTATACCATTTGAAGGAAATGGTGTGAGTGGTGTGCGAAGTGTGCGAGTGTTGTGTGTGAATAATTTTCTAATCATTGGAAGGCAGAAGTAGAGTGTGAATAAGAGTGAGAAGGTGTTTATGTGCTTAACCAGAACTATAATCAGGCATTAGAAGAAGCTAATTTCTCACTTCAAAATCTTTTGGATGTAATCCGAATGTTTCTATAAGATATTTTATCTTCATTTGGGCAGTAAGCCTTTTGTATTTGAGCAGTGAGCTCTAGACAGTGTGTCTAAATGCATGTGCATTCCCATTTACAATTCTTTTATACTTTAAACATGGTATAATCTTGTGGATTAACCTCCACCGTGGTTTTTCCCCTAATAGGGTTTCCATGTAAAAAATCTTGGTGTTATGTGTGTTTCTGATGTGTTGATGGTTTATGCTTTCATGTTTATATATCAGATCTAAGAATAAGTTTAATAAGTATAATTTCTATGACAATTGATTCACCCCCCCTCTTAGTTGTCTACTCCTGTGTTGCCAACAATTGGTATCAAAGCAGGTTCCTCAAAAGAAGTTTAATAGCTTGAGGTGATCTGGGATGACAACATACAAGAAGGATAGTATGATATTTGATGGAACTAATTATTCTTTGTGGAAAACTCAAATGGAGTGTCATCTAAGATGCATTGGTGAACCTTACTAGACAATTACAAAGAATAGGTATATCATCCCACATAATGGTCCTTCTACTGTAGGTGAGATTAAGGAAGTCAAGTACAATATTAGGGCTAAGGAAGCATTGTTGAGTACTCTAACTAATTTCGATATGACAAATGTAATGGAGCTGAAGACTGCTTATGATATTTGGAAAAAGTTGGAAACTTTGTATGAAGGTGATGCCCATGTGAAGATTGCTAAGTTGCAAAGCTTGAAAGGGAAATATGAAATGTTGAGAATGGCTGAAGATGAGAACATCACTTCTTTTATGCAGAGAGTAAATGAACTTGTGTATAGTATCAGATGTGTTGGTGGAACATTGGAAGAATCAAAGATTGTTGCTAAAGTGCTCAGATCCTTGCTTGCTACATACAAAGCCAAAGCTACTGCTATTGAGGAGATTCGGACTGTGATAAATGTAACTAGAGACATGTTGATTAGTAAGCTTACTACTTTTGAGTTAAGTCAGTTTGGGGATTCTCTTCCTAAGACAAAATCTGCATTCAAAGCTACTATCTCTGGAAAAGACAAGCAGAGATATGATTCGGGAGAAAGTTCTAGAAAAATGTCCAAGTATGAGCAAGAAATGAGAGAGATTGAAGAACAAGAGAGAAAACTAGATAAGCTTGAAGCACTCATTGTGAAGAGAGAAGCCAAAGGAGAAGGTAATGCTTTTCTTATAATAAGATAGGTCATTTTTCCTCAAGGTGTCCAAAAAGAGTTCCTAAGCCAAGACCTAACAAGCCTAGATTCCAAAGAAAGTGTTATTTTGTTGCTGTGAAGTTGTGACAAATGATGAATCTGATAAAGGGAATTTAAGTGAGGAGGAATGGGTATTTATTGCTATCAAGGAAAATGATCCAATACCTACTAAATTTGATAGTTGCACAAATGTGGAGAAAGCTCTAGTTTCTAGAGTTGAAGAAAAAGGATGAATGGGTGATTGATAGTGGATGCTCTCATCACATGAAAGGTGATAAAAGTAAAGTTGTGAGCTTGGAAAAGTATTATGGTGGTGTTGTAAGATTTGGTGATGACAAAGATGGTGTAATCCATGGCAGAGGATCCATTTCTCTTGATGGTAAGCATAATACTAGCGATGTTCTATATGTGGAAGGTTTGAAGCATAATATCTTAAGTGTTGGACAAATGGTTAAAAAGGGATACAATATTCAATTCAAGGATGGAAAGTTTAGAATATTGGGGAGTTCCAAAAATGTGATTGCATCTAGTACAAAAACAAAAGGTAATATCTTTCACTTGAATGTTACTAGTAAAAGTTGTCTGATTGCTCAAGTTGATGAAAGCTGGTTGTGGCATAGGAGAATGTGTCATGTAAAATTTGATAATATTAGCAAGATAAGTTTTGCTTAGGTAGTGAGAGATCTTCCTAAGTTGATAAAACCTACTAATACTATATGCAAGGAATGTCAATTAGGGAAGCAAACTAGAGTTTCATTCCAGGAGAAACAACATTGCTCAAATGAAGTGTTGGAGCCTGTCCATATTGACTTGTGTGTTCCTTCTAGAGTCATAAGTTTACAAGGATGTAGGTATTTCATGTTACTTATGGATGATTATTCTAGAATGATGTGAGTTACTTTCTTAAGGAAAAAAAAGGAAGAACAAGACAATTCAAGAAGCTGCTAGGACTATGATGCTGAAAGGAAATGTTATGCATATATACTAGAGAGAAGTTGTGAGTACTGTTGTTTACACTCTCAACCGGGTACAAATCAAAGGTGATACCGGTAAGACTCCTTATGAGCTATGGTATGCTCATAAGCCTATTTTTAGATACTTCAAAATATTTGGGAGTAAATGCTATATCAAAAGAGATGAAGATATAGGAAAGTTTGATGCTAGAAGTGATGAAGGAATATTTCTTGGTTATTCTACTAAAAGTAAAGCCTACCAATGCTACAATAAGAGATTGAGGAAAGTAATTAAGAGTGCTAATGTCAAGGTTGATGAAGACACAGTTAGACCATCCAAAACCTACGTATATGATTTAGATTATCAAAATGACAGTTCAGATAAAAGAAAGAAATTTTAGACCACAAATCAAGTTCAGATCATTCCAGTGAATTGGGAAAATCAAAAGGAACTAGTGAAAGTGCAGAAGTAAGATCACAAGAGCCTGAAGTTCAAGAACACCCTAAGACTCCCAGGTATGTAAGACTAAATCATTTAGAAGATTAGATTATTGGTGATAAGAACAAAGGTGTTTAAACTAGGAGAAGAATTACAAAAGAATACTGTTTGATTTCAAAGATTGAGCCTAATAGTGTCAATGAAGCATGCAAAGATGAACATTGGGTGGAAGAAATCAAAGAAGAACTACTGCAAATTGAGAAGAATGATACATGGATTCTTGTTCCTAGACCCAAGGACAAAAATGTAATTGGAACTAAATGGGTCTTTCAGAACAAACTGAATGAGCAAGGTGAAGTTGTTAGAAACAACGCAAGACTGGTGTGTAAAGGATATTTTCAGATGGAAGGAATTTACTTTGAAGAAACTTTTTCTCATGTTGCTAGGATTGAAGCTATGAGACTATTTCTTGCTTATGCTACTTACAAAGAATTAAAGGTTTATTATATGGATGTCAAGTCATCATTTCTAAATGGTGAACTAGAAGAAGTGTATATTGAGCAACTTGATGGATTTCAATTGACTGATCAGGGAGATATGGTTTTCTGGTTGAAGAAAGCATTGTATGGACTCAAGCAAGCCCCAAGAGCATGGTATGCCAAATTGGGAAAGTATTTGTTGAAGCTTGGATTTAATAAAGGTATTGCCGACAATAATTTTTATTTCAAGATTGATCATGATAAAGATTTGATTGTTGAAGTCTTTGTTGATGATATCATTTTTGGAGGAGATGATAGTTTGTGCATGAAGTTTGCTGATGAGAAGTAGAATGAGTTTGAGATGTCTATGATTAGAGAAATGAAATTCTTTTTGGGATTGCAAATTACACAGCTAGATAGAGGGATATTTATATCTCAGTCCAAGTATGTGAAAGAATTGCTAAAGAAGTTTGGTAGGGAAGATTCAAAGCCAGTTGGTACACCTATGGTGACTGGATGTAAGTTGAAACAAGATGATGAATCTCCTAAAACAAATTAGACTAGATACATATCCATGTTTGGTGGATTGCTCTATTTGACTCAAACTAGACCTAATATCATGAATGTCGTATGCATTGTTGCAAGATTTCAAGCTGATCCTAAGGAATCTAATGTGAGAACTGTGAAGATGATTTTCAAGTACTTGAAGGGAACTGTTGATTTTGGCCTATGGTATCCTAAAGAAGATGTCCTTAGTTTGAGTGCTTATATTGATGATGATTGGGAAAGAGACGTGAATGACATAAAGAGTACTAGCTGTGGTGTATTTTTCTTGGGAAAGAAGCTAATTTCATGGTTAAGTAAGAAGTTGAATGCTATTTCTTTATCTACTGCAGAGGTAGAATACATTGTTGTCACTAGCAATTGTACTCAAGTATTGTGGATGAAGTGGATGTTGAAAGATATCAAAGTTGTGTATGATGAACCTATTTCTATATTCTATGATAATTCAATTGAAATTAACATTTCTAAGAATCTGGTGCTGCATTAAAAAACCAAGCATATATCTATCAAGTTTCACTTTTTGAGAGAAGGTGAGTGAAAAGGAGGTCAGATTGGAGTATGTGCCCACTAAGGAACATATTGCAGATATCTTTACCAAAACCTTGCCTAAGGATACTTTTGAGTATCTTAGAGGGAAGCTAGGGGTGTTTACCCCTCCTAATCAAAATTAAGATGCATTGACTTGCATTAGTCCATGCATTTAATAGTCATATCTTATGATCTATATTGATGTTGTGGTGGCTGTTATTCAGGGGGAGTAGTCAGATGTTCAAAAATGTGGTTCAAAGCTTGTGTGGAGGAAGATAATGTGTATCTTTGTCATTGATGTCAAAGGGGGAGAAGATTCATGTGAAAAACTGTGAAAGAGTTAAGGATAAAAGAGTCAAAATCTAAGGGGGAGAAAGTGCTAAGAGAAAGTTGTGTTGATGGTGTTTTTCACATCATGTGTTGCCATCAATGCCAAAGGGGGAGATTATTGGATATTTCTAATATGTGGTTGTCATTAATGTCAAGACTATTAGAATTTAAGGCCGTATATGTTGAGGATATTGAGAAAATTGTAATAAAATATGCTGTAGGTTGTCGATGATGTAGTAAAGTTCAGTATTGCCACCATACTGATGGCTAGCTCAGTATATTGATGATGAGAGGTTGTGGATTAAAAGGTTTGTTTTCAAGTACATCTAGTTTATCCACATGAATTTTTAGAGGTTTGCATGAAGATTTGATTGAGTTATGAGTATTTGTGTTCTGAAAATTGTTTGGTTGCTTCAGTTGGTGTTCTTGAAAGAAGATAATGTGATTGTAGTAATTTGAGTAATTGTGGATGCTTCTGTAGTGATTCATAATGCTTGTGGATGTTTCTATATCATGCTCTATCTGTGTTGTTGATCCACATTGATTTTTGTGCTCGCGATTGGTGATTTTCTTTTGTGTGTTTCTTGTTTTTCATGATCATGGCCGACAAGGTGATTGTAGCATTTTGTGGATCTTTGAGGCATAATTGTTTAAGGTGTTTTGTGTTTGAGAATGCTGTTTTGGGTCCTTACTATATTTTGGTCGACATTGTTTGGTGCACATTAATAATTGTTTATTGATTTGGGCCGACAGTTTGTACACATTTTATATTTTGTTGGGCCGACATGTAGTTGTTCTAATCTCTAGTTGCAGATATATATGATCAATTTTTTATACCATTTGAAGGAAATGGTGTGAGTGGTGTGTGAAGTGTGCGAGTGTTGTGTGTGAATAATGTTCTAATCATTGGAAGGTAGAAGTAAAGTGTGAAGAAGAGTGAGAAGGTGTTTATGTGCTTAACCGGGACTGTAATCAAGCATTAGAAGATGTTATTTTCTCAGTTCAAAATCTTTTGGATGTAATCCAAATGTTTCTATAAGAAAGCATGTCTTCCTTTGGGCAGTAAGCCTTTTGTATTTGAGCAGTGATTTCTAGGAAGTGTGCCTGAATACATGAGCATTCCCATTTATAATTCTTTTATGCTTTTAATAGGGTATAATCTTTTGGATTAACCTCCACCATGGTTTTTCCCCTAATAGGGTTTCCACATAAAAAATATTGGTGTTATGTGTGTTTCTGATGTGGTGATGGTTTATGCTTTCATGTTTATAAATTAGATCTTAGAATAAGTTTAATAAGTAGAATTTTTGTGACAACTGATTCACCCCCCCTCTTAGTTGTCTGGCCTTTTGTTTCCAACATGTAAGTCACAAATTATACATGTAAGTTGTAAAGTATACACTTGAATACACGTAAGTCTTAAGTCACAAGTCATGAAGTATGCATACAAATGCACGTAAGTTACAAAGTATTCACATGTATACACATAAGTCACAAAGTATGAATACACACAAGTCACCAGTATGCACATGAAAGACACACTCATAGAAATGCATCATTTACCTACTTAAGACTTGAAGGATAAATATTTTATTAAAGAAGCTAATAGGTTTATTAGCCTTAACTACAAGAGTGTTTAGATAATTAAATGTCTACTCAGTAACATTTTTCATGAATGTTAGAAAGCTATTGGCACATGTGAAAATTTGAATACATAATAAAAATCACCAGTAATTATTTAAGCATCAGATGAAAAATCAGTGAATATTCAACAATGACAATCAAGAACAAGATGTAACCAAAACACATGCCTACAACATTCAAGAATACAATTTTTACAATATGCATGATAACTTCATTCAAGAATAGCAATGGTAAAATAACATTTGCATTAATCAAAAAGTTGTAAGGCTATACAATGATATATGTTGATAAAAGTATACGATATATCCAATAAAGTTATATAGGCTTACTACAAAAGAGCCATATAGACATAAAATGTCACATATATCGATAGTACAAAATATATGTTAAAAAATTACATGTAGGCATACAACAAACGACCTTGATACATAGTCATTTACCACTAGGGAAAAGAAATTGATCACGATCTACCTTCAACAATTGGTTAGATGGAGTGTCTATTGATTCTTGTGTCTTTAGAATGCACTCACTAGTCCTCTCTTCACTCATCTGGAGACACAACTGATACAATAAGAAGTATAAACATTAATATATAGAAATTGAATTATGGAATGGCATACAACAAAATAATCACTTACCACAAAAAAATAATCATCATGCTCATCCACAATAGTAGCACATCGATGATTTGGAGTGACAAGCACTTGTAGTAACTATCAAGATAGAAATTGAACTACATACAAGTATCATGAATTTTTTTAATAATAGACCATAGAAGAGAAAATATAATGTCAAATTTACTAATATGTCGCATACTTCTACCAAAGGATTAGATGTGCTTATTGCTGCAACAACTCCATGGTCCATTGTGCCACGAACATTGCTAGGGTTGTATGATGTCAACATCTGAAAATGAAACAAAAAATATGAAGTTTTTTATCACTTTTATTAGTTTCTTTATTTAATTAAAAGCATAGACAAGGTAGTGAACTATTTGAAAAAATTCCTCAAAGAAATGTGGTCTCATGGTGATGGTAAAAATGATGAATGACATGCCAAGAAAATTTCTATAGATTGGACCTTGATGTCTATTTTTGGATTGTTTATAGGGTAGTTATCAGGGTCTTTTTGAAGGTATATAACCATATATTTCTTATTGTATCCATAAAGAATGGAGAACTTGTTGATATTCATTGAATGTTACAGAAAGGCTTATCGAGAGACCTCATGATGACAAATATATTTCACCTACATTATACAAACTTGTAGCAGATAAGGACCTTTGATCTCAATATGGAAAAATGAAATGTTGCAAAATATATATGTGAAATGAAGGAAAATAGGTTTTGGGGAAATTGTTATGAAAGGGGGTTCACCAAAATGATCTATTTTCCTAATTTCATTCAAAATATAAGCTATAAAACATAAATGAGGAACAATAGTCAAATATAATAAAACCAACAATCAAAAGATAGATCTAAAAAGGGGGAAAGGATGTGTACCTTTCACCAAAAGTCACCTTTGAAGCTCACCGAGGACTCACTCACCCTATGGTGAATGGGTCCTGGCTAGGGTTTTTGAAAAATGCTTTATGGGTTCTCTTCTGCTAGGTTTGCACTCCTAGATTCTATATGTTCACTATCAAACACCTGGAAATAAAACTTATAGAGGATTTTCCGTGATTTGAAAAATTTTCTTGCAACTTTGACAACTTTGCATCTTTCTTCAATTTTATTGTTCAAAGGATCTTTCACCTAAAATATGCAATTACACATCAAAGAGAGAGAAATGTTGTTTGTTAGGGAATGGGGGTTTTCCTTGGTCAAACCCCATTTCGGTAATTAAATCTTGAAATAAAATGAAACATGAAAGAAGTAATAATGATGAATAAATAACAATGTCACAACTCACCAAACCTTATTTGAACCTTGGATTGTAAATCTGAAAACTAGCATGAAGTGGTCTCAATGGATGTAGATCTTGATCATGAAACTTGATGTGAAACAATTCTTTTGAACACTTGCATAAATCTTGAACTCTACATCACCATATTAGCTCAAACAACATTCATGATGCAATAAATCTTTGACATGATGAAATGAATCTTGATTGCTGCAATAATCTTCAATAATTCTACCCTTGAATTCCTTGAAATGCTCTTGAATGCTCCTATAATGCTCTCTTGAAAGTGCTCTTAAGATAACTTAAATTTTGATAGGTGGAATTAAGTGAAATAACCTTGTATTTATACATATATTAACATTAATTCCTGAAATTCAAATATTACAAGTTGACATTGAATTATGGATTTAAAATAATTAAAATACTACCAATTTTTTTTTTTAAAGGGGGGTCCTAGGTCTAAGTGAGGACCCATTCACCGACCACTTACATAGGACACACATTGCTCAATGTTAAACATTGTGTTAAATTAGGGTAATAGGTCTAAGTGAGGACCCATTCACCCTATGACGAATAGGTCTTAGGTCACTTACCTAGGACACACATCTTCCAAAGTTAAGTGTTGTGTAATGGCTTTTATGAATTTCAGGTTTTATCCCTCAGAAATTACATTTAATTAGGCTTGGATTTGAATTAAAGGGACCAATTAAGGAAAATTAACCTCAATTAATTAATAAAGCCCTAGAATAATGTGAAAGTGTAAAGTTACACCTTACAACACCAAAAATAAGGTACAATGAGGTCTATTTAATTTAAAAGAGCCCTAAACTTAATGTGAATATGAAAAACATATTACAACACTAAATCAAGGCATAATTAAGCTCATTTTATTATTAATTATTTCCAAATTAAGTGTGAAAAAGGGATAAGTTTTCCTACACTATAATATGTTAAGAGTTTCATAATGCAGGATGAAACACCTACAATGGCAAAGAGGATGAAATCTCATGTAGAAAGGGATAGCCATAGCAAAAATTTATTGACAGTCATACCAATAATACAATGGGCAATCACTTTTAATAATGGTAGGTTTTTTAAGAATGAAGGTGTGACTGACGAAATAGTATGGGCTGATTATGCTTGATCCATGAAGAATCAAAGCATAATTAAGCCACTAACGTCAATCTCAATAGGATCAATCAAATGCAAATTAAACCAAGCATCCATTAAAACCAAGCATACTAAACTACAAGAGCTTCAAAATGCCTACTCTAATCCATTAAAACTTATCCTGTTGGGGGAGTGGTGTTGTGTTGATGTGGAACAGTGACCCTTTTCCCAATCCCGTGAATAAATGAGCTTGTTCCAATCAATTTTATGGAAGAAAACTGATGAAACTGATAATAAATGTGTGATGAAACGTGATTTTAAGCTAAATGAACATGATGTAACTATGGGTGTATGCAAGCTTGATCTAAATGAGTTTTAAACTAAAAAGATTCAAACCCTAATTAATAAACAAGCTAAATATATGCATTATGTTACCATGGAAGCCATTAATTGAAGCTAAGATATTATGCAAGTAATTAAACTAAAAATATGCTAATTATGTGCTAAATATGAGTGTGAGTGATTTTAACAACATAAGTTTGATGTTGAAAGATGGATCCATTTGTCTCCAAATAGTGACCTATTTATAGGAGAGCAAATGATAAATGGAGGGTTGAGATAAAAAAGGTTAATAAATGGTCAAGGATGGAAGAAATTAGAGGCATGGATCATGGATTCCCATCAAGGGATGAGAATCAATAATGAGATTTTAATCAAGGGCCAATATTCCTTTAAACAAACACACTTTTGACCTATACAAGAGGTCACAAGTTAACTTGCACATGAAGCTTTGTAAGAATATTCCCATTTTCAAATGAGTGAGGAGAGAGAATATTCTTTGGAATATTCTCATGGGCAAGGAAAAAGGATATTTAGTTAATTAAAACCAAATTAAATTGTGCAAAGGAATATTCCATAAGAATATTCCCTTTTTGGAGGAATGTGTAAAGGAGGAAATTCCCTTGCAAGTTGGGGGGAATTAGATTTATTAGTAATTGCTAATTAAAATAATGTTAATTATGCAATTAGGGGATTTGAAGAATTACATGATATTCATTAAATAAAGTGATTTAATGAAAAAGGGGAAAAGGTGATGGCATTTAATTAAATAACTTATGGTTATTTAATTAAATAAGAAGATTTAGGGATTTAAATTAAATAGTTTGATTTATTTAATTTAATAGGACAAAGTGTTAGCATGAAAAGGGGGTGAATTAACCTGATTAAATTAATGACGTTAGTAAATGCAAATGATGCAATAATTAAATAGCTAGGAAAATTTAATTAATTAAGTGAAAAGAGGATGGGTTTTCAGAGGAAATGATGTTAGTATACCCGATTCAAGTGTCCGATATCATTCATAATATTTTTCAGTGTCTACATTTTGCCCCTCTTTGAAGCGAGCTACCTATTACGTTGGTTCAAAGATTGACACTCAGATTAAAAACTGCTGCCTAAATCAAAAAATAAAATTTTATGATTTTTTGGATGGCCCCAAAATTGCCCCAGCGAAAGGAATAAGTTGGTTCCCTGCCCCCTTAAGAAATCGGGTGGAAATTTTGAATTTTGGGTTGATTTATCAACAAAGGTAAAATGTTTGAAAAGGCTCTAGGATGCAAAAAAAATGCCAAAAACACAAAAAAATGATGCAAAATAAGCCTCAATTTGGAAAGATTGATGAAAATGATGAAAAACCCTAGCTTCAAGGTTAAATTAGGAAAAAAACCCTATTTTGCAAGCTTAAATAAGTGAGGAAGGGTCCCTTTCAATTCATTTGTGCATTCACACCTTAAAGAATTCTTGCATTTTAAGCTTTGACCCATTGACAAAATGGTGCAACGAGTGCTCCCACAACACATTTTTGATTGGGTTCACGAGTACTAGAGGCCTCCAGGCATAGGACCACTGGTATGTGATTCGAAACTTGATTTGAATTTTGAGTTTTAGGCGCATTTATTGCATTTTGAAATTTGAATTTTGGTGGCATCACTGTATACCGACACTATTTTAGAATCAACAAAGCTATTTTGATTTATAGTTATGCATATGTAAATAGAAACACAATTCATTATTTGATTTTAGGGTTTTAGATTTCAAATCATGGCACAGGTGTGAATAGCGATGCACCTTGCAATTTGGAATTTAAAATTAGGATTTTCCAAGTTCAAATAGCAACACATGTGTGTAGAGCGACACATATTGTAATTTGCAATTTGAATGCCTCTAACATTGTCGTTTGGAATTTAAATTATAGTGATGCTATTGTAAATAGTGATGCTACCATCATTTTGGGGGATAAAAACTCCAAACTTAGCATTTTTTTTGTGAATTTTGATGTCGTGCACTTTGTGGGTGCAAGAGGTTATCCAACTTTTGATGTCCCGTGAGCATCAATTGATAGTTTTATCTAGACTTGGTGATTTATTTGAGATTCGATAAGAGCACCTAGGAGAGATTGGTTTGTGGTATGTTGTGTACATGTCGGTCGTGCAGACACATTTAGCGATAATGAAAATGCTTTGTGAGCGATGACATAGTGAGACCTCGTCTTTCCACTTACCTATTGATGAGGCAACAGTGATGCTGGAGGATGTATGGTATATTTTGTGATTGTTGATACATGGTGAGTGTGTGATCTATGATACTGACGCTCATTATGATGCTTGCCATGAGGTTCTTGACCAAGAGTCTATTGTCTTAGTCAACTCCCAGATAGAACTTGAGATGTATAGAGTTTGGGCATCGACCTTTAGATTGATAATTGTAGCGGTGATCTTAGATTTGGTTGATCTGGATCAACAGAACAAAGGATTCAGTCTGGGATGGCATTTGGCTTGGCACAAGATGCTCTTCAAAAAGACCCAATATGCATGGGGGCAAGTGATGCTGGCCTCCCTTTACCATGATATGTATGAATTTGTTTACTGTGATGGGAGAGCGATCAGTACAGGTGTCACCCTACTTCACATGTGGGCTTGGGAGCGCATTGTCGTGCTTCAACCTATAGTTCATATGGCATATGTAGAGTTGGATGATCCTGTTGTTTGGAGATACAGGGGTTCCATCACATTGCAACACATAGGACAACTCAACATTCCTTACTGGGATTGAGTCATTGATGATATGATAGTGTTTAGATGGTGGTCATGGCTTTAGATGCCAGCATGGTATGATGATGTGCAATAACTTTTCTTTGCTCAAAAAACCCAATATATGCAGGGTCAAGAGCATATGATTATCAAGAGGTACCTACCTAATAGGGTTTCTAGATAGTTTGGCAAGAGCCAGGACAAGCTTGATGATGCATACACCACCATTTTTACTAGCTTGGCTTGAGAGACTGCATGGGGACACACAATCCTAGCCCATGAGGTTGTCGAGGGCTTCCAATAGTTGGTTGCTAGGCCATGGGCCTATGATTAGGGACAAGTGGATGCACAAACTACACCTATGTATGATGCATGGTTCATACCCCCTCCTCGATTTATAGATTCAACAGGTATACCTCCATGAGGGATCCCAAGAGGGAGGGTTGTAGGCAGAGGAAGAGGCCAGGAAGATGATGGAAAGGGTAGAGGACAAGGTAGATGTCTAGATGGTAGGGGTAGAGGATAGGATGGCCAAGATGGACAACATCATGATGGATAGGTCTTGGGTGCACCATCATTGCACCAACAACCTCCTCAACAACCACTGATACAACAACCTCCACAACAACCACCATCAAGACTGGATACCCATGATGCACAAATAAAACTATTGCAACAATAGTTGTAGGTGGTGATGAGTGAGAGAGATCAAGATCATCAATAGATATTGGCCATAACTATTGAGATAGACTAGGCTTGGTAGCAGGTACAGGCATTGATAGCTGAGAGGGATCAGGAGCATCAACTCAGAGATACTGTCGATATGTAGTTGACATAGGAGGTTGGGTGGTGCCAACAGTTGAAGGCCATGACAATTGTAGCTTAGGGATAGACAATGTATACCCGATTGTATAAAGAGGCCATGATTGAGGCGACCTATTATTGCATGCACTATCACAGAGATGTCCCTGTGGCAATTAGGTAGCCAGATTACTCTAAGAGGAGTGGGGCATATCCCCAAGATGAGGATTGGCCAGAGAGACATCCTAGTGAAGGGAGTAGCCATTAGGGCTAGCTTGCTTGTATAAACACTTTTTGATTATTGCTTGATTCTTTATACAAATATACATTCATGGGCTCCTTTTTAATACCCTTGTACACATTGTACTTTGGATCGATATACATACATTGGCTCAAATATTGTATTATGACAGTCATGATTTTTTGATATATATATATGATACGGATTTGATATGTGATGTGATGTGTTTGTTTTATTTCATGCTTCATGAATGTATGGATGCAATGTAATGGATGGATGTGTGTCCTTTTTATTCATGTTTATGTGATATGTGATGATGATAAGATGCAATGATATGGGATGGATGCAATGTTATATTCTTTTTTAGTATCTTTTCATGACATGTTACTAATTGGCCAAAGCTGGGGCAAAGAGTGAAATGGATTCGATGTTTAATAATGAATTTCAGTTTGGTCTATACGTGTCAATTTGGGGATCGTAAGCTTGTGAAAGATATCGTGGCAATCTGCACAAGGGCTGAGAGTCGTGAGATGAGTGGTTATGAATGCAACCTATGAAAATAAACCTATTGCAAATCAAAATGATTCTAGTGACAAGAACTCTCACTTCCCAGTGACAAGAATTGCACAAAATTTACTGCAAAAATTATACAGAAATTGCTACAGGAACAGTAACAATAACAACATTAATTTATTAATATAAATAAAACATGCCTCACCAAAATGAAACTGCTGAAATCAATTTTTAACTAAAATGTTGAAATTCAAATTACATAGCTATCAAACTAAAAGGAAATGAATTGCAAGAAAGAAAACAACACGCAAGAAAACTTAAATGAGACAAAACATGAAGAAAATATCACTGTGTGTCACTAGGGAGTGGGCCCTTACTCTGTGGTTTGCAGGTGAGGATGGAGAAAAATATTTTCTATGCCTTAATCAATAGAAGCACTTGTTTTATTTATTAGAAAATAGTGATACAAAATCCATGTATAGAAAATATGCTTGCACCAAAAGTCTACCTACAATAATTTGCTCCCTTTGTAGTGGATATTACATAACTTATATAGATCAACTCTATAACAACCATGATCTAAAATGGTATAAAACAGTTTAGTTTCACCCATGACTAACAAACGCCAATGGTTCACATAAGACTTATTTTTCTGGCCAAAGATTACAACAATTTTGTTATAACAAAAGATGAGAATAGGAAAGGCAATATTTGCAGATTTCTCCATAAGTGCATCCTCCACACAGCCAACGAATGCATCCTCCACCACAAGCTTCCAAGCAACATGAGATATGGTGTTGGTGAGATGTTTGAAATAGAAATATGTGTCCTTTAATGATTTCAGATGTTAAGGTGGAGGTCAACGCCAAAATTTCTATTTGAATGTTGATGTGGGTGGCTATATAAGACATATTCAGTGCAACTTAAAGATACCTTAGTAAATGTGGTCGTTAGAAGAAGGAATGCACTAAGTTGGTGATGTGACAATATACCCAGTGTTGAAGTGGATAATCGTGGAGAAAGAAATCCATGTGGCAATGAAAGAAGCTGAGTTGCTAGGAAGTGCAAGTGACAAGAAAAATAATTATTAGTAAAATCAATCAATAATTATTTTCCATATTTTAATCTTAAAACTCTATTAAATATCACTTATATATATTTAATCATAATCAGGTTAAAATGGAATAAATATAAGATATTGAATGGAACTGGAATGTGGAAATGGATATGAAGGTATTTGAAAAGGCATAAAATATGACATAAAATAAAACATAATTGGCTCTTATCAGTTATGATATGATATGCAAATGTTATGCTTATGCAAATGATATGGATGTATTTATTTTTGTGTATTTTCTTATGCAGTTTTATGAGATGATGATGTATGCATATGGATGTATGTATGGATAATGCAAATTTTCATGCTTATGATATGATAATGTGATGTATGTTTATGATATGTGATGCAACGATTTAAGATGCCTAGAATAACAAATCTATATTATTCATTCACAACTTAAATGATAATGCAATGGATACGTTCTATCTTATTATGATGTGTTGTGATAATGTAAGATGTATGTATGTTGATGATTTGTGGATGTAGGATGGATGCATTGATGATGTTTTTGCTGACTGTCATGATACCAGGTTAGCGTGGAGAGAAGATAGAAGAAAAAAGATGATTGATTCAACCATTGATTTTAATGATTGATTCAAAAGTTCCAAAAAGTCTATGATCCATCAAGACTTTATTAGAGATGGTGATGAGAAATGCATGATGATGATGATTTTCTCATATCTTGGGATTGGGATTTTCCATCGTTCCTTATTGTTTGATATAACATATAGACACAATGCATAAGGGTATTGATAACCAAGATAGTGTTGTATCTAGTGTAATGGAATTTGACTCTACAAATAGATTGGATAGTTCTTGTTCACACCTTGACATATAGAAACCTCATTGAAATGTAGTTTAGTAGTTTAGAATATATTGAACCAAAACATACACAATAGTCAACAATATACTCCAAACAACTTCCCTACACACAACTAAGCAAGTATGCACCAATATTATATTACATGAATACCCACAAGCACAACAAATGAAAGATAATGATTGATACCCATTCCTTTCTCTCTAAATTGTTTTGATAGACATCATTGAGAGGTCCTAGGAATGGGTCATTAAGATAAATCATAAGAAAAGATCAAAGACAAACAATTAGTGTTATCCATATCTCTTGCTAGTTTATTTTAGCTAAGATGATTTTTGATAATGATGCCCATTGCAGGAAGGATTCATCCTAGGACATGTTGATCAAATATTTTGATTAGGATGAGGTGTGTGATAAGCCCTTCATACAAACTTTTCTGACTCACTTACTAACAATCAAAACTTTAGATTTTGACACTTAGGCTCTCACTTTATGACTTGATATACTTGCTTTCTATTTGTTTTACCAAAGGTTGAAGGTGATGCTTGATTTATTATGGATGGAGGGTTATTGTGGGAGAAAGAAAAATGGGATGGATGGTTTTGGATTTTTTGGAATATTTCAATGTTTTTGGTATTTTTGAAAATGTTTTGAAGCTGTTTTTGGTCCTTTTTGAAAGTTTATATGGATGTTTATGTTTTTTTGGTTATTTGAGGTTGTTTAGGGTTTTCTCTAAGATTTTTGAATGTTTAGGGATTTTCTAATATTTTGGATGTTGTTTAGGTCTTTTGAATGTTTTCTAATGTTTTTGTATTTTTCAATTTTCAAATGTTTAGGGATTTTCATACATTTTGAATGTTTTGGGGTTTTCCAATATTTGAATGTTTAGGAATTTTCTGAGATTTTGAATGTTTAGGGATTTTTTAAGTTTTGACCAAGAACCTAAACTAAAAGACTTATCCTAGGGGCCTTAGGGCTAATCAAAGACAAGCCTTGCCTACTTTATACACATAGAGACCATATAGTTTGACTGGCTCAACTTATTGATGATGAGATATGAATAGTTGATGAAATGTCAATTTATTGTGACATAATCCTAAAGGACTTACCTAGGGTGTCTTGAGGGCACATCAATGATGGCCTTTCCTATGTTCAAGCTCAAAGACTCGTAGTTCGACAAGGTACCATTTTTGGATTTTTGATGTTTTGACCTTTTTAGGGATTTTGATATGTTATTTGGATGTTTTGGATTTTGACTTTATAATTTTATGAATGTTTTTGGATTTTAGCTGTACAATATTTTGCAAATGTTTTTGGATTTGTGATGAGCATTTTATGAATGTTTTTGGATTTTTGACAACCTTAAGATATACAAGAACCCAATCTAATCCATAATGAATTTCTCCCAGTATGATATGATAGACTACCTTGATATAGGTAGGAAAAACTGACCATTGGATTATACCAAGTAGTAATAAGGGGATACAATACTTCACAACATCATGCTATGATGCCAACATGGATGGGTGATGGAGTAAATAGGATGCATGATGCGATGGGATGGATGGAATGATAGGATAAAGAGCCAAAGAATAGATGGAGGTGTTTTATTTATGCAAGGCACTTGTTTGCAAGGTTTTCACCAAGGTACTTTCCCAAAGTGCCACCGAAGTGGTTTCAACTAGAGGACGATTATTTTTCTTTACTTTTTTTAAACCTTTTTCTTACTTTCTTGGATTTTGATATTTTTTAGTTTTTTTTTGTATTTTCATATTTATACCCTTCAAGACTAGGCATAAAACTTTTTGATGTGAATTTGTTGGTCAATTCTTGCAAGGGTTCACCTTTAGGCATTGCCAATTGATATGCTCTTGATCCATAGCTTGTTGTGATGAAAAAAGGACCCAACAAGTTAGGTTAAAAATTTCCTTTATTGTCCTGATCTGGGAGATTCTTCTAATTTTGCTTTAGGAAAAGATCCCCTACTTGGAAAGACCGACATTTTGTCCTCTTGTTATAGCTCCATTTCAGTCGGTTTTGATACTTGTAAGTGATTAAGATCATCAAGGAAACTCTCATCCAATAATTCTAGCTCATTCAACTGAGATACTCTATATTCTTCATCAGTGATTAGGTTATGAAGTGACACTCATAGTGATGGAAGCTCAACCTAATAGGGAGGATGGCTTCTAGTCCATAGACCAGGGAGAAAGGGGTTGTACCTATTGGTGTGCAGATATTGGTTCAATAGGCCCAAAGAGTTGGATTTAACTACATATTCCAGTCATGACCAACTTCATTGACTATTTTCTCTAGGATCTTCAAAATGGCTTTATTTGTAGCCTCATCTTGACCATTTCCCTAGGGGTAATACAGGGTGGAGAATCGATGTTGGATGTTGAATCTTTGACATAGCTCTTTCACATTCTGATTCTTGAAGGGTGTTTCATTGTCTGAGATAAGGGTTTACAGAACACCATAACTACAAATGAGGTAGTTTAGGATAAACTTATCAATTTACTTTCCCATTATGTATGTCATAGGAATGGATTCAACCCACTTGGTAAAGTATTCAATGGTTGTTATAATAAACTTGTGGCCATTAGATGAGGTTGGGATAATCTTTCCTATGAGGTCAAGCCCCCACTATGAGAAAGGCCAAGGTGTGATCATTGGTTGCGATTCCTGAGCTAGAGCATGAATCAAATCTCCATGCTTTTGACATTGGACACAATTCTACACATATTTATGGGATTCTCTTTCCATGGTTGGAAAGTAGTACCTATTCCTCAACAATTTCTTAGCTAAATTCATATTGTTAGAATGGGAACCACATATGCCATTGTGTACTTCTATTAAAGTAGTCAAGGATTCCTCTTGGTTAATACATCGTAGTAATGTCCCTTCGATGCTATGGTGGTATAGGGTATCACCTAGGATCACGTATCGGGATGCCCTCTTAACAAAGGTCTTTTAAAGGTTGGAGGTGATATCGGATGGGAGGGTTCTTCTGCTTAGGTAGGTGAATATGTCCTAGTACCACGAGGATCCAGGACCAACAATGACACACACGAATTCAAATTTCAAGATTTCAAAAGTTGGGATGAGAATTTGTTCTACCAAGAATTCACATTATAGGACATTGTTTGGCATGTGTAACAGTGACCTGATTGTTGCGATAATGTCTATTGCTCGGTTGTTCATGTGAGGAATCTGCTCAAAAGTTATATCAATGAAAAGGTCCTTGAGAATCTCTACCATATTTTTGTAAGGAGTAATCTTGTCATCCTTAGTTTGATAGTCATCATTGACTTGGTTGATAACTAGCTTTGAATCTCCATAGATTTTCATCTCTTGTATCTTCCATTGAATTAATATCCTTAGACTTGTGATTATGGCTTTGTACTCAACAATATTGTTAGTACATGGAAATGATAGCATGTATGACTTTGGTATGTAGTCACCTTGAGGGGTGATGAAAAGAATACCCTTTCCTAATCCATGTTGGGTGAATGATCCATCAAAATACATCTTCCACTAACTTATTGTATTATCAAGGAATACTAATTCATTAGGGAATTCAAATATCAATGGATTATTTGCATAGATAGGTGCCTTTGCCAGTTGGTATGCAATTACTTGTCCTTTGATTACATTGTGTGCCACATACTCTATTTCAAACTCAGTCAAGATCATTACCCATTTGGCCATTCACCCAATGAGAGTTGCTTTGGATAACATGTATTTCAATAGGTCAATCTTTGTAATAAGTTTGATTTGATGTGGCATGTAGTGTTTGAATTTTTGTGAAGCAAAAACCAATGCTAAATATGATTTTTCAATGGATTAGTAGTTCATTTCATAGACCACTAAGGTCCTACTAATGTAATAGACAACTCTTTCCTTTTTGTTTTCATCATGTTCTACTAGAAGAGCACCTAGTGTTGTTGATGTTGCTGAGATATACAAGGTCATTGGTTTGTTCAGTATTGATGGCATGAGTACTGGAGGTGTCAATAGATAGTCCTTGATCTATTGGAAGGATTTTCCACACTTCTCATCCCACTTGTAAGTTATTCCTTTATGGAGAAGATGTGAGAAAGAGTGAATTTTTTCTGATAGTTGAGCTATGAACCTCCTAATGGATTGCAATCTTCCTTGTAACCCTCTCATTTGCTTTAGTGCTTGTGGTGGTTCCATGTATAGGATGGATTTAACCTTTTTTGGATCAATTTCTATCCCTCTTTGCAAGATGATATAGCCAAGAAGTTTCCTTGATGTTACCCCAAAGACACATTTTTTTGGATTTAGCCACACCTTATACTCTTTGAGCCTATCAAAGATGGGTTTTAAGACTTGTATGTGTTCACTTATTTTCTTTGATTTTTCCAAAATATCATCCACATAATCTTCAACATTTTTGTGGATCATGTCATGGAAGATGAAGGTCATTTCCCTTTGATAGGTTTCTCCTACATTCTTTAACCCAAATGGCATTATGTTCTAGCAATAGGTTCCCCATGGACAAGTGAATGTGGTTTTGTGTTGATCCTCCTTGGAGATCATGATTTGATTATAGCCTAAAAAACCATGCATGAGTGATAGCATTTCATGCCCAAATATTAAGTCCATTATGATGTCAATGTTTGGAAGAGGGAAATCATCCCTTGGGCATGCTTTGTTCAAGTCTCTGAAATCAGTGTGTATTTTGATGCCCCCAGTGGATTTTGAGACTGGTACCAGGTTTGAAACCCTTGAAACCTACTCAGGATAATTTATTGATCAGATGAATCCAACATCAAGAAGCTATTGTAGCTCAAGTTTGACCAAGAGTGTTATTTGAGGATGCATCTTCATTAACTTTTAATTTACTAGTTTGGCTTCAGGATAGACTGCTAGATGATGCACAACCACTTCTGGATCAAGCCCTGGCATATCTGTGTATGAAAATGCAAAGTTAGCTCTTCGCACTTTCAAGAATTTTGCTAGGTTCTTATGTTCTTCATCTAACAGGGATTCAACATATAAAGTGATCTTTGATGCTTCTTCTATTCCTATGTTGACGGGAGTGGCCTTTTCTCCTAAAACTGCTAACTTTTTTGGATGCATCACACTAAGGGGGAGATTGAATCCCTCATCTTTGGATGCCTTAAAGAGGTTTTCACCCTCGGATATGTCCTTTCTTTTACTATTTTAGGATCAAAGAGTGCCATAGTGTGGTTTTCACTCAAAGATTTGCAAAGTTAGTTGCATGTCATCAACTTTTTGACTAAAGGATTCAATCGTATCCTCATTAATTTGGTGTCATAGGTTCTAGCAAACCAATGTCATTTTGTCCCAGTTTCTCATTCTTGGTATACCCCATTCCATTCATTAGCCGCAATCCTTTTTTTTCATCTTTCATGGGAAGAACAGGGATGGGCCGTTCATCTTGATATAGCCATTTAGAGATATCCTATTCATTGATATCTTCCTTATTCAGGTCACCCCATTTGGTGAAGGTAGTAGCTTCCATTTTGATAGTTTCAGGGAAATTTTAGGGTCACCCCATTTGTTAAGAGGTACTTTTGAGTATGCCTTATGTTATCATGGTTATCCTACTAGACCTCAACATTTTGTGAGCATTCATGAATATGTGGATTCAGATTGGGTAGGTGAAAGTGACAACAAAAGATCCACCGGTGGTTACGTGTTTATGTTGTTTAGTGGTGCTATTAGTTAGATGAGTAAATGATAAACTGTAGTCACATTGTCCATGACAGAGGCAGAGTATACGCCAGGCACTCATGCCTATAAGGAATCCATTTACATTAATATATTGTGTTCTGATATTGGTTTAGATCCAAGATAGATTACTATTTGTTGTGATAGTCAAAGTGTGATTTGTCTAGAAAAGAATCCTACCTTCCATGCTAGAACAAAGCACATCAATGTTCAATATCATTTTGTTCGTGATATGGTAGAAGATGAAAAGGTGAACTTGGAGAAGGTTGACACTTTGGTGAGTGTTGTAGATGCACTGACAAAACTAGTGAGCACAAAGTTCAGATGGTGTTCTAATTCCATGGGCCTTGGGGACCTGAGCAGATGATTCGATATGAATCAGCAAGCCTTCGACATGTGGGTGAATGTTGTGATTAAGGTATCTCAACCTTAGAGTCTTAATATTGATTTAATTAATGTAGTATTGTATTTATTTGTATTATTTAATTCCCTATGGTGTCATGTCATAAATTGGGACCCACCAACTAGGTGGCATCCCTGTTGGAGGTGATTGGATGACACATAATCATCCCAAGTAGACATAGGCATCCCACTTTGGAATCTTTGACCTATGACAGATTCTATGATATGTCATAAGGAATATTTATGCATGGAGAAAGTTGGCACCCAAGTTGGGTTATGATAGGCTATAAGAGAATCGAGTATTCTTGGTCAAATATGACACATTCTCTTATAGCTATAGGTGCTATCAGTTATGACAAATTCTATGGTAGTTGTAAGATGTGTAAGGCATATGTCATAACCTATTTTTAGCATATTCTAGGCACCAAAGCTTGGAGAAATGATATTGCATATAATGGCACTTGTAAGGGGTGTAAGGGAATGTTGTACATGTTTCCAATTGCCTGTTCATGGCGTGGGATATTGTAACATGTGTATTTGGACACCTCTCTCCTTCTAGATGCTTCTTGAAGCTTGCATCTCTTTATATATTGAGTGCCTTGCATTGTAGGATGCATAGTTTGTTTTTAGGTAATGAAGTGTTGCCGATATCACTCCTGAACATGTGTTTGTTTCGAAGCACTTGTTGGAGAAATATTTGTACTTGGGGCTATATTTTAACTCTTATTTTAAGTTATACAACAGTGTTGTGCTTTTGGAGTTTGGGGTTTTTTACCCAAAAGGGTTTTCTCCACATATATTTTGTGTCACTGTTTTATGTATTGTTGTTGTTCTATTCCATTATTCCTATTTGTTTCTCTATTATAACTATATAAGGTGTTAAAAATGATTTTTTTTGCAACTCTCCCCCACTTAGATTAGTGTAGGAAGTTTTTTCTGCTCACCCAACTTCCTTTTAGTAACCTATAGAGAGAGATTGTGAAGGATGAGTTTTTTTATTAGACTCAGTAAGTACCCTCACCCTACCTTGAAATTTTTCCTTTTTCCTACTTTTCCAAATCATCCAAAGGATTTCAATAGAAAGAATAAGCCAAAATAAACTAGAATACTTATCCAAACCTTCAATTTTACTAGTAATGATTTCATGCTTTTTAAGTTTTCCTTGTTAGAATTTAGTAGGTGACATAAAATAGTTAATAGTTAAATAAATAAATTAACATACTATTGTTAATTTAATAAATAAATTAGTTCAGGTAGTTATATTCCCATAAATGGTTTTATATAGAAGTAATGGCTTTATAATGCCAATACTTTGTAATAGTTTGCAATTGAATGTGATTGACAGTATTTTGATTCAAGAGAAATATCATTTTTTCCCCTTTCATTTCAATATGGTATTAGAGCAGGTTTCTTCTTGGACCTCTCTTTGATTCCCCTCCATTCATTTGTTTCTTCCTCACAATCATGTTTGCAATGGTACTACAGTGAAGACCACATGCTACTGATATTGTTATCTATAATTCTTGCATCTGTCAGCAGGTGAACACTATAGACCATGTGAAAAATCCTTTTGAATCCATCATTCAACTGTATTTCTTCTCTTTCTCTCCACTGTGTTCATTCTTGCCATTGTTTGACATTCAATTCTGTCCATTGTTATCATCCCAAAAAAATTTAAAATAAAAATTATATGTCAATATCCCAATCTACTGCAAGCATATGTTCAAACTTGACAATCATGCTTCTCCATGTTCTTTTTGGGTGTAGTATTCATTAGTAGTGTCAGGAGTTTGAGAGGCATTTTAAAGATTTGAATATATAGTGCATTAGTTAAGCATTGAAATCCATTGTTGGCGATGTTTCTGTGGAGGCTATCATCATTTATATGCTGACGACCATTAGACCATATCAAAGGACCGATGCAAAAGGCATGGAATAAGGTGTTAAAGGTATTCATAGGGTTCATTGATGTGGTTAGTCTGTGTTTTGCACTCACATAGTGAGAGGAGAAGAGAGTGCACAGGAGGAGAAAGTGGGCATTGTGAAGAAGAAAGGCATCGATATTTTTTTTGTCGGCCTTCCACCCAAGGCAAACATCATTTTTCCAGTCTTCCACCCACGTGGTTTTCTTTCAAGGCTACAACTGATATTTGGTTTGTTGCCTTAGCTTATTCTTGTGCTTGAAACTATTTTCAAATGAATTATGTTTGAAATTTCTCTCAAGGCAATCTGAAAATGGTATGTTGTTTAGGGCTTATTTATGAGTTTTTCCTTTTTATTTATGAAAAATAAAGGTGTTGGGAAATTGGAGATATAAGTTTTTTTTAAGAACGTTTTTTTTATTCAACACAAAATGGATAAATTGAGCCTTTATGAAAATTTTGATGGAAATGATTTTCACAGTTGGAAAATAGAGATACAATTATTGTTAATTGAAAGAGATCTCTAGGAAATTGTTGATGGTATAGTGCCAAAGCCAACAGATGCAAATGAACTTCAACAATGGAAGGTAAAAGATAAGAAAGAATTGGCTAGAACTGGTCTCGGCTTATCTAAACCTTATTTTCATCATGTAGATTTAAAAAAATCTTCTAAGGATATATGGGAAACATTGAATACTTTGTTTGGGTCAAAAGCTAATAGTGCAGAAATAACAATAAAATAAAAGTTATATGGTTTGAAAATGGAATAAGGTGAAGATGTAATGTCTCACATCAATAAATTTCATTCCTTGATAAATTAGGTGGCTAGTATAAATGAAGACATAAAGGAAAATGATGCAAAATCCATTCTTTTAAATAGTATGCCAAATAGTATGTCTCACAAGGTATTCACCTTAAGAAAAATCAATCCAAGTCTAGAAAGTATTATATCCACATTTCTTGATGAGAGAAACAAACATGTTTCAGAAGAAGAAATTGCATTGACTGCACAAAACAAAGCTAGTACTTCTTACAAAAAATCCAAACATATGCCAAAGTTCAAACATACAAGTGACACATGTTTCTATTGTAAAAAGATAGGGCATGTATTACTGAATTGCAAACAAAGAGAACAAGACCTTCTTGATGGAAAGCTACAAGATAACGCTTTGGTAATTGAAGGAGAGGACCACACTTCAAGTGATGAAGAAATTCCACATCAAAGTGACAAAGAATATGTGTACTAATTTATAGTTTTCCTCTATGCCAATACTAAAGGGGGGGTGGTGTTAGAATTTAGTACATGAAAAAATATTTAATAGTTAAGTAGATTAATTAACATACTATTGTTATTTTAATAAATAAATTAGTTCGAGTATTTATATTCCCTTAAATGGTTTTATACGGGAATAATGGCTTTGTAATGCCAATACTTTGTAATAGTTTGCAGTTAAATGTGAATGTCGGTTTTGATTCAAGAGAAATCTCGTTTGTTCTCTCCCATTTCAATATTCCTATGTTGCCCAAATAACATAACTCACCACAAAACTATAGCCATATCTCTTTAGCAAAAAACAATAAAAAAAGATATGCTCAATAGTCAATCTTTCTACATAAGCCACATAAATTTGTACTTACATTATATGATGACCATGGCTTGGTTTTTTTAAGAGTAGCAACCATCTAAAAAAATCCTTTTTGGGTTCCAAGACCTCATTCCAAATCCAATTAAAAGTTTTTTCTAACTTGTTTGAGTGTCATTCATACACCAACATCTATTTATAGATTCTATAATATCTTCTGAATTACACATGTTATATAAATTTTTAGCATTCCTTTTATAAAATACCATGCCATTTTTTCATTTGCAATTGGGTAGTTTTCCACAAAAAATAGAAGTGTGGTAGTTAGATGTTATTTTCAAATAATAGCCCTTTAGAAAATTCTCTTAATAAAGAGTATGTTCTCCATTTTGTGTAAGGGAAATCATACTCCTTACTTAGAGTGGACCATGGTTTAAGATCCCCATTACACATTTTTTTTTTTAAAACAATGATTCCTTTTTTTCCCAAGATTTGGTTGAGCAACCTTGTAATAAGGCAAGAGGCTTATTTTTGTGAAAAATATTCCACCAAATTGGTCTATTAGTACAAATCTTGTTATCACTGTTTATTATCAGGTTCCTTACTTGTTCCCAAGCCTTCCAAATGGTTTTGAAGACAATGGAGCCATTTGGTTGAGTATTGAACATTCCTATTAAGGAGTCACTAAATGGATTGTTCCTCCATTTCTTTTCTTTTTTGGCACTACCTTAAGGATATTGTTTCTAATAAGCACTTTCTATGGCTCTTCTCCTTATAAAGAATTTATTATCCACTTTTCTACAAGAGAAATCCCTTACCTTTTTAGGTCCTCTAAACACACTCCCTCCATTTATTTATCCTTGCAACACCAATCCTACTTGACAACATGTTTCTTATTTGTGCCCTCTCATCTGACCAAAGAAAGTTTATAATTTTTTTGAATTTCTTCTAGTTGATAACTATTAAATAACTAGGCTAAGGAATAGTAAATTGTATATGATGAGAGAATTTTTTGGTACACTTGGATTCTCCTAGCTAGGGATAAGTACATTTTATTTCAATTATCAATTTTTCAATTTTAGTCTTGATCCAATTCAACATTTATTTTAAGTTAGGGCTAACTACAAATGGGATACCTAGGTATTTTATTTTCTTATTTGGGACCCCCATTGAATTTCATTTATGGTAAACCAATCTGGTGGGGTGTCATTCTAGCTCAACATTGTTGGCTTGTTTTTAGATATATTTTTAACAGAAGCCTCACATCAGAGGTTTAATTTCTACATTAGGCAATCTATGTTTTCCTTAACTAAGTCTACAAACATAGCAGTATCATCGATAAAGTGGATGTTAATTAACTCTTGATTGTTAGGGATATTTAAACCTTTAACTTTGGGACAACATGAGTCATCTCTAAGGATTTAGTAAATGGCCTTAGAAGCAATCACAAATAAATAAATCACTAGAGGGTATCCTTGTCTTATTGACCTTTGGAGAGAAATGGGTTGGGACAAGTTCCCATTCACATCAATTTGTGCATTTGCATATTATAGTAGAGTGTTCACCATTTTAAAAAATTCCTTGGAGAATCCAAAGGCATCAAGGGCCTCTATCAAGAAGGGCTACTCAATTCTATCATATGCCTTTTCAAAGTCCAATATAATCATGCCGACATTTTGATTTGGGGTTTTCGCCAAATCCATTACTTCCCAACTTATGATAAGGTTTTCAAGAATAACCTCCCTTTAATGAAGCCATTTTGTGTGTATTGTATTATTATAGGGAGAATATCTTCAATCTTAATGCTAATTTTGTTACAAGGACCTTGTAAGACACATTGAGGAGAGTTATTGGCCTCCAGTTTTTTATCAAGTTTGTGTCCCCATCTTTTGGAATTAATTTGATTATACCCTTGTTTATCCCTTTTCCCAAAGAGCCTTTAGCTATAGCTTCATTATATGTAAGAAAAAACTCAAGATATCCAATTTATATTCTTTTTATAAAATTCAATAGGGAGTCCATCAAGACTCGAAGATTTATCCTGCTAAAAGTTTGAATTGTGAGTACAATTTCATCTTAAATTGTTATTTCTTTTATCAAAGTGAGGATCATTTCTTCTTTCACTAACTTGGGAATCAAGTTTTACAATAACTCCTATCTTTTAGTGAGTGGCCACCTTGGTCTTATGAGGTAAAAAATATTTTTATAAAAGAGGATAAACTTATTTAGCACATCTTCAGGGTTAGAGATTAGGTTCTCTCCATCCCATACACATTCAATTTTCTCCACTATATTTTTTCTTTAATGTAATTAAAGAAAAAAATTGAGCATTTATCCCCCTTAGCTAGTTTAATTTTTCTTTTCTTTTTTGACACTAAATTTTCCTAGTTTGTAGACTTCTTAAAGAATTCTTGTAGAGAGTTAATTCCTCATTCAACTTTATTTTCTCAGGATTGTCTTGAAGGCTATTTTCTAGGTTGATTAGATTTTCCTAGATGAAGTTTTCCTCCTTTTTGAGATCCTTTTGTTTTTTACCCATGGTTTGGAAGAAGTTAGCTCAGGTTTTAATATTTTTGTTCTATTTTTTCAATTTCAAGGTCATTTTTAAGCAACCATTTGTTAATTTCTCTTAAGTAAAGATAGCATTATTGCAATCTTCATCTTTCAAAAGGTTGGAGGTCAAGATGATTTTTTTGTCCCCTAGTGTTTTACTCACTGCTTTGCTCAACTATTAGAATTTTTGAACTAATAGGATGACGATCTGAGAGTGCATGAATAGACCTTTACTTTTGTTTCTTCCTCTATTTTTTCAAATAAGAAGAATTCCCTATTTGCATAGAATATGTCTAGCTAACAATGGATCCTTTTATTTCCTTTTTGTGCATTACACCATGTAAACCAAATTGATTTAGATTTCCCTTTTCCCCCTTCTAGGGGGTCATAAAGCTTTAACTTAGATTTCATTTTCCCCCAAAATGTTTCTCATTTCCCTTCTAATCTATGTCCAAAGCCCCAATTTAGCCTTGGGAATTTTCTATCATGTTGAAATATCCCCCTCTAAGCTAGGAGACATTAGGAAGATCATTGAGCCATTTCCACAAGTTAATTATTTCCATGTAATCATTGGAAGCATAGATAGACCATAAAACAAACTTATGGTTATCTTTCTCTATGACAACCCACACTGCCTTGTTGCAACCTGAGAGACACCAAAATTAGTTACATAGTTAGCCCATTGATTGGCTAATACAATAGCCACAAAACCCTTCCCTTTATCATGATTGGAGAAGAACTGAGCAACACCTTTCCATAATAATTTTAGGTTGTTTTCCAAAGTGAGATTAGTAGCTTTTACTTCTTGTAAGAGGACAACATCTTTACTCTTTTACAAATTTAATATCTTTTAATATGTATTTTCTACTAGGGGATTGTAGTCCCTTGATATTCTAGATTATGCAATTAAAATGCATCATCAACCATGTTCTAAGGCTCATCTGACCTATTCTTAAAAGTATCAAAGCATTTAGTTAATTCTTCTTCTTTTAGTTTGTTACAAATTTTATGGTAGGGATCCCTTTCTCTTTTTCTATTTCACCTCTTCCTTTAAACAAATTATTTGGTTTCTCAGAGAATTCTTCATATTTATTTGAGCCTCTTTGATCATTTTTAAGATTGTGGATGGCTTACTCAAAATATTATCTAGATGCTTTAAAAGGTTATAGAAGGGGATATACAAAAAAATCTTTTATGGATTTGACTCAATTGAGGTGTCAATATTATAGGAAGACAACAATTTATTTGCCAACACTTTTTCCATGTCTACACTTTGGCCATGCACATCTTCATATCTTGAGTTGTCACATGGCTTGAAGACATTGGTGTTGGAGACCATTTCAACAAAATTTGAATTATTGGAATTGTTATCAAAGTAATTTCCACTTTATTCTGATTACTTTTTTTAGTTTCAAGGCTTGTCTCCTCAAGTGTCTCCTCGACAGTATCTAAAGGATACTTATCTTTTTTTATTAAATAATGCACAACCTTCCTACTCATGGAGGATGAGAAAGGATTTGGCTTAAAGATTTTTAGGAGATCAGAATTCCCCCTCTACACTAAATTTTAAATATTTATTGTAGAAAACATCTTCCTCAAACCTACCAACCTGATTTGATTTTTTCTTGTTCTTGTTTTCCAAAATTCTTTATTTAATTTTGTTTAATACCAATTCTTGTGCATTTTTCTTATGACCCAAGTGACCATTTCCACTCTACAATTCAATTAATCTGGAGTCCTTTTGGGTTGAGAAAGGAATTAATAGCCTTGATTTAGAGGAGGAGGGTGGGTAAACCCACAAAAGTGGTTTACAATTCGAATGAGGAAGGAAAACTTGTAAAAAGTGACCCCATGCCAAAAATTTTCATTTTGGGGATTCAAATGAACTCTTTGGTTTGAATGAACCAAAAAAGGGTTCAAGCGAACCCATTTAATTCATGCACGGATAAAAAATAAATGAAAACCCCTTTTGGGAAGGGGGTTTGAATGAACTAGGGTTTGAATGAACCCTGGCTCGCTCGAACCCCCCTTTTCCCTGATTTTTGACCTTGTTCACAAAAAAACCTAAATTTTTACACTTTGAAGCTCGGGTTGAGGATGAAAATGGAGGAATCTTCACAAAACCAATTGGAATTAGATAGTCCTCAAAACAATCTATCCAACAAATATAATTTTAATATGTTTTGGTTTTATTATGTATTTGGTTTTTTAGTTTTATTAAACATAGGTTTTTCATCAAAAATAAAGGTCTATGTTTTGCACATGTGGAAAAATATCAAATTATCAAAAATAAAAATAAAAAAAATGATTGCACCAGATATTGAAGTCCTTGATCCAACAAAAAGAATATTGAATTTCGATATATGCAAAAAAAGTTACGCGTTATATGGTCGCGCTATGTCTAAATTGTAATTGGTTTGACTTCGAAACTTGATTAAAGAAAAAATATTCAATAAAAAACTATCTAACCAAGTGGAAGCACTAGATATTGGAGTTATAAATCTAAATTTGAAAGAATTATAATTTTATCCTTCATGGAAAAAAAAGCTATGCATTATACGGTGTGCATCACTTTTTAAAAATGTTGTTTTTAAAAAAAAATTTTTCATGGGAGATGGAAAAATAAGTGCAATCTGATTCCAATTTTTTTGAAAAAAATATATTTAGAATCTACAGAAAAAATGTGACGAGACTAGTTTGTATCATCTTCAAATTCCTCACGGTTTAGCCGCTATAGGTGCCCAAATGTGAAGATTTAGTTAAAAATAATTATTTTAGTATCCAGTTTGGCCAAAAATTGTAAACCACTATCGTGGGATCACCTGGGTTCTAAATTTAATCCATTCATAACCTCAACACCCCAATTTTCTAGATATTTCTCAAAATCTAAATTTAAAGTCACAAATACACTAAAAATATTGTATTTGTTAATATTAGATTTAGGGTTTTCGCTATTAAGATTTTGTTCCCAAATAGAAGCTTTGATATCTATATTATTTACATCTGGGACAATCCTACCCTCCCTCTAGTTTGTATGTTTACGACTAATTTTTAGGTATTCTCTTTTTTAGGAAGAGATATTTTCTCCTAATACACCCTTCCTTTTTATATAGGAAGCGGGTGTTTAATCCACCTAATAAATCCAATTTAATGGTTGTTAATTTCACATCAGACTTGATAACTAATTCTTTCAAAATATCTAAACTTGAAATTAGGGCCACAAGAAGCCTTGCATCCATGCTCATTACAGTCAGTGGTTTATTCCAGTCTCAAAAATTTTCCAATTGGAGACAAAAGATTGGGTAAACAAGCCCACATTTGAGAAGGTATATGCTTGGTCATCACCCAACTTGGGTAGGATAGTGCAATAACTTCATCATTTAGTGTATTGATGACCAAGCCAATTCCCTAAACAAAAAATTCCTAACTTTCCAATATTATTTATCTAGCATTTTAGTTTGCATGTCATGATCTTTAAGAAATATTATAAACAAGCCTTTCTACAACATTCTACAAAAAAGATACCTAAATACCAAATTTCCTACTCCAAACATTGCTAAACCATTCATCAAGGTACTTTCTTGTCTAAATTTTATTGCAGTCTAAGGCCATAAAGAACACAACCACCTTGCTTAAAGCCTAGTTTCTTCTTTCACAATGGCTTCTTTCACTTTAGGGTTAGGAGCAAGGAATAGTTTTTTGGGGGTAGCAAGGGGAACTTACCATTTCTATCTTCAGAACCTTGGATTTCAAATTCCATCCCATCATGAATTTTGACAAATTCCACATTCTATGGAATTGGAAGGCGATCAAAACCCACCATAATGTCTTTAAAGGTTCTCCTTTTCCCCTCATAATTGTCAGTTAAATTGCACCTAAAAGATCTAAAGGAAACCTAGAGCCATTGAGTAGATCCCCTTTCAGTAGAACATGTATCTCCATTATTAACTAGCACCCCCTCACCTCAAAGGATGGTGGTGTGAGAAAACACTACCAACTAATGATAAACATACATGAAGAAAAAAAAAGTATGGAAACCATTTGATGGACAAAGTAATTACAAACAAGCAGCAGAAAGAGGAATTATTGCAAGGTAGGGTAAGCATACAAAGGTCAAAATATGCAAAACCTTAATGGTTTATGGCCATTGTGAATCCACACGCATCCTCACATGAAGCTCAATGAAACCCTCACTGCCACTTGTAGACATGTTCCCAAAAATGAAGTTTTCAAAACCTCAAGCCCATATTATTCGGAATGGGAACAACATGACTCAAAAAAATGGAAGCTATAGAGAACTCAAAAGGATAAAGAGACTAAGAAATAATTGAAATCCAAGACCTCCAAAATCAACACTAAAACTTCCTCAAATCAAGGGAAACCTAAGAAAGAAAAAGTTAACTATTCACATTGCAAGAAACTTGGGCATGATTGGAAAAAATGTATGAAGAAAAAAATTAACCACTTGTCACATCTTCTTGAGAATCCCAACATTTGGGTTCATCAATCAATCAAACAATCTTCATCAACTCAAGAATATACCAAGCCAAAGGTAAATGGTAAAGACAAATCTAAGGTCCAAGCTCTAGTTGCCACTATATCATCATCAACATCTCCATCTTTTATTACATTGGGTGATGACACTCTAGCAATAGTTTCAAGGAGAGGGTTTGTTGAAGTTGAAGGTGGAAAATTCAAAAATGTTCTAGTTGTACCTTCTCTTTTATCTAATCTCCTATCAGTGTATTAGATTACCCACATAGGGAAGGGTGTGATAGTTCATTTTTCTCCAAACTTAATTGATATTAAATAGTTGTAAACCAAAAATTTGTTAACTTTGTCAAGGGAAGATTGCCAAGTTAGGTTATACATATTCTCATACTTTGTACTTTATGTTTCTCCTACAACATTTCTTACTCATTCAAACAAAGTTAACAAATTATGGTATAATCATTTATACCACCTTAATTACCACTACCTTGAGCAACTTAGATAGTAGGAGATGGTCACATGGTTTCATAGAGCTAGACTCTCTAATGTTATTTGTGAGGGTTGTACCCTTGGGAAGTATCCTAAAGAGAAACTTGACATAATAAAATTATGGATGGCTACACAAGTTTTGAAGCTTGTTCAAAATGATGTATTAGGGGAATTTTCCCATCTATCTTTCACTATGTCTTGAGGTATACTCTCACTTTCATGGATGACTTATCTAGATGCACATGGTTCCAATTCCTTTGAAAAAATCTAAAGACTTAAAAAAACTAATACTTCAAGCTTCCCTTTAAAAAATAGTCAGGGAAAGACAATAGCATTCTTTTGAAAAATAAGGAGGGTGAGTATGTCAAATACAAGTTTGAGCAGTTTTGTATAACAAAGGGTATAAAATTGTTATGCATAGTTCCTTATACTCCCCAATAGAATGATGTTGTAGAATGTAAGAACATATCATTAAAAGAGATGGCTAATTTTATGATACGCATCAAGGGTCTTTCACCATAGCAATGAGTAGAAGCAATCAACTATGCTTATTACATTCATAATTAGGCTCCTCACAAAGCCTTAAAGGGAAACATTCCCTTTGAAGCTTGGATAGGTAGGAAACCATTAATTGAGCACTTCAAGGTCTTCAAATCTCTATTCATGAAAAGTATATTGAAGCAAAATAACAATATAGTGAAACTAGAGTCCTAACCTTTCATCCTTGTAGACTAGCTACATGGTGTTAAAGGTCATCACCTACTCCACCTAACCACACATGAGTTGTCATTACGAGGAGTGATAATTTTTAAGAGATTCCTACCAACTCTACACTAAGAATTTATACTTATATTATGGGCTCACTTATTTTTAGTGATTCTTCTAATGACTTAGAACATCCACAACATATTCTTGAGGTAGATTCTTCTTCTTCTTCTTCTTCTTCTTCTTCTAGTTTTAACAACGAGGATAGTGATGGCAATTCATCTTCATCTACTTCTACACATGTTTTGGAGGATGATATTTCAAAACTTGACTCATCCACTTTGTGTAACACCCCACCAAAGAACCCCAAAGGACAACACAACAAACACAATAGTGGCATAAATTTTTTTAAAGTGTAATAACATGGAATGTAAACCGTATCTAAACATATAAAAAATAAGTTAAGCTATGTCCTCTAAGGTTCCATGACTACATCATGAATAAACATCATAATTTAACTAACAACCATGAGTTCATTAATAATTCATCACATTAAATAAATAAACACATTCACTTCATACATAACATCAAATACATAATCATTAAAGATCATATAGTAAGAACCAATGAGTACATATACAAATTACCTTCCCATGAGGGTACATCATTACATTGTTACAAGCTTACATCAATTCTTCCCTAAATACATAGGAACAATACATTAAGATTAGGGTATGTGCAGGATCATGATGGGCCAAAAAGTGGCGATATGATGGGTATGTGGCTGGTGATTTTTTTTTTATCCAAAATTGATGAAACGAAAAGGGTTTTTAGAGGAGATTCTCAACTTTCCACCAATATAAATGATTTTTTACTTTGAATTTAATAAATAATTATTATTCATTTTCTATTTGAATTACGACTAAAGTCTTGATTGATAGGCTGATTGAAAAAAATCTACAACTTTCAAACGGTATCACATTTTTTGAATCCAAAACATGCATCACATTCTATGCTTTGCATACTATAAGGTTAAAAAAATGAATTTCATGAAGTTTTGACCAAGTTAAGGTGGTCAGACATATGAGTTTTTATATTTTTAGAAAGTTGTAATAGGGTGAAGCCACAATAGTGGTTTACAATTGAAGTGAGGAAGGAAAACTCACAGAAAATGAATGCATGGAAAAAAAATTGACTTTAGGGGTTCGTACGAACCTATTGGTTCGACTGAACCCATTAGGGGTTCGCTAGAACCTAGGTTCGAGCGAACCCTCCTAATACTTTCCAGCCAAAAAAGCCATCAAAACCCCTTATAGAAGGGGGGTTCAAATGAACCTTGGTTCAAGCGAACCCCTAGGGGTTCGCTCGAATCCCCTTTAGTCCTCATCCCCTTCCTAAGACACAAAAAAACCTAAATTTTGGCACTTTGGAGCTTAGGTTGAGGATGAAAATGGAGGAATCTTCACAAACCCAACTTGAATCAGGTAGTCCTCATAATGAGCTATCCAACAAATATAATTTTAATATGTTTTTGTTTTATTATGTATTTTTTTTTTTAGTTTTATTAAACATAGGTTTTTCATCGAAAATGAAGGTCTTTGTTCTGCACATGTGAAAAAATAGCAGATTATCAAAAAAAATTGAAAAATATGAGTGCACCAAATATTGAAGTCTTTGATCCAACAAAAAAAATAAAATTGAATTTCAATATATACAAAAAAGGCTATGCTTATATGGTCGCGCTATCTCTGAATTGTAATTGGTTTGACTTTGAAACTTGATTAAAGAAAAAATATTCATTAAAAACTATCTAACCAAGTGGAAGCACTAGATATTAGAGTTAGAAATCTAATTTTGAAAGAATTAGAATTTTATCCTTCATGGAAAAAAAATTATGCGCTATACGACGTGCTACTTTTTAAAAATGTTGTTTTTGAAAAAAACTAGTTTTCGTGGGAGATGGAAAAGAAGTGCAATTTGATTCCAAAAATTTTGAAAAAATATTTTTAGAATCTATAGAAAAAATGTGACGAGACTCTAGTTTTCATCATCTTCAAATTTTTCATGGTTTAGCCACCATAGGTGCCCGAATGTGAAGATTTAGTTTAAAAAAATAATTTTAGTGTCCAGCGCCAAAAATTGTAAACCACTATTGTGGGATCACCCAATAAAAAATTTATAATTAATTATTTACTTGGAAAAAATTACAAAAGTTATGCATCACATCGGGACATGAGTCCTCTACTTATATCTAAAATCTTATAAATTTTTTTATCATTTTATTATGGTTAGGGTGGTCAGATAGACACTTGCAATTTCTTATTTACTCCCTGAAATTTAAGTACTACTACATTGAAATTTTAAATTTTCACCAAATAGATTTTAAAAAAAAAATTAAATAAACCTAGTAGTTTAGAAACTACATTCAATTTTCTATAAATTCTATTCTTACATATTTTTGAAATAATATAGATAACTTATTCAAATTTTAACATCAAGTTGCCTAACTCTGATTTTTCTAAATTTTTTGCCACTTAAGGGTTTATTTTTTCCATGATGATCCTGCACATACCCATTACATTACGTGATACAAGTGAGATACAAGTTCAATACATAACAAAGAAAGTATCTCTTGAACTGGTACAAGATCCAAAATCTATTACATAAGGTACACCCTCCCTACTCACAAACAACAACAAGGGAATCCAATGGAGGAAAAAACACAATCCACTCGACCATGTGGAACCCTAAGGTCCACCCTCCATGCTAGGAGATAACTTTTGTCACCTAGAAATGCACCCTATGCAAAGTTTATAGAAAAAACTGAGCTTTCTAGTGAAACATTGGATCATTTCAAGGCTGTGGGTCACCTAAGGCTGAAATGAACCTCTGGAGAAGGTTGACTTCCTTTGAGTATCACCTAAACTAATGATCTTGTAAAGGAAAAAGGGAGGAGTACATGAAAGAAACTAAACTATGGTGATACACCAAGTTTGATGAGATCAATGGAATACTTAGAATGCACTTGAAATTTTTCAATGATTAGAAGGACACACATCAAATTCTATGAGCTACACATTAATATGTCACAAACAAGCTTGATACACACACTTTTCCAATAAAGGAAAATACTTTCACAGAAAAGAATCTATGTGTGATTATGTAAACACAACTTTGTGATTCATACAATGGTGCTTTTACAAAGGAAGGCATGAAATACTAGATAAAGTCATAAGGAATAAAAGAATTCACAAAAAAACTTGATCACTAACCTGAAATGCACAACACTTTGTGAGAATAGTGACATAAAACTAAAGCATCAACAAAGGCCAAGGTAGCTCTGTACTTTATATTCCAAAATCCAATTGAGTTACAAAACATACACCAGCTGAGAGAGGATTGCTAAAAATCACTAACTCTTTTGAATGCATTATCCGAACTGTTTACAAAAAGGAGAAAAAATCCTTATATACAAAAGTGTGTTGGCCCCCTTAGGGTTTACCAAAATATCATTCCTCGGAAAAAATCTATCCTAAGATCTTTTGATTGAAATTAATGTTGCATTCCTGCATGTCTTTGTTGTCTATGTCGGTGAAGAGTTATTGCCTAGAGAAGCTCTTTAAATCTTTTGTAGCTACCAGATGCATTTACTTTTGGTACTCGTGTCTTCCTTGAACCTCCTCAGCCGAGCAACCTTCAATGCTTCTGACTTCAGAGCAGAATCGCGTTGCCTTTGTTTTGTTAATCTTCCTTGCCAAGGTATCAGTCAATCAAATCGTCAATGGTTCATCTTTGGCTCCCTCTAATTGGCCGGTTCATTCCATGTGGATTCCTTAGACAGTCAAAAGCTCCCTCAATCAGAATCGCATCTTGGTGAGACACTGGAAGTGTCTCACCGATGTGATTATGCCTCTCTGAAGCTATCGGCAAGACACAATTCTATCGCTGAGACATCATGTCGAAATCTCCATTCTTTAGCGAAGGCATTCTATTTCGGCGAGACTCTGATCAGTCGCTGGGACATCATAGTGATGACTCCTCTTTTGACTCAAGTTGCAAGATTCCATCGGTGAGACTTTATTGGGTCGGTAAGACATTTCGTTGAGTTGCTTTCTTTGAGCCCGTTGAATTCACCTCGGCAAGACCATCTTGGGTCGACAAGACTTCATAGAAAAGCCTTCAACCTCTTGGTGAGCTCCAATTCCACTTCAGCCAGAGCTTGCCCGGTCGGTGAGACATTTCACCGACCTCATCTTCATTCTTCAAGCTCACTTCAACATATCGTCGGGCTCTTCATTCCTCGGTGAGACATCATCAGATCAGGGAGAGATCATAGCGAAGGCACAGTCCTTCGGCGAGCCCATTTTATGGTCAGGGAGACCTCCTTGTGTCGGAGAGACCTTCTATCGAGCCCCTCTGCTCTCGGCAAGCACGTCTATGTCAGCAAGACCCTACCGAGTCGACAGAACCTCATGTCGAGCTCATTTCACTCACCCCGAGCTTCACTTTTGTTTCGGAGAGACCCTTTCAGGTCGGTGAGAAGTTTTGCTGAGCCCTTAAATCCTTCGGCAAGCTCCTTCAAGTCGGCAATACTTTCCATGGTCGAGGAGACCTTATGCCGACGCTGCCGTCCTTCACCGAGACCACTTCGCTTCGCCCAGACATCATACCGAACTCCTCTTTTCGGTGAGGGCCTATGTTGAATTCACTCTATGTCACTGAGAGATCCCCGAGTCACCGAGACCTCTCATTCTTATCTTTATTATCACCGGGATCACTTTGTTTTGGCAAGACTCCTGCCGAAGGCAATATATTTCCCCCCCCATCGACAGCCTTGTGAAAAAATTTCGGCGAGACCTTCAAGTCGCCAGGACTTCAAACCGAGCTCATTTCTTTGGGTGAGCTCATCACATATCGGGGAGAAGTTCTAGTGTTAGCAAGACCTCTCATCGAGCTCCCTCTTGTCTCCCCACTATCATCTCCTTTCGTCGAGACCACCTGCTTATCGCTGAGACTTCATACCAAAGGAAAAACCTTATGCCGACAGTGAAACCCCCTTCGGCGAAACATCGTTTGTTCACCGAGACCTCCTGCCGAAAGCAAACCGTCTCCCCAGCGCCAACTTGGTGAAAGACTGTCAGTGTGACTCCCGCCAGTCGGGAAGACCTCACAGCGGGTGACAAGACCCTATGGCGAAAGCATTCCGCTTTGACAAGACAACAGGAAGGTCTTTCCGACTTCCTTCTCTAGTGATTTTTGTGCCAAAATGATCGAAGCAGACTCTTCAAATGAGCTCCTTGTGAAATATCATCCGACACATGACCTAACCCTCAATACAAAAATTATCAATCGGCCCTTATGAACATCTGAAAAATAATTAATCATGCCCGATTGAGCCCATAGGTGAAAATTGAGCAACATTTCTGGCAACCTTTAATGGATGTTTTCCTGTTGAACATGAAAACCAGTAGACAAAAATTGTCCATTGGGCGTGGAGTCATTATGAAGCTCAGAAAACAAAAAGATCATCATCTTTTCACATGGCTGCAATTCGCATGAGACTCATAGAACATAACAGGTTGCCAAAATGATAAAAAAGGAGAAGAATGAAAAGGAACTATTTACTGTGCTGGAACAAAACCTAGGGAAAGAAGAAAAATAGAAAACAAATGAACCATAGTGTAGAAGCACCTACTGAAAACATAAAACCTAACTAGATATGTACAAGAAAGGAACTCATCAGACTTGAAAGCAGGGTTTAAGATGTATCCCATTAACTGGGATAGGAAGTACTTCCCCCTCTGTTGTAGCTAGTTGATAAGCATTATGTTCCTTACAGTCTCTGATAATGAATGGACCTATCCATATGTTGTCAAACTTAGAGTGATGGCCGAGCCTTCTTTTCAGAACATCCCATTTGAGCACAAGGTCTCCCACCTTAAAAGATTTTGCTGTAGCCCTTTTGTCAAATGTCTTCTTTTTTTGGAGCTAATGATACTCCAAAACCTTCATTGCTTTGTCCCTCGATTCTTTGAGCTCCATGAGCTCTGCATATCTCACGGACATTGGGTTATATTCCTCAAACATCTCCAACTGAAGTATAATGTCAAGGGCTGGGAGCTCCACAAATAAAGGCAATCTTGCCTCTTTGACATAGACTAACATATATGGTGAGTTACCAATAGACCTCTTAGGAGTCACTCTGTCTACCCACAATGCATACTTTAATTTGATGTGCCAGGTCCTTTGATTATCCTCCATTGTTCTTTTAATAATCCTGATGAGATTCTTATTTGTGCTTTCAGCTAAGCCATTACCCCGAGGGTAATAATTTGAGGATGTATTCAAATGAATGTCATGTTTAACATCCCAATCAGTTAATCTTAAACCTACAAATGCAAGAGCGTTATCAGATATGATAGAGTCAGGAACTCCAAATACGGTGACTATATCCTCATAGAAGCTCAAAAATGAAGACTCTTTTGCTTCTTTCAAAGCTATTGCTTCTATCCACCATGTGAAGTAGTCTGTACCAGTAAGCACCCACTTGTGACCAGTACTAGAAGGTGGATTTATTGGCCCAATGAAATCAATCCCCCATCTCATGAAGGGCTATTCCATTTGGATTGGATGCAGAGGCATACCAGGCAGCTTCTCCTTTCTTGAAAATAGAGCACATTTGACACACTTTCTTGACCAGGCATATGCATCTTTGAACAAGCTGGGTCAGTAGTAACCAACTCATGATTTTCCAAGTAGTAGTTCTTGGGGAAAAGTGACCTCCCGCAACTCCATCATGAAACTCATTAAGTACCTTCTCAATTTGATCACTGTGAATACATCTTAATAGAACACCATTCAGATCCTTTTTGAAAAGAACATTGTTTACCAGCACATACATTATGGACTACAGTCTGAAGTATCTTCTCTTAGCTCTGTTCAATCCTAATGGGCATTCACCAGTTTGTAAAAATTGGGTCATATCTTGAACCCAATTAGTTATCCCAACAGGAACATCATCTTGAGCATTCTGAAACTCATTCGTATTAGTAAATACAACATCCTTTCCTAATTCATTTCCATTGCTTGACTCTGTAGCAAGCTGTTTGCAAAGACCTTTACCTCTAACCAGTTTGGTAATCTTAATATCTACATCATACTCCATGACCTTAGTGATCCACCCTGCTCTTTTTTCATTCAGATCTTTATTCAACAAAAATTCCTTCACACTTGAGTGTGCAACCAGAATATGAATCTTATTGTTTGAAACTAGAGGCTTAAAATTCTTCAGGCTTCTGATCATAGCTAGTACATGTTTCTCAACAAACGTGTACTTCTCTTCACAATCAACAAGCACCTGACTGAAGAAAGCTATGCGTTGTTCTAGGTTATCACTATTTTTTTGTACCAACACAGCAGAGATTGAACCAGTGCTGCCAAAAGCATACAAAAAGAAGTCTTTAGAGAAATCTGGATTTACCAATGTTGGAGCAAATGCTAAAGCCTCCTTGATTTCTCCAAAACTACGCCTGGCCTCCTTTGTCCAACTGAAAACTGCGTTCTTTTTTAGCATGGCAGTCAAAGGCTGTAGTAAATTTGCAACATCAGGAATAAATCTTCTCAGAAAATTAATTGTCCCTAGAAAGCTTTGCAAACCCTTCTTATGATTAGGCAATGGTAGCTCCAATATAGCCTTAACTCTTTCAGAATCAATGGCAACTCCATCTTTTGATACTATATGGCCTAAAATTTTACCTTCATGAACTGCAAAAATACTTTTTGTAGGATTGAGGGATATCCCATACTCTTTACACTTTGCAAAAACTTGCTTGAGGTGTGACAAATATTCATCAACTCTCTTGGAATAAACTATAATGTCATCTAAATAAATCAGCATAATCTTCTTGATCAAACTTTGGAACGCCATGTCCATGGCCCTCTGAAACGTGGCACCAACATTAGACAAACCAAAAGGCATCCTTTTGTATGCCATGGTGCCCCACTTAGTTGTAAAAGCAGTTTTGAACTGATCTTCCTCTTTAACCAGCACTTGATTATAGCCCGAAAAACCATCTAACAAGGAAAATCTTTCAAAACCAGCAACTACTTGTAAGATTTGTTCCATGGAGGGTAACGGGTAGTGATCTTTCAAAGATGACTGGTTAAGATCCCTAAAGTCTACACAAAGTCTTATTTCACCATTATTTTTTCTAATCGGAACAAGATTAGAAACCCAGGATGTGTGTTTAATTGGGAATACAATACCCCCCTCAACTAATTTGGTCAACTCTTTAATCATTAAGGGCTCGAGCTTAGGATTCAAGGACCTTTGTTTCTACCTTACTGGCTTAGCATTAGGTTCTAACTCAATTGTGTGCTGAGCAATATGGGGATCAAACCCTTTCAAACTGAGTATTCCCAAGCAAAGACATCATGAAATTCTTGGCATAAAGTAACAAAAGATTGTTTATCCTCATGTGAGAAAATTTTGCCTATCTTAAGAAGTTTACCTTTGAAAATCTCCAGTTTTTCATAATGTTCTTCTTTCACTTGGATGTCGACTTTGTTCTTCTTAAGCTGATCATCAGAACTGAATATGGATTCTAAGGTAACCAGCCCTTTGGGAAGCTTATTGGTCTTCAGCTGTATAACTTGATCATCATACTGTTGTTTAAGTTTTGCTTGATTCACCATGGAGAACTGATCTTCTTCGAGCAAGAAAGAAAGAATTTGTTCATCGCTGTCAAAAACTTTCCAGTGAATGTTGTTATCAGGAATTGATGGCCTAACTACAACTTTCACATACTGTTGTACCTTCTCTTTTCTAATGTCACCTGGAATATCAAATTGTGCTCCAATGGCTGCAAGCTTATCAGCATGTTTGTTCTGGTTCCTCAAAATAGACACTAAGTTAAAGGCATCAAAATCCTCAAGCATGTTCCACACTCTGTTTCTATAAGACTTTAATGTGTCATTTTTAGCAACATTCAGGCCTCTTATTTGATGGACAATTAATTCACTGTCCCCATAGACTTTCAAGCAGGTTATTCCTCTCTTCCTTTCCCACTCAAGACCTTGAAAAAGGCCCTCATATTCAGCAGTGTTATTGGAGCATGCAAAAGCAAAACGGAATGCAGAGTAATACCTATCACCCTATGGAGAAATCAACATTCCACCTCCACTTGCTCCATTCTTTCTCCTGGAACCATTGAAGAACATCTCCCAAAGTCCACTTAGTGGTTGCAGCAACTGGTCTACATCTTTCTCTAAGTTTGGAATCTCTGCGTCAGGCTCAAGAATGACATAGTTACCCATACCAGCATCTTGAATAAGGTCTTCAGGATTTTCTAACACATTTTCAACTGCCCATTCATGCAAAAGCACATCAGGAACAACTTCTGATTGGAGTTCTTGAGCAGCAGCTAGTTCACTGTTAGAAAGAACGACACAATTTGTGTCTGCAGCAGTAGGAACAATGTTAATAGGACTTGGGTTATATGGCTCAATGTGATCCTTAGCCAATCTTTCAGATTTAATGGTAACCTTAGTTCCATATCTTGTTCTAAACAACATGTGTGACCAGTCAGCTAATACGTAACCACCTATCTTGGTTGTAAAGTCTCTTGATAGGCACAAGGAAAAGAAAGGTGGAAGGTCTATGACACATATGTCTTGGGGAACTGAAAAATTGGGACAAGCATGAAGGGTGAGACTCAAATCTTTAATGATGCCCAATGTATTAACAAAAGAGCCATCCAATTGAATTACTCCTTTATCTAAAGGCTGATATCTTAGTCCAAGTTTGTCAGCAATCTGCTTTAGCATCACAGAGCTACTAGCTCCACTGTCTACCATACAGTTATGGACTAACTTGTCGCCAATGATCACTGACACGTAAAAGGGAGGTGGCTTGACTTCTTTTCCTACCTCTTTGCTGGGATGTATATCATTTCCTTGAGGATTATTTGTCAAAACAATCCTAACTTGACCTATTGGAGACTCAGATTCATTAGACATTTTCAAACTTGTTAAGGCTGACTGCAACATATCCTTTTGACCTGGGATGGCTAATGAGTCCCATATAGACATTGTAACATTCATTTTCTTCATACTATCAAGGATATTACAAGGTACAATTGGGTTTACTTTAGAATGTACCTTTATGCCAGTATGATCAGCTTGCAAGTGGGGCTACTCCTTGTCCGAGAGTTGCTGATTTCTTTGCCAAACAGGAGTCACTCGAGATGTAGATGGTTCTACAGTTGCTTCCTTTCCTCTGTTGGCTACTTGATCAAGCTTGAAAGCTCTTTTCTTTGCCCTAGTGTTAGCTGCGACTGAGGAATTATCTACATTCAATCCACAGAATTCTTCACCTTGCCAGTTGAGTAGGGTAGCATCATTTGCAAACTGATCTTGGTGTTGTGGAGACGACTCATTAAGTGCATGTTGTTGTGAGCTTGATGCATTTTGTACCATCAGTGCTTGATTGATGAGTCCATTTAAACAAGTGGCTTGATTGTGGGGCTGGTTGCAAGGGTAGCACCACTCATAATTGGCTACTAAATTGTTTTGAGTAGGAACTAGGTCCTTGATTGCACGAACAGGTGCTGGAGCATAGGCCTGAAAAGGTCTTGTGGCAACATTCTGTCTTGGGCCCTGGTAATTGCCCTGATAAGCTTTTCTACTACCTTGATATGCTTGTTGCTGACCTAGATTCTACTGTTGATAAGGCCTACTATATGACTACTGCTTCTTTAAGCTTACAAGCTTGTTACCAAAAGACTGCAATAGATTCTTGATCTCCTGTAACTCATTTCGAGAACTTGAAGCCGTATTTTTTTGTGTTACAGTAGCTAGAATAGATGGAAAAGGTGTAAAAGGAGGTATCTGCAAGGGAATATTTGCATGAATCTATGGAAATATAGGCATTGGTGGCCTGGGAGCAAGTTTACTAGCCTGTATTAGGCTATTTTCAACTCTGATTGCTACTTAAAATGCGTCTAGTAGAGAAACACCCCCCATTGATTGTATCATAACTGAAATATCACTGTTTATAGCTCTAAGATAATACAAGAAGGCGTACTCAGGTGACGGCCTCACCGTTGCAGGGATTCTATCCCGGGTTCTTTAAAATCTGAAGTTGAAGTCATTCATCTGTTCTTGAGGGGCTCTCTTCATTGTGGTTAACTACACTAATAGAGACAAGTTATCAAACCTATCTTGGAATTGTTTATGCAACTTGTCTCCAAATTTGTCCCAAGTTGCAATTGAACCTACTGCTAAGCCCCTATACCATTGCACAACTCTCACTTTCAGTGAAGCAGCTAGTAATCTTACTGCAACATCCTCTTGAGTTATGTGATGGACTCCACATAATGAAGCCACATCTCGCATGTGTTCAATTGGGGTAGTTTGATCTTCTCCTGTGAAAGTTGGCAGACTCTTCAAGGCTACCATTGGAATGTCATTGTGTTGTGCCAAATTCAAGGGGCTCCCTCCGTTAAAAGCAACAAATGGTTGATTCCTTGGAGTGGCCATTGGAGGTGCTTGAGGTGGATTTACTGGTACAACAAAATGAGATCCCACAGATGGAGAAGTAGACTGAGTTCTTCTAGAATAGATAACTGTTGTTCCTTTCCTTTTTGTTGCTCTACCTTGTCTTCTTGGTGGTGACAGCTGCGAATATTTGAAAGGGCCTGAGCTGCTTCTTGTCTGAACTCTTCTCATAAACTATAAAAGGCGTTGATTTCTGGAGTTCTTCCTCTTTATGGAGACGCCAAGTATGCCGAATGACTTCTATAAAGCCTGTGAATCGCTGGTTGCATACTAAACCAGCAGTTCAATCTAATTTTTGTCCCACCGAGCATGCCATAAACTATTGTCACCTAGAAATGCACCCTATACAAAGTTTACAGAAAAAATTGAGCTTTCTAGTGAAACATTGGATCATTTCAAGGCTATGGGTCACCTGAGGCTAAAATGAACCTCTGGAGAAGGCCGACTTCCTTTGAGTATCACTTAAACTAATGATCTTGTAAAGGAAAAAGGGAGAAGGAGTACTTGAATGAAACTAAACTATGGTGATACACTGAGTTTGATGAGATCAATGGAATACTTAGAATGCACTTGAAATTTGTCAATGATCAGAAGGAAAAACATCAAATTCTATGAGCAACACATTAATATGTCACAAAAAAGCTTGATACACACACTTTTTCAATAATGGAAAATACTTTCACAGAAAAGAATCTATGTGTGATTATGTAAACACAACTTTGTGATTCATACAATGGAGCTTTTACAAAGGAAGGCATGAAATACCAGATAAAGTCATAAGGAATAAAAGAATTCACAAAATAACTTGATCATTAACCTAAAATGCACAACACTTTGTGAGAATAGTGACAGAAAACTGAAGCATCAACAAAGGCCAAGGTAACTCTGTACTTTATATTCCAAAATCCAATTGAGTTACAAAACATACACCAGCTGAGAGAGGATTGCTAAAAATCACTAACTCTTTTGAATGCATTATCTGAACTGTTTACAAAAAGGAAAAAAATGCCTTATATACAAAAGTGTGTCGGCCCCCTTAGGGTTTACCAAAATATCAGTCCTCAGAAAAAATCTATCCTAAGATCTTTTGATTGAAATTAATGTTGCATTCCTGCGTGTCTTTGTTGTCTATGTCGGTGAAGAGTTATTTCCTGGAGAAGCTCTTTAGATCTTTTGTAGCTACTAGACACATTTACTTCTAATACTCATGTCTTCCTTGAACCTCCTCAGCCGAGCAACCTTCAATGCTTCTGACTTCAAAGCAGAATCGTGCTGCCTTTGTTTTGTTAATCTTCCTTGTCGAGGTATCAGTCAGTCAAATCACCAATGGTTCATCTTTGGCTCCCTCTGATTGGCTGGTTCATTCCACGTGGATTCCTCAGACGGTCAAAATCTCCCTCAATTAGAATCGCATCTCGGCAAGACACTGGAAGTGTCTCACCAATGCGATTATGCCTCTCTGAAGCTATTGGCAAGACACAATTCTATCGTTGAGACATCATGTCGAAATCTCCATTCTTTAGCGAAGGAATTCTATTTCAACGGGACTCTAATCAGTCACTGGGAAATCACAGCGATGACTCCTCTTTTGACTCGAGCTATAAGATTCCATCGATGAGACTTTATTGGGTCGGTAAGACATTTCGTTGAGCTGCTTTCTTTGACCCCGCTAAATTCACCTCGACAAGACCATCTTGGGTCGACAAGACTTCATAGCGAAGCCTTCAACCTCTTGGCAAGCTCCAATTCCACTTCGGCCAGAGCTTGCCCGGTCGGTGAGACATTTCACCGACCTCATCTTCATTCTTTGAGCTCACTTCAACATATCGTCGGGCTCTTCATTCCTTGGCGAGACATCATCAGATTGGGGAGAGATCAAAGCGAAGGCACAGTCCTTCAGCGAGCCCATTTTATGCTCGGGGAGACAGGTCCTTATGTTGGGGAGACCTCCTATCGAGCCCCTCTACTCTCGGCAAGCACATCTATGTCGGCAAGACCCTATCGAGTCGGCAGGACCTCATGCCAAGCTCATTTCACTCAGCCCAAGCTTCACTTTTGTTTCGGCGAGACCCTTTCGGGTCGGCGAGAAGTTTTTCTAAGCCCTTAAATCCTTCGGCGAGCTCCTTCAAGTCGGCAAGAATTTTTGTGGTCGGGGAGACCTTATGCCAACACTGCCATCCTTCGTCGAGACCACTCTGCTTCGCCCAGACACCATACCAAACTCCTCTTTTCGGCGAGGACCTATGTCGTATTCACTCCATGTCACCGAGAGATCCCTGAGTCGCCGAGACATCTCATTCTTATCTTTATTCTCGCTGGGCTCACTTTGTTTTGGCAAGACTCCTGTCGAAGGCAATATATTTTTTCCCCCCCCGCCGACAGCCTTGTGAAAATTTTTGGTGAGACCTTCAAGTCGCTGGGACTTCATACCGAGCTCATTTCTTCGGGTGAGCTCATCACATATCGGGGAGACCTTCTAGTGTCGGCAAGACCTCTCGCTGAGCTCCCTCTTGTCTCCCCGCTATCATCTCCTTTCACCGAGACCACCCGCTTGTCGCCGAGACTTCATACCGAAGGCAAAACCTTATGCCAATGGTGAAACCCCCTTCGGCGAGACATCGTTTGTTCACCGAGACCTCCTACCAAAAGAAAACCATCTCCCCAATGCCAACTTGGTGAAAGACTATCAGTGTGACTCCCGCCGGTCGGGAAGACCTCACAGTGGGCGACAAGACCCTATGGCAAAAGCATTTTGCTTTGGCAAGACAACAGGAAGGTCTTGCCGACTTCCTTCTCTAGTGATTTTTGTGCCAAAATGATCAAAGCAGACTCTTCGAATGAGCTCCTTGTGAAATGTCATCCGACGCATGACCTAACCCTTGATACAAAAATTATCAATCGGCCCTTATGAACATCTGAAACACAATTAATCCTGCCCGATTGAGCCCATAGGTGAAAATTGAGCAACAATAACAATATGGTCCCACTACATCAAGAAGTCAAGAAGACAGAAGGCTAACACAAAAGTACCAAACATGGCTCCAACACAACAAAGTACAAGATGAAATGACATAACAAAGATATCACTTCCAAAGGCATACCCACAACAAAAGGGGAAAACATGACTGTAGTAGGGAAGAGTGTCATCACATGGTCCTGGCATGGCTTGTCTGACATACCTCTCACTAGGTCTCGACCCCCATCTATGATTGTCTGACATACCACTCACTAGGTCCCGAGCCCCATCTATGGTTGTCTAACATACCTCTCACTAGGTCTCGACCCCATAGGGTGACACATGTAGAACCAACAATCCTTTCATGAGGAAAAGGAATTTGATCTTGCGCACCAGGCCTTCTCACACCATCCTTAGCCTAAACGAGCACTACAGGCATAGACGAGGAATCCATTATCTTATTTATGTGAAAATTACCCACCCCCCAATTCATTATTTAGGTTATCACTGAATTAAGAACTCTCTAATGAGTTGTCTAGGTCACCACTTTGGGATTCAACCCCCATTGAGAGACATTCTCCCTACTTGCAACTAGAAGACCCAACACATAAAATAGGGTAAAGCAATCTTGCACAAATTACAAAACCACATGAACACACACATGAAGCAAGGCATGGACCATATCACTCACAAATCCCAACCATAATAATGAATAAGCAGTGCAAGGCTAAAGACCCCAATGTAAACATCTCACGTATATTGTCAACCATTTTCAAGAGAACAATCATAAAGTCCTCATACAAGATTCTTCAAATGAAATAATCATAAAATCCACATACATGATACTTTTCCCCAAGCCTCTGGAAGACTTCCAACAACCACCTTACACAACTGACTTCTACTTTTGAACAATAATCTAAAATCACCCCCAATACACTAGTCGAGCACATTATTCAACATAAACAACAAATAAATATTAAAACCATAATTACCCCAATTTCCAATAATTAACACAATCATAAATTACATGGTGGATTAAATTTTCAACTATATAGTAATTTTAAGAGGAATCATAGCTCATTACTAACAAGGGAAAGTAATCTAATTTTCTTATTTATAAATCTTTCATTTTGGATCAACAATCTTTTCTTACTTAATTTCAAATCTGCTTTTCTACAAAAACATTTATTCTCAAGACATAATAATTCTTTTGTTACAATCTTAATAAATATATATGTATATACATACATACATACATACATACATACATACATACATACATACATACATACATACATACATACATATATATATAATTTCTAACTATTGTTTATAAAACAAATTATCAGTTTATGAAAGAGTAAACACAAAATAATAATACATAAACATATGCGTACATACATACATACATACATACATATATATATATATATATATATATATATATATATATATATATATATATAATCGAATGCGAAGTATAATGCACACACATCGATGTTATACAAAATCAAATTATCAAACAATGTGAATCAAACTCTTTACATAACGAATATACATCAATTCCAACTCATAGACATATGCATCAAACCTAACCCATAACTTATATATAATTTCTAACTATTGTTTATAAAATAGATTATCAGTTTATGAAAGAGTAAACACAAAATATTAATACATAAACGTATACATACATACATACATACATGCATATATATACATATAAATAATCGAATGCGAAGTATAATGCACACACATCGATGTTATACAAAATAAAATTATCAAACAATGTGAATCAAAAAATTTACATAATGATTATACATCAATTCCAACTCATAGACATATATGCATCAAACCTAACCCATAACTTATACTCATCAAAATGAAGGTAATGCAGTCAACGTTGCCAGACATGGAACTTTAAACCATTGAAATTTAAGTACTCAAGGAAGAGAATTCCACATCTGGCAGTGCTAAGAAGAAATTGCTATCAAAAACCATAACATACAGAAATCAATAAAAAAATGCCACACAAATCTTAGGATATAATCAAATTAATCAAACTAAGGTGTATATAATCAATATATAGTCTTGTATACATATTTAATTAGCATACAATCACTATATAATTCAATATGCGGCTACCACATGATCATCATATAAATCACATCAAACATATTAAAACAAACACAATGAACTATTTCCAGGTGCGCATGTGCAAGTGGCCAGGGTAGGCAGATAGAAAAGAACAACTATCGACCATAGCTATCTCTTTCTCTAGTCGGTGAACGAAACGAAACCCATCGGCCCTCAGAGCAACATGTGATCCTCTTCTTGAAGATGCAATAACTAGTGCTCCAAACACATATAAGGGAGGCTAAAGCACTTGCAAGTTTCAACAACAATGGAAAGCTTTTGAATCGGTTTCAAGAGAAAGCATATACATCGAACTCTATCATGTAATAAATTGGTGATTTCAATGATAGTATAGTTGCAATGAATAGGATAAGGGATTCGATTTCCCACCAATTCCAATACAAAGCAGCATCAGTGCCACCTATAGTAGCAAATAACATATATTGTGTGCCCATCGAAAGACACAAGGGCAAAGCAATAACTAATATAAAATGAAGACTTCAAGGAAAATTGAACCTACAGCCAAAGCATACAAGGAGGGATGATAAGAAGAAGAGAGAGAGAGAGGGAGCACAAGCTAAAATATTGGCTTAAGAAGCTTTCAAGCAAATGTAATTGGATTTAGCGAATAGGCTTCAGAAAACAAAACAACAGTAGGAGAAGAGACATATTACAGGAAAGCAATGATTGTAGAATGTTTAGATAAAAATACTTTTATTTATTTATTTCTGGACAAAATTAAAATAATTGGAAACCACATTTTCAAGCAATTTCATGCAAATAGGCATCCATTTCAAACATAGAGATAAAATTCAGAACAACAATGGAACCTGGTTCCAATCGCCTAGCAAAGCTGGAGATTTGATGTCAAGATGAATCCTCTAGTGCAACAACCTCCCCCTCAAAAAACCTCCAATTAGTCTTTTTAATAATTTCCAAATTACCCACAAAATCTACAACCCTCAATCTAATTTTGAAAAATAATCAATCAAAAACAATTATTCAATAGATTATTCTTGCAACAAAGTTCTTTGTTCGAAAAACCAAAAATCAATGCCCCCTAATCTCTCCAAAAGATAATAATTATTATATTTTTTCAAAAAAGAAGCTATAAGATTTTTGAACACAAAAATTAGATAAAAATCTCACAAAATGACTAGTTTCAAAATGACAAGCAGTTCGAAGACACACGTGTGCTCTGAATAAATCTTTTTCTATCTTTTTACTTGTTTTTTGTTGATTATCCATTATCTCCTTACGATTAAATATTTTATTTTATATTATTTTTTTTTCCCACCTTTTAATTTATTTAAACTCAACATTAATAATGAATATATTTATATTTAATTATAAAAATACTTTTTTTTACCTTAGCAATTTAATTTAATTAATGAATTAATTAACCAGGGAAAATCAAATACCATCTATCAACATGGTTTAAACTTAATATTTTATTTAATTCAACAACTAATCAAACATCATTATTAAAACAATTTTAATTTAACAACAAAATATCAATAATCATCATCTAAGCATAAATAAAGTCAAAACAAGATCAATTGACCACGAACACATACAAGACTAATAGGGTGACTACTGGATACTCATCCACTTTGAGGATGATGGCAAGGGTATGGGACCATACGTTATCTCCGTTCAACAATTTTCCATTGGGTTTAAGGCACACTTAGACTTGAAAACTCAGGTGGAGTTGATGCCTAGTACCTGCAACCTACATCAAATGAAATGGTCGAACAACATATATATAATCAACCAGTTAGACACACCATGAGAGGAAATCACAACGTAGCAGGGTACTCACGAATGAGTAATGCAACAATGTTCCTCTCACCAAGACACATCAAACTAGTACCCACATCAATGCATAACAACCAGTTACATAACAAACAACATCGAACAATCACTAAATAAATTCATAGTAACCATGATCAAATAAACACATAATGATCATAATTAAATTAAACCACATAAACCAATAAGTTCATAAAACTGTCATGACATATGCATAAACTAAAATAGTAGCAAGACATCAAAGTATCATCAAGTATCATCTAGTATCATCAAATTAGTAAATCTAACATCATCAAAGTATCGTAATGTCTATCCTAACAAAGCAACTATCAGTCTAATAGAGAACAACATGAGGGGCACTACACTTTGCACCCTATCTAGGTTAGATAGACACTTCATAATGTAGATAATTAGGCAGGTAATCTAAAATATGATAAAAGTAAATGGTCAAACTATCAAAGTGGGGCACGTGCTTTCTTTTCCTTAGTCTTAGATCATAAAAATTTAGGGAGATATCAAGCATACCTAAGTCTAGGATAGTGATATGTATGAGGAATATGATTCCTTAATGAGAAATCACACTTATGGCTCATCTTCACTTCTTAAAGGAAAGGAGGATGGTTCAATATAGGTGGATATATCAAACCAATTTTTATGCAAAAGGGTCAATTGATAAGTATGAAGTATGTTTCGTTACCAAGGGATTTTCACAAGTTGCTAGCACTGACTACATAGAGACCTTTGCACCCATGGACAAGATGAATTCAATCTACCTCACACTTACTATTTTCATTACACATGTTGGGATGTCCATTAGATGGATTTAAAGAGTACCTTTCTTCATGGAAACCTTGAGGAGGAGATCTACATGGAACAACCACTAAGGTTTGTAGACTTAGGAAAATCCTTTATGGCCTCAAGTAGGCCACTCAAGCCTGGTATGCCAAGATGGATTCCTCCCTCTTATCTTCAAGTTTTGATTTGAGCCACCTCAATCATTGTGTATATCTATTGTGACAAGATGGTTTATTATTACTAATATCACTTTATGTCGTTGATCTTTTTATCACCAGGAGTCTTCATCCACTATTGCAGAAATGAAGTTAGCTCTACAAGATATATTTTAGATTAAAATTTTTGGTTTTGTTACATTAATTCCTTAGTATTGAGATTTCACAATTCGAAATACATGTCACTCTTGCATAGCCCAAATATATTCTTGATCTACTTTCTTAATTCCACACGACTGGTTATAAGCAGTCTTTGACTCCCTTTCTATTTGAAGTCAATTTTGAGGCTAATTTTACTGCAACATCATTTGATGCCACTTTGTATTGACAAATTATTCGTAGTCTTATCTATCTTATACATACCCATACGATAATTTATAGTGTTTGGGTGAGATAGTTTTGTTTGAAACCCTTTGTGTCATGTAGCTGCCACATAGTTTAGGGGAAATCATTTCACCTAGGAGACCTTTCAAATGAAACTATTTCTCCCAAAACTATTATGTTGGCCCAAAATGGGACACAACTCTAGACATTTTCACCTTGTCAACTTATTCCCAAAGTCTAGTGAGCTATATGGGTCTAGTATACAAACTATGCTCTAATAACAATTCAACAACCATTGATTACTACTATTTTTTCATCATAATGATTATAATTTCATAACAAAGTGTGACGTGCATGTCAAATATTTTAGCAATATGTCTTCTTCGTGGGACCTAAATAAAATGACCAACCACTCGATCTATTATACTTATTGACCTTTCTATTGTTGATGATCATCTTTAAGTTATGGAACCAACTCGATTCATATAATTAATAATTTATTTCAATTTAGAAATGTTATCCGCAAACCTTACTAAATCTAGAAATGACAAAAAATCTATGTTACTACTTCCAATAATGCACTATATTGGAGAAGATCCCTATATCATGGCATATCCCAAGCACTAGATGTACTCTTTTGGGGGTTGATTTAAAATATCCCTACCTATGTATCACTTTTAGGGAATTAGGAGCTCTATAGTTTGTGCCATAAACTTTCACATATTTCATTTAGAAAGGATTCAAAGAAAACATGATCCCCATCAAGTAAGGTTAACAAGTCAAGTTAAAAAATAATTATTGTTTACATCTTAAGGATTTAGTTTAACTTTAGAGATTGTGCAAACCATGCCCAAAAGACAACTTTCCAATAATATGAAACAATTCTAATTTCTTGGAAGGAATCCCAATGCCTATAAAAATATACCAACTTAATTAACTATTCAATAAAGAATTACCAATCTAAATCATGAAATGGCTTAAGCACTAAAGATTAAGGTATGTTGACAATAAAATTGTATCATTGAATATACATGGGGTAAATGCAATGGAATATTGATTAACCCAATATTCCAATAAAAGTACCTACCATTTACTATGTGATATAGGTGTCCTAAACAAGTCTACAATGACAACAAGACATAAACAAGTCTTTTTGAATGAGTAAAGATAAAATAATTCTTAAATAATTTTAATATAATATAAAATAATTCTTAAATAGATAAATATATTTGAGATGTCTATACTAATGAGTAAACATAAATCACTACAAGTATATGTCAATATACTTCCAATTAAATTTTTCTTTCTTTATTTATTTTTTGATAAAAAAATTATTTAATTCTAAAATTAGAGTTGTATATTAAAAAACATTTAATTGCCTTTTTTTTAATAATCATTTGAATTTTGAAAATTTGAAAATAAAAACAGTAACGATTTTTTTGAAAATAAAACATTAACGGTAATTTTGAAAATAAATCATTAACGGTAAGTTGCTGTGATTCTTTTAGCCTCTCTAAACCACATTCTCAAGAATATCAGAAGGCAAGTTCTTTTTCTTAACAGGATTCCTTTCGCCACTGCCTGTGCCTGCTTCTCTTAGCTTACGAGTTTGGAGGGCCGCCCACTGGAATGAATCAGATCAGAAATGGGTTATTGATGTGAAAGAGAGGATTACAGGTATCTCGACCAGCAACTGCGAGCCCCGAAGTTTCTGTTGTTTCTAAGTTTCTGTCGTCTACCTTGGTCTTTATCACCATGTGATAGCGCAGCCAGTGTCTCATATGGAGCGCCTCAAAGCAGAGGCCGCAGAGAGGATGGCTACCCAAACAAGAGAGCACTGCCATTTGCAAGAAGCCGTTCGCCGTGAAATTAGAGGCTGCTATGAAGAAGAATCTGAATACAAGGACGAAACCGTGGCCATGATTTTCAATTTGGAAGCATCGGCAACAACAGTGGGAGGAGCAATTCCACCCTATTTTCAACACTAACAGGGTCAAATCCTATCAATTTGATGCGCTAAGTGATTTTCTGATGCTTGAAAATGAAATCCCTATGGTGGTCCTGATAAAGTTATTGGAAATTGAAACAGGCTCAGAAGCAGAAGCCAAGAAACAGCTGCTGAGATTACTGTGCTTCTCAAGTAAATGCTAGTGGTGAGTCAAAATGCTCCAAATTGAAATTTGATTTTCTGTTAAATACATAGGCTAGATATAGGTATTCATTATATATAGGGTGAAATGTATCGTATCTGCTGTTTCATTCTCATTGAATTTTATCAAACAAAAATTAGAGGCATATCAAACAAACCCACCAACTGGGTTAAGCGCTCTTCAAAACCCAAAGCAGACCCATCCTAAACGACTTTCAGACCTGTTAAAATTCAGAAAGCTTAACCACGGTGAATCCCAAGTTAACGAGGCAAATGTAGCAGTAATATGATGTTGCTTTTCTAACAATGGTAAAGCAGAGTTCTCTACCGTTAAATACGATGTTATGGCGAAATGTGCTAAAACGGAGTCCCTAATTAGTACCAATTATGGGCTAAAACAGCTCTGTAAAGAAGGATAAAGCTGTAACCCTAAGATCCCCATTTAAGATATAACGATTTTCCATTCATCTTGATTCAATTGTTTGTAATATGAATTATAAGCCAATCAGTTTGAACATATAGGTCTGCAGAGGAGGGTAGGACAATGTCTGCAGAGCAGGGTAGGACAAGAGTAATAGATATGGACAATTCTTCTGGGATTTTCTTTTTCTTTTCTTTCTTTCTTTCTCTTCATTTTTTTTTACTGTTCTGGATTACTAACCAATGACTTTGTTTCCTCTATTTTTGACAGATTTTAACATATGGGTCTGCAGAAGAGCGTATGGTAGAGTTAATAGATAGCCAAAAAAAATCTCATGTTAGCCTCTACTTACAAGTGGGGTTCCCTGTCCATTTTGAGTTTTGTTTGCATTATTAAGTAATGAAAATTTTAGTTACCTGCTCTGAAAATTTCAGTTACCTGCTCTTTCATTGACAAATTTTGAATACATTTCTTCAATTTTGGATTTATGGCCCGTACAAGAGGGCAGAGCATTTCCAAATAACTATAGATATCTTTCATATCAACCTCCAATTTTGGGTATATATTTTTGTTTGCATCATAGAAAATTAATCAATGAGTTTTTGGGTTGATCATTTGTGAATTAAAATTTTTTAGTCTAAAAGTCTTAAACACTCTTGGATGAAGGTTTGAACATATGGATTTGCAGAAGAGAGTTAAACAGGGCCAACAAATCTAGAGTTCTTCAAATATTTTTCCAGTTCCATTCTTCATATATTTTTCCAGTTCCGGGTGGGTTTTCTTGTTCATTTTGATTTTTTTTTTATAATATGGGCATGCAATCAACATTTTAAAGATATTCTACTCATTATTTTGTTTTTGAATAATTGTTGTTATAGTACTTTTGGGTGTTTTTTTCTATCCTTTCTTTTTAACTTTCCTCTTCATTTTTTTTTTTTGAAGTTTCTTGTATATTTTAATCTAGTAGTGTGCCCCTTTTAATGTAACCTTGGGCTTGCATCTCATCTTGCCAATTGGATTGCATTTTGTTGGATCGTATATTTGTCCAATTTCAAAATATTGTTATGTATCCAATATAAACAACTTAGTTTTAAATTATAAAGTAAATAATCTCAGCAAAATGTGGACTTTAGATAAATGTACTTCCCCTTTGGACCCAAGGAAGGAGAGCAAGCATCTATTGTTGAGGACCCAATATACATTGACATAGAGAACATTAATAACTAATTAATAAAATTAATTGAAAAACTCATTGCAATAATACACTTCAATTTTTTGTGATAAAACTATATAATTTTTATTATAACTTTTTAATGGGCACCTCAACTTCCACTTCGAATTTTTGTGATCGTATAGGACAGTCAAAAAGTTTAGATATGACCATTGGGCATCAAAATTTCTATTATTTTATATATTTCTTGTTAGAGTGGGATTGGCATATTCCTTTCTTAATGGGAGGTTTAGTCTCCTTAACTCCACTTTAAAAGTCCACAACATTCCATAATGTACTTAGTGTGCCTTAAAAGCTACAAAAAATTGGTGGATGCTTTCTTTAAGAAAAGACAAAGTATTAACAAGAATTCGGGGATACTTTTGCCTCCCTTTGACATTGTTCAAAGGAAATCCATCATTCCTTCGTAAGCTTGCATGAAGGTGTATAGAGTGTCCTTCCACAAGGTTCATTGAAGAATCTACAGATCAAGTGTACACTTTCCTTGGAAATATCTTTTATGTTCTTCAATTTAGATAAACGATGTGTTTTGCACTCCCCTTCACTTACAAATACATTTTCTAAAAGATGAAATCAACCAATCAAAGTACATTGTAGAAGTCCAACTTGAATGCATCTGAATAAAAATATACCACTCTTCAAGAATTATCAAAAGACTTGTATAATTTTTGTTTTGAAAACTATTTATCATTGACAATGATTTTGTTCCAAAACCTGCTTACCATTAACAATAATTTTCTTTCTACTCTTATAGCACATTCCTTTTACCCTGTAATTTCGTTGAAAATTTCTATTATGCTCTTCAAGCACACTAATATTCTTTTTAGGTATAATGCAACTTAGCGATGTCAAATTCATATTAAATGGAAAGGCAGAGACCATTTACATAAGTGGAAACCTTCATCTGTGCATATTCAACATGTTTTGATGGTCAAATTATACTTTCAAACTCATTCTTTGCTGCCTAGACAAACTCAATGTATAATCGACATGCAAAATTTATCCTTTAAGTTTGAATTTGTGTTCAAAGTCTTTATCTTTCCATCTCTCATCCCAACTTTTTCAAATTGCGCTTGATCCCACCTAATGGACATGTCATTTTAGTTTGATGCATGCCAAACTTACTTTCTTTAGGTCATCTATTTTCTCATATATAAAATAATATTATAATTTCAATCGTATCTATAAACTTAGGGATATCAATTTTTGACTTGTCTCTCAATTTAAAAATGTCTTTGATCATATTTTCTCTATCCATATACACTCCTTAGCACTTCTAGCTATAGGGTTGCTCAGTTGTCTTGAACATCAAAAAATTTCACTCTCCTCTACAACATTTCTTTTTTTGATGTCCCTATAGCATCCAATTTAGCTTGCATGATTCCCAACATCTCTCTGAGATTAACAACTTAGAATGTGAGGCCACCTTTTTTTTTTTCCAATCAGTATCCCTATTTGAATCTTATTTCACACTCTTCTTTAATATGTAATCAAGCCCCATTTTTTCTTCTTCTCTTCTGGAGTTGTTTATATAAACTCAACACACTTACAATAGGATTAAATCCACTTCTACTTATCTACTAAATTCCACTTAACTTTAAATGAAAGTTTTGATATCCTTCATCTATTGTCTGAAAACCCATTACATTAGAATTACCTTGACACACATTTATTTTACCTCTACCCCCCACTCCAACAATAAACACTCTACATTGAACTTGACTTGTGAACTTTTTGGCCATTTCTTTGTAATTTGCACTCATGTTTCAACTTCACTCTCGCTATCCTAAAGATGAGATTTCAAAAGCTTGACTCTCCAACAACAAGTCCCAAAGCCACTACCTTTTATATGGAATCCATATTTATCTCTTATCACATCTAATACACCATCAAAAATCCACCAACCTCTTCTTCCTCTTAAGTCAACTTCTCCCTTGAGAATGATTAGAATCAACTAATCACACTCAGATATGAGAAGAGTTTGATTTTACTCCATATTTAGGTTTGACAATAATTTCATATTTAGGTTTGACAACAATTTCCTATGCCCTTACATCTAATTGCTCTTACAATTTGCTCATACAATTTTCTCCTATTTAGAAACTTCCCTTTTGCCTTAAATGTTATACCCCTACATCCTATTTAGTATGCAACTCCCCTATGCCAAATTCACCTTGGATGGAAAGGTAGAGACCATTTCCAAACTTCATCATTTTCTATGTGGCATGTTCAATTATAGAATTTAGGAGCATAATCTTTCACATTCCTATCCCTTAACTTTAAGTTTCCCTAAACACTTAAATTGTGTCATATTTTAAGTTTTTATCTTTCCTCATTTTAACTGTTTCGAATTGTACTCCATTCCACGATATGGATTTATGTCCTTCCAATTTTCCACATGCAAAATTACAAATATCGATTCATGTCTTCTTATATGCTTCAAACACATCCTCCATATTCACACTAATCTCAAGGAGAGCAATAGCACTGAATATGCTTGATATTGCTTCCATCCATCTCTAGTTGCTGCCTGCTTGATGAAGATGTTGATTTTAACACAGTCCACTGTTTCCTATTATTGAATGCAATATCAGTGCAGGATTGTGTTTCTTTATCAGCTTCAACCATCCTACCCTTTATTTTTTCATATGATTTTGTCTTCACCATCTAGAAAGTGCATTGGTCACCCTCACTGAGACCCATGAGATCCAGTATCAATATGTATTCCTTCAAATGCGTCCTCTTCTAAAATAGCCTTCTTATATTAAATACTCTTCTAAATGTAATTCTATCAATCATCTTCTCATGATTCAAACTTCCAAAAAATGTAGGGATGTTAATCTATGACTTATGACCCAATTTTGGAAAGGATTTAATGATCTTTTCTTTAGGCATATGCTCTTGAAGTTCTATTCATTGGTTTGCATGCTCATCTTGAATATCAATTTCTTAACTCTCTTCTACAACAATTCTTCTTCCAATGTACAACTCTTTTGTTTTCCCTATCTCACATTCCTCTTTAACTCAATTAAACACCCTACTATTGATAGGGTGAGGGCCTTTCTTGTCATTTTCTCTCTAGCCTATTTGACCTGGACTCATTGGAATGAATGGATAGAGTAGATATTCTTATCTAGGTAAAGGACCCAATGAAAGGTTGAATGAACTAGGCCCAAGAGAGCACAAAAGAGCAACCAAATGTGGTATAGAGAACCATCATCAAAATCAAACTCACTAATTTAATTTCTCTATTAATGTCAACTTAAATATAACATTATTGATTAATTCTCAAAAAACTTATTACACCAAATACTTTGGCAGTATGACATTAACACACATTAGACTTCTAGATATATTACAATTAGAAAGATTTGTTGGAGTTAATATGACACTGAGAGGGGGGGGTGAATCAGTGTTTTAACAGATTTGACCAATTTTCAAAACTTCAAAAACATAGCTCAGATTTGATCTCAATATTACTCTGATTAATGCATTCATGAGTTGAATGTAATCATTCATAAACAAAATTGAGAGAAGTAATAATCCCAACAGTGAACAAAAACAACAATAACACAGTAAAGTAGTGAGCACACAGAAGAACAAAGAGACACAAGATTTTGCCGAGTGGAAAACCCTCCTGGGGTATAAAAACCACTCATGAAATGCCTTGCAGGCTTAACCTTTTTAATCAACTGTTCACAATGCCTTATAGGCCAATTTTTGAGCACCCACTCAAGGAGCACCAACCCCTCATTTAGAGATATCTATCTCAAGGAGCACCAACCCCTCAAATTATATTTCAGAACAATAATCTCAGAGGATCTCTCTGTTTTCAGTTAAGCTCATAACTCTCTGTTTTCTCGTCTACAGAATACCCTAAGGATTCAATAATTGAATCCTTAAAATACTATATAGAGAAGAAATTTACAATGTCTCTACCTTTTGTTATTCAAATTTTCATTTGCAGAGTTTATTCATACATTTTCATATAGCCAAGGAATGATAATCTCAGAATTACAACAATCGAACAGAAACATAGTTTTCTGCTTCTATTTATACATCTTTTTAGGTATCAAATCTTCAATGAATTTTGTGGTCAAAGGAGCATAGATAAAAGATAACTCTTTGTGATGTAAATGCCAGATAAGTAACTATCATCAGAAGTAACAGCTGAACAACCAACCTTAAAAGATTTTGACTTAACTTAACAAAGCTTTTTGCAATTGAAATCCTCATCATGTACCCAGTAAGATTATTAGACAAGGTGAAATTAATTTTCCAATACAAGAGTCATTTCACCCAACTAAGAGCCATCCTCAACAAATCTAAAATGCGTGAGATCATTTCACTACTTAAAAAGCATGACTGCCCACCACTATAAATCATAACCTCTAATGCATGAATAACAATACTCTGACAAGGCATTATTTGCCACATTAGTAACTGAGATGCAGAGAGCAGTTCTAAAAATGGTTATTATAAACCAGTATGTGCAGCATGAAACGCATAAATACTAGAGATTCGATGCCAACCAATGATGTCGGCCTGCAACTATATTTAGAAATTCCCATGTCGGCCACAGTGATTAAGTATGTTAATCGTTCGCTGAGACATCCAGATAGTCCTGTCGAAGGAAATTAAATCGCCAGTCATTCCCCTTAGTTATCGCTTTCACCATGATCCATCAGAGTCGAGGAGTAGTCATAACGAATATCCTATGTTACGCCGAGAGCCATGTAACGTTCTTTTGGTCATTGAGACAAAATAGTTCTCTCACCGAGATCCCCTTTTCGTTTCATTCACTGTCACTGTAACCCTTTGATATCGGAAAGACCCTATGCAGATCACACTATGTTTCACCGAAAGTCTCCTTTTACCCCTTGTAAGTCGCTGTAACATAATGGTTCTCTCGTCGATGCATCCTTCTATCTTATGAGGGTTGCTATAACATACCGACATCGGGGAGACCTCTCGTAGAATGCTTGAGTCATACCGAAAGTCACCAACCATCTTGTGTGTCATTGAGAAAAATCAATCTTCATGCCGACAAGGTTAATTTGTGTTCCATCGGCGAGACCGGAGGTCAATCGCCGAGACCTCACACCGAAAACCATGACTCTTACCGATACACATCTATCCACCACCGGTCGGTGAGACATAACAATTTTGTTGTGACCTCATACCAACAGTGTAACACTTGTTGATAGACTTCCACATGCATTAGTCGAGGAGACATAACCCTTTTCGCTATGACCCTTCACTGAAGCCTTAAACTCTTGTCGATATAACCTCTGTCGCTGAGACAATAAAGATGTCATGTCGAAAACCACCTGTAGGTAAAAATCAATCGACAAGACATCAGAAACGTCTTGCCAATAGGCAACACAGACGTTTACCAGAAGAATGGATCGAGGAGACCCTGGCATTCTCACGCCAATAAGTGTAAGCTCGAAAAAGAACATGTCGACTCTTAGTGTATAGAAGACTCCAAAAGGAATATATGCCATGAGAAACAACCAATAACATTAGACAAATGAGATGTCAGAACCAAGGTAACTGTAATGCCTTCAAAAATGTGAGTTCAAAGAATGTAATCAAATGGCTTGTAATCATGTGAAATACACATGTGGTATGCAAAGAGAACCATCCTGACAAAGAAACCATCTTTCAAGCTCTATCAGTCAAAGAAATAGCATTCATAACATGAACCAAAAATCTCATCACCATGAATTTGAATCATAATAAATATCTTTCTATAATAGCCAAGAGACATCAAAGAAGTGCTAAAATAAGGCATAAGGATCCAAATTGAGACAGATTATCAAAGAGAACTAACTGAAAGGGATTTTTTCATCAAGGAAAAACTATAAACACAACTGAGATCCAACAAGATTGTATGATTGTGAAGCTTGTTCCTGTCTACAACCCATGCACACTACTCTATGACATGGAGGTTTAAAATTTTAGATGGGCATTTGTGCTTCTTTGTCTTCAACTTTGGTGTACACCTAAGGAGCTTTAGGCTGGCCTTCATCTTTTGCATCGTCTATGTTTAGCTTTGGCATATACATAGGAGATTGAGCCTATCTTTCATTTTTTACATCATCTATATCCACAGGGTGGTATTCCATGGATGCTAGCAGAGGATCCATCTCAACATCTATGGCATTTGCATGTTCATGAAAAATTGATAATACTACTTTGTGCCTTCATTGGTCTACCTAAACTGCCATTTTGAAAGCCATTTTGAATCCCAAAATCAAAGCACCCAAAATTTTATTTGTCAACATTCTAGAAACACTCAAGATAAAAAAAACTTAAGGCTCCAGGAACATTCCTTGGGTTAATTAGATTAGCAAAACTACATCCAATGTCCAACCTTGGCTCCTTTCCTTCCCTTTCTAAATTACCATCTAGCCTTTGATCCTTTCCTTTCCTTTTAGAATTACAATCTCCAAATTCCCATTTAGTTTTCAATTATCTTAATTATTTTGTTTGTTCATTTTAAGATTGGCAACAAAGTTCATCACATCTATGAATTTCTCCACTTCTAAATTTTAGTTGTGTGTATTTTGTTTATGGTATCATGCCTCTTCTTGGAAGGAGAGGTCTTGTAATGAGTAGAGTGGAGATGTTTGAGAAACTATGAAATGAACACTCAAATGAGATAGTTTCTTTGGTAGTTATTGTAAGAGAAAACTTGAAAATGATGAAGAATATAGTAGTGATGAATAAGCCATAATGGAAGAATGAGTAAGGGAAGAAGATAGACTTGTAGATGAAGTAGAAGAGGCTATCTCTATTCATATCCAGTTGTCATTGCATCACTTTTCTTGTCATTTTTACCATCCAAAATTAGAACTCATATCCATGCTGACACTCTTAAATATGATAGTGAATTGGCCATTAGAAGGTATTACAATTTATTGATTAGAGAGACTTGCCATTAGAGAATTATGTAGAAAAATCCCGAGGATAGAAATATGTCTACTAAACTAAATCAAAGTACTGGAATGCATTCCCAAATATGGGTTGCATATTCTTTTGTTACAAAGATCCACATGCAGTTAAAGTTGTAAGGGTTGGAGACTAGAATTTTTTATTAGTTTTACCCTTTTAGGCTTAGACTATGTCCAACTCTAGAAGCATAGGTCATGGTGCAACAATTTCTATCTTTTCAATAGAAAAATGTAAGCTACAAAACTTTAGGGATCTTACTTCTAAAAAGAGTACCAATGGCATGATGTGTGCCTCTTCAAATGCCATGTCTTAAAAATTCCATAAGTCATTTGATAGTAAAACATTTGATAAGAAAGTAGGGAATAATTATTATTTTGGCCAAACTAGTTTGAAAATAGGCTATGTGCAATACCTTTGGTTAATAACCTCATTTACCTTTATTAGACATGGCCTATCTTATGAACCTTAGAGTATATTAACATAATTGAAAATGAACTCACAAAGAATGTTATGACTCAACACCATAATATATTTTTGATTCCACAAGAAAGTTGTGTAAGACCAAGCTTCAATATTTTTGTCTGTGTTGTTCATGTTGCTACATGAAATTTACAACATTTAAAAAAACATAGGTCTTCAATATAAAATCAACTATGGGGGTTCACGATAAGCATGGTAAATGATTCATAGAATTCTAGCATAAAAATAAACATTGTGATGGAATAGAGCTTGCATTTTCCTTTGAATCAAATGTAATTTCCTCACTCGAGTCTTCTGTTATTTTTAATTGTCTATTTTGAGTAGTAAAAGGCACTATAAAGCTATTTTCAGAGTTTCATATGTAGTTTCAAGTCTGAGCCTGGATCTGTTTGGTACCAGAGCAAATTGTTCCTATGCCAATGAGCCATTGCATGATCCTCTATTTTTTCTCTCCATTTCTTGTCGAGCCATCCATTTATTACTGTATCAGTGTGAAGGGAAAGTGAGCAGTTGTGAGTATTGTGTGTTTTCAATTGAGAGGAGTTTGCAATGTAGGAAAATAATAGGGATGAGCACAAGGAAAAAGATCTATATTGATTTCAGTGAGATTTGCATTGATAGTGACATGGAATTTCAAGCACTGAATATAATTTTTTTATTAAGAATATTAATATCCCAAATACCAACATGGCAAAGGTTTTAATGGTGAGAAGCAGTTTTTGATTAATGAAAACTAGTTGGAAGTTTGAGTTCTCTCTGGGCATAATTTTCCATTCCCAATAACTTTCATTTTCAACTATACCATGCCGATGAGGGGACTCCTATAGAAAAGTTGTAAATGACATAAATAAAAAGTGAGATAATGGCTTTGAAAGGATATACTAGGAATTAGAGAGTTCTTTTTGTTGAAGCTTATTGGCATTAGTGTTTCCAAGTGTAGCTGTCTAAGTTGAATATTGCTAAGAGTTAAAGTTATTTTGTACTCGCATATGAAGCATTAAATTTTAGGTCTTCTCCCCACATTTTTGTTAATTTCTTTGAAGGGATGAATAATAGGAAAATAATATCAATACATGGTTAATAGATCATACATTTAGAATGGAAGAGGAGATAATTGCAACCCTATATTAGGACTATAGACACGATTGCAGATCCAAATATGGAACTATATCATAATGTAAGAAAAAGGATAACCAAAGTGGAAGAAAAGATAAGATAATGGCAGAGGCAGAAGCTATCAAAAGACAAAAAAAATAAGTTACAAAAATTAGATATTGAGTTGGAAGAGTTAAGGTTTTGTTGGAGGATTATGAGACATGCAATATTAAAACAACAAAAGAAAATATATCTACAACAAAGGAATTGAAGAGTTGTGAGAAGGTGGAAAGAATGGTGAGGATAAATATTCCATTTGTGAGAAAGAGCTATTTTCAAAGAGGATGGCTATAGAGGCAAGGATTAGCCAAGGGATAAAACTATTAGAATAAGAGAAAATTAAACCAATTAAGGATTTGGTAGAAATATTAGTGGGTAGAAGACCTTTAAATATGATTTTCCAAGAGTATCAGAGAGAAGAGATAGATGAAAGGAATCAAGATGAAAAGGTAGATGAGTTGGATGAAGTTTTTGAGTTGTGTTACCTCGAAGAATGGGAAGGCATTGAAGATTACAATGCAAAAAGAGAAGAGTTGAAAAACTACAATGAAGAGGAATGCAACCTATCACAAGGGAAAGCCCAAGATGTTGTAGCAATGGAAACAATCCACATTAGAGAGGAAGCTACAACAGAGATATAAATATTTGGGAGCCCCATATGTGATGAAGTCCTATTGGTTTTAGAGAACACAACCAACCATAAGCAACTAGAAGAATGCATGCAACTGGAGGAATATGTAGAGAATCCCATGATTAATGAAAAGAGAGGAATCTAAATGGAACATCTCTTCCTTGTAGAATAAATGTGGATGATTAAGAGAGAAAAAACATGTTTGTTTGTGATATAAAGGAGGACAAATGTAAAAAATGAGTTACCTCGTGAACATCACACCGAGCTAGGAAATGAAGGGGTGGGTGCATGAAGTTGGGTACCAATTTTCTGGCCACTTATGAATTTTTTTTAAAAAACGCGCTCGCGTTATAACGCATGTGTTATTTCGCGTTAAAAACAAAGAAAAAAGTGAAATTATTTTCCTTGGAATACCAACCCAAAGGCTTGGAGGGCATTCCCAACAAGGCCAAAGACGTGTTTTTTGCAAATTCTATAATTTTTCACATAATCGGGTTCGTGCTCACCATCAAGATTGCATCTAGTTCAATATTCACAAAATTAAAAACATGGGTAATGTTAGGTTCTCTCTTAGCTATCCAACGATGTAACTTTTTTCACTTTTCAACAATGTTAAGCCTTTCATCCATAATTTCTTTTGTATGTCTGTTTTTTGCCAAAAAAAAGTGTTTAGTGTTTTTTTTGTTATAAATTAACCATTCATCAAAATTTCAAATAAATTATATTTTTAGAAACTAGACTCCATTCTACAAATTTAAAAAAAAAGAAAAAAAAATCAATTATTTTAAAAATTTGTAGGGGAGCACGGCCAAAATTCGCTTTTCAGGAAGTGCCCAGTTAAATTAGTAAAAATCAAGTATTCATTAAAAAATTATCAAAAAAATTGTGCACCAACTAGATGCTATTAGCTAACTTCTGACTATAGCGATTTTAAAAATACTACAAAAAAGTTCACCGTGCTCAGGTCGTACAAGAGTTGCTATGTTATGTTTTTCTGACAAAAACAACACCAATTTCTGTACATCCCTCTTTTGAACCCCTTAATCTCAACCATTTTCAAAATAAATTAGTAGTTTAGAAAGTAGACTCAGAGCACTTCGATCCTTGTTTTTGTTCCATCTCAAAATTTTGAGTGTAACTATCCTCAATTTCACGTCCAAGGTTAGCATTTCCTAATTTTAGAAAGAAAAAAAAGTTGCCACTTAAGCCCCCTTTTTGGGAACCATCTTGGTGCACTTACCCGAAGGCTACCTTACAAAATATGAAATGGAATTCATTTCTAAATGGTGTAATGCAGAAGAGGAGTGAACACTTGTGGGGAATTTTTATTCCCTTAACTTTCTTTCTATTTGTAATGATTTATGTGCAAGTACAACAAGAGGTGATATGAGTGAGACAAAAATCATCCATAATGGTTTTTAGTGGATAAGGACCTCTAAGATCATAAGGAGCTTGGAAAAGAGAAAAAGAAACAATTGTCAAAGGAGCAGGATCTCTATTCTACAAGAGTGTAGAAGTGAAAGAAGAAAAAATGTGATCATTTACAAAGGTATCTAATTTAATGGAAGGGAACGTCATGGCTTGGTTCTTCAATCCAAAAGGTTGGTTCTACCATGTATCCCAAACTCTTACCTAGTTGTTTAATGTAGTAGAATCTTGGGTTAAAAGCAATTCTACATCACCAAAAGAAAAGTGTAGTAGTAGTTGTGCTCTCAAGTTCCTTGGAATTTTGCAAGAAAATAAAAATGTTGCTATCATTATATTGTACCTCAATGAGGTATTTTTTTTCTTGATTATTATAGAAGAAAAATTTAAAATGATGAAGAGTACGGTAGTGATGAATAAACCATAATGGAAGAGAGAGGAAGGGAAGAAGTGAAACTTGCAGATGAAGGAGAAGAGACTTTGTGCAACTCTAAAAGCATAGGTCATGGTGTAATAGTTTCTATCTTTTCAATAAGTGATAAGTAGACTATTCATGTTCATGAGATATGGGTTCTTATGAACCACTACTCATGAAATATGGATCAATGAGATTGACTCAAAATGTCTTGATGCTTCCTTCTTGAGTATCAACTGGATGCAATGAGTATTGAGTGGATGATTAATGATATGTGAAATATATTCTTGTGAACTTGCTATAACAATTGCCCATCGATTTCTACCAATTTTTATTTTTTAAATAAATTCAAGAAAAATACCAAACTTATTACCCATGAACATCCTCCATGTACCTTAGAAGCATTGACTTTAAAACTTCTTCATTTACCATGATGGCATCAACTATACATTGCCACTTATTTTCATACACATGGGAGGGGTAAGCTCCAAAGGTCAAGGTCATTCCTAGACTCGGACCTAAGAGAATAAAGAGAAGTAATATTAATAGACAACAAATTCCACCCTCCTTACCTTCTTTATATTGGTCATCCCTCTTTTGTTCTTTTATTATTTCTTTCTTGTTTTGTTTCATTCTTCCTTTTTCTAACTTTTGGTCACTTTCTTTCACTCTTTTATCTTCTTCCTTTCTTTTCTTTATCGTGCTTTCTTTTTCTTTCCTTCTTTTTCTTTATTCTTTTGTGTGTCTCTCACCCTAGCGTGACACCCATTCCTAGCCCCAACTTGGAAAAATGTGAGACCAAGGTAAGGTAGGTTAGGCATTGGGTTGGGTTACAAGGATACCTTTGAGTCACCAAAAAAGAAGAAGAGAATTTCATACATTTTTATCCTCTTTGAAAGGGGTTTGTGTATCTCTTCTTTTGTGTGTCTCTCACCCCAACATGACACCCATTCCTGACCCCAGCTTGGAAAAATGTAAGACCAAGGTAAGTTGGGTTAGGTGTTGGTCTGGGTTGTAGGGATTCCCCTGAGTCAACAAAAAAAGAAGAGAGGTTCATACGTTTTCATCATTTTTGAAAGGGGTTTGTGTGTCTCACCCCAACATGACACTCATTCCCAACCCCAACTTGGAAAAATATAAGACTAAGGTAAGTCGAGTTAGGCATTGGGTTGGGTCATAGGGATACCCCTGAGTTAACAAAAAAAGGAAGAAAGAGAAGTCCATACTTTTTTATTGTATTTGAAAGGGGTTTGTGTGTCTCTCACCCCAGCGTGAAAAACATTCTCGACCCCAACTTGAAAAAATGTAAGACCAAGGTAAGGCGAGTTAGGCATTGGGCTGGGTCGCAGGGATACCTTTTGAGTCAACAAATAAAAGGAAAGAGAAGTCTATACATTTTTATTGTCTTTGAAAGGGGTTTATGTGTCTTTCCTTTTGTGTGTCTCTCACTTTAGCATGACACCCATTCCCAACCCCAAGTTGGAAAAATGTAAAATCAAGGCAAGGTGGGTTAGGCATTCAATTGCGTCGTAGGGATAGGCATTCGATTGTGTCGTAGGGATACCCTTGATTCAAAAAAAGAAAAGAAGAAAGAGGAGTTTTGTGTTTCTCGCGCCCTAGCATGATACCCATTCTTGATCCCAACTTGGAAAAATGTAAGACCAAGGTAAGGTCGGTTAGACATTGGGCTAGGTCATAGGGATAACCTCTGAGTCAACAAAAGAAAAGAAGAAAGAGAAGTCCATACCTTTTTATTGTCTTTGAAAGGGGTTTGTGTGTCTCTTTTTTGTGTCTCTCACCCTAGCGTGACACCCATTCTTTAACTCCAACTTGGAAAAATGTAAGACCAAGATAAGGTGAGTTAGGCATTGGGCTAGGTCGTAAGGATACCCCTAAGTCAAAAAAAAAAGAGAAGTCCATAAATTTTTATTGTGTTTGAAAGGGGTTTGTGTGTCTTTTGTTTTGTGTGTCTCTCACTCCATCATGACACCCATTCCCAACCCCAACTTGGCAAAATGTAAGACCAAGGTAAGGTGGGTTAGGCATTGGGTTGGATCATAGGGATACCTTTGAGTCAACAAAAAAAAAGAAGAAAGAGAAGTTCATACCTTTTTATTGTATTTGAAAGGGGTTTTGTGTCTCCTTTTGTGTTTTCTCTCCAGCATAATACCCATTCTGGACCCCAAATTGGAAAAATATAAGACCAAGGTAAGGCGAGTTAGGCATAAGGCTAGGTCACATGGATATGCTTGAGTCAACAAAAAAGAAGAAGAGAAGTCCATACATTTTTATCGTTTTTGAAAGGGGTTTTGTGTGTCTTTTCTTTTATGTGTGTCTCTCACTCCAACATGACACCCATTCCTGACTCCAACTTGGAAAAATTTAAGACCAAGGTAAGGTGGGTTAGGCATTTGACTGTGTCGTAGGGATACCGTTGAGTCAACAAAAAGAAGAAAGAGAAGTCCTTAACTTTTTATCATCTTTGAAAGGGGTTTTGTATGTCTCATCTTTTGTGTGTCTATCTCCTTGGCATGATACCCATTCTAGACCCCAACTTGGAAAAATGTAAGACAAAGGTAAGGTGGGTTAGGCGTTGGGCTATGTTGTAAGGATACCCCTGAGTCAAAAAAAAGAACAAAGAGAAGTTCATACCTTTTTATTGTCTTTGAAAGGGTTTTTTGTGTCTCTCACCCTAGCGTGACACCCATTATCGACCCCAACTTGGAAAAATGTAAGACCAAGGTAAGGCGAGTTAGGCATTGGGCTGGGTCATAGGGATACCCTTGAGTCAAAAAAAAAATTTCCATACATTTTTATTGTCTTTGAAAAGGGTTTATGTGTCTTTTCTTTTGTGTGTCTCTCACTCTAGCATGACACCCATTCTCGACCCCAACTTGGAAAAATGGAAGACCAAGGTAAGGTGGATTAGGTGTTGGGTTGGGTCGTAGGGATACCTTTGAGTCAACAAAAAAGAAGAAAGAGAAGTTCATACCTTTTTATGATCTTTGAAAGGGGTTTTGTGTGTCTCTTCTTTTGTGTATCTCTCATCCCAGCATGATATCCATTCTTGATCCCAACTTGGAAAAATGTAAGACCAAGGTAAGGTGGGTTAGGTGTTAGGATGGGTTGTAGGGATACCCCTAGGTCAACAAATAAAAGAAGAAAAAAAAGTTCATACCTTTTTATATAAACATAAATTATATTTATAAATATATATTATAAATTTATAATTATTTGTACTTTCTTTATTTATATTGTTTTTCCCTCTTTCTTTTAGTTTTTGTCTTTCTAATTATATTTCTATTTTTTCATCTTTTTTTCTTTGATTTCTCTAGTGTTTTTAATTTTTCTCTCATTTTTTAAATTTCTTTTTTTCTTGGTTCAGTTGTCTCTTTCTTTTTTTTTCTATTCTTTCACTCTTAATACCTTTTTAATTTCCTTTTATTTTTATTTCATAATCATCCATTTTTTCCCTTATTTGTTGTCTCTTGCTTTATGTTTGTTATATTCTTTTTAGATCTATTTCCCATTCATTGTTTATTAATATTACTTCTTTTATGTTTGTCAATCTCAAGCATGGATAAGCTTATCTCTAAGTAGGTCATAGGATTTTCCATTGGTGATCACTTAGGATGGATAGGAATAGCCTGTGTGTCAAAGGATTACCACCTCAACTTATACCCTCGTAGGGTCTTGCTCCATCTGTTGCTATAAAAGTTAGCGCTTGCACCAAACTTAGCACTATAATTGGAAGAGAGATTCCTAATTTGGAATAAGTATATCACAATCAACTGATTTACGAGCCTATACATAGTCATATAAGTCTGAGGTTAATATTTATAACACATAAATAGAATCACTTAGTACCAACATGAGGTGAGCTCAATGCAACATGTAACCACTACCAAGTAGTCCAATTCATTTCCTTCCTTCAACTTACTGTTTAGGCACACATTATGTATTGAAGACAAGTTATCATATTTTCTTAACTATTTCATAACCATTTGATACCCCCATTTTGGCCTCATTTGAAACCTACTAAAGAGAGGTCAAGCCAATTGGGAACAACCCAAAAATCTAAGAGTTATTCCCCCCTAGACCCTCCCCCTATGGACTTGAGGTCATAGAGGCATCCTTCACCTAAGGAATGCCTACATACCCACTTTCAAATGAATCCTCACAAGGTCTCTCAAGGACCTGCACATAGGTTCCCATAATCAGGGGTTTCATTAATTATTGTATCTTAATCCAACAAGGTTCCTTTAAGTGATTCCCATAGTTAGTAGTTTTTAATGACAAGTGGGGAATTCAACACCTTTCCCCATTAGCCAGCTTAAATTAAGATCTCTAATTAGACCTCACTGCTTTTATTATACATGTTCTACAAAAGCATCCTAGAATCTCTTATAATTACCTGGGCTGATGCAAGAAGTTGGGTACACAAAAAACTCAAAAAGTGGAAGTGTTTTTGTTGTTTTTCATAATTTGTCACACTTGGACTAAAAATTTGAGGCACTTACACAATGAATCTTAAAAAAAGTTAGCAATACGAAATTTAGCATTTTGAATCTAGTTTCCAAATATGTAAATTATTCAAATACTCATATTATATAAATTAAATTTTGATATGGATCTATAAAAACCACTTTTTAAAAGTCCTTTTTTTTTTTACCATACCAAGCACGTATATAGACACCACTTTTTGACCCAAATAAAAGTATTTTGCTAATTCCTTTTGGAAAAAGAGAGCTAACAACATGAAAATTGATGTGGAATTTTTTTTGTAACTTTTTGTTGAATATTTTTTTTTATTGAATTTTTATTGGCCTTAATTGTTGTTTTTAAAAATCAACGTGTACAAACAACATAATTGGACCTAAATTAAACATTTTTTGAATATTTTTTCATTGTGTAGAGAATTTTCTGAGGTTTGATGCCATATAATTTTTTTGACAACAAACTTAACCAAAACAAAGTTATTAAAAAATTAAAAAAGCCTAATATTTCAAGTTTAAGGACTAGCTTGCTTAGAAATTAATTAAAAAATAGCAAACACAATCCAATATTAATAAAAAATATATATTTGGAAAGTAGACATCGTGTTCTCTAATGGGTTATAATTTTATAGATTGATTCAGAAAAAAAGTCCATTAGCCATATTGCCAAAGTTGGACATTCTTCTTCAATCTGCCTTAGTTTTTTAGTTGCAGGTCCAAGGCTAAGGGTCGGGTTGCCAAGCCTTTCCTGAGCCTAAAACCGAGGCAGCATGTGGGTTGGGAATTCAAAATTTTAAAAATGCATACGTGTTACAAAACGCATATACGTTCTTTATTTTCTTGATTATTGAAAAAAATAACTTTTGTACAAAACGTGTATGCGAGTTACAAAACGCGTATGCATTTTAAAACACATACACATTTCTAAAAGGTATTTATTTCTTAAAATAAATGACTTGTACGTGTTATAAAATTTGTGGGCATTATATAACACGTACACATTATAACACGTATGCATTTTTTAGTGCATACGCATTTTTTTAGGTTCGGGTACCCAAAGCATAATGCATATGTGTTTTTTTAATAACGCGTACGCGTTTTCTACGAGATTTTTTTTCGCCAAAACTTCCCCTCTTCGTGTACCCAACTTGCTTTTACCCACCTATCAAGGATATCATTCAACAATTGGTACTTTGATGATAGTTTATACTACAAGATTTTATTTATTTAGGATTAGAATGTGATAACCGACAACGAGATTTAGTAATATTATATATCATAGGTGTTGGTTCTTGATATCTTGAACCTCTATATTATACTAATAAGAAACCTCTTAAACATTCATATTAGAGAATAACATGGTAGAATAAATATCTCAATTAGGATACATAATGTACTATCAGTAAAAGTAGTAATACTCAAGATCTTTTCACAATGCAATAATTATGTGAAGCCCCAATATGACTCCAAATGATATTCGACTAATATGATCAAGCATCATGATCTTATCAATTTATGACATCAATCTCTGCTAGAATGTGTCATACCTTGATAAGGCCATACAAACATTATGTAAACTTTGAAAGATAAAACACAATAGCTATACACTTTCTCTAAGCGAACTCGATATGTAACTCGACTCTAGATGGTTGACAACAACATATCCATTAGATCAGTATCCAATATATATTATTAATCTCTTAATATCCTTTATTATCTCATGAAATCCATTACTTTTAAAATAGTCTTAGCTAACAAAATATGAAATGTTCACCCTAGCCACATAATGTCCTTTTGAATATTAAAAGACATATGTCCATCATTACAAACTTGGGCTAAGCTTAATCAATGTTTTATTCATACTCAAGATAATTGGAAATATTATGCTCATTATATATTCATATAAGGATATACATTCCTTAATATTAGTAGTAATAATATTCTTAACCTTTTAATTTTATTTATCCTATGGTGTAACCCATTATCCTTGCAATAGCTTAGTTATTAGCTAGATAATATTTGTACTTGACATTTGTAACCGACTGCTTCTTATAATTGCATATATCCACATACTAGGATACTAACCCTATCATAATATGTCTTTTGATATAGGTATCAAATATATGGAACTCATGTTTAAAACTCATCCACTAACCTTATATTGAGACTTATTAAATAACTTCATATGAGATACCATTCTCATAGTCTTTAAAGCTATTAGCTTCAAGATAAATACATCATGTAAACTATAGTGCATAATCCAACTATTAAAAGGAATACAACAATAATTATGACATGTTTAAGCCTAATCAAAATCTAAGTCATGCTCAGGATAGTGGAAATAATGTGTGAAAGTTGGGAAGAAAGAGGAGGATGGTGCTCCTTTTTCTAGGCTCCTTAAAGGCTTTCTTAATCACCTGATTCCTTCTCAATAGGATTGCAATGTGCAAGGTGTTGGGATTGGATTGGATGCGAATCTGGGTGTGTCGTTGGCTCCCAGATCTAAAGGTTTAAACATTGTGCAGACACATATGAAGGATCTTAGCTTTGGGGTTGGACTGGTTAACCCCCCTTTATCCTCTGGCTCCTCTGGTGAGTTGGAAGCTACAACTTCTCTTGGGGGTTTGGATGTTGTTAAGGAACCCCTCCCTTTGTGTGAGGGAGATGTTGATACTCTGGTCAGTTAGGATCCAGATGTTGTGGTGGATAAGTGTATTGCTCCTGTTGGAAATGCTCTTATTGGGAATTTCTTTGGTCCTCATCCTAATATTGATGTTCTTCATAGCTGGGAATTTGGTTAAATGGAAGGCTTCTGGTCTACTGCAGGTGACTGCTTTGCCTAAAGGTTTCTTTCTTTTTTCCTTCCAACTCCTTCAACAAAGCTTGGATGTCTTACATGGAGGGCCTTGGTTCTTTGGTAATTCTATCCTCCTTTTGAAATGTTGGACTATGGGATTTGTGGCTTTCAAGGATTATTTTGATTGGAGACCTATTTGGTTTAGACTCCCATCACTTACTTTGGAGTTCTGGGATGAGGCAGTCTTTCATGGTATTGGTAAGAGTTTTTGTCTTTTCTTAGGCATGGATAGGATCACGAAAGACAAGGAACATTTAGTTTATGCTAGATTTTGTGTTTTGGTTGAATCTGGTAAGCTTCTAACAAATAAAATTATGATTCATTCCAAGATGGGTGTGTGGGAGCAGAGTATTCTCTTTGATTCTTCCTCTTTGGTGTGCTTTCATTGCCTTAGAGTTGGTCTTTTTTCTTTCTCTTGTCAGGACTTCAATCTTGTGAAAACTTGTTCTGTTGGGAAGGTTTTGGGCTTCTCTACTATTTTTGATAAATCAATTTTGATGAACCCTATGGCTAAGGAATTGGAAGCAAAAGATCTTGCTAATGTCCTAAGGGGAAGTCCTCTCAAGGATAATATTCCTCTTGTTAGGATGAATGAGTTTGTTTCTTCCAAGACTTTTGGATTAACCCATCTGGATCAAGCTCCCCTTATGAGCTCTTTGTTTAGACACAATTTCAAACCTCCATGATTGGTGTGGCCCCCTTTGGTGGCCTAGATTTGGTTGACTCTATTGTTTCTCTGCTTTCTGTGTGGGTTTCAGGTGCCCTTCAAAACCTATTTTTGTTGTTTGGCTTCCTTGTGATGAGGCATAACACTTCTATAAGTCACGCCAACACTACGTCCAATCTTCTCCTACCTTCCAATCACACAACCACTCAAATCCTATCTATTATTCTCTTCCTATGTTAATATCTCCTTTGATGATAACATCTATCTATTATTCTTTGTTGGGCATCCATATTTTTGTTTCAAAGCTCTCATTTTCACTTAGGTGGGGAGAACAATGGTAATGTTTGTGGACTTTCGGCTGTCTTGAGTTAATCTTTTCATACTTCGACTCATCTCACCCAATTCGATCATCTTCCAAGTAATTTTCTTCTCCTTTCCTACAAATTTATTTTCTCTCTACCTTTGTCTCACATTTTTTCTCCAAAAAACGTCTATTGTTGATGTCTTAAGAGGGAAAAATAATATCCCCAAACTACTTGAAAACATGCTTTTATGGTGGGTCATAAGTCCTTCCTCTACGCACCATATCTTTTCCTACATCTTGTAGTCTTATCATGCAGAAGAAGGGATGCCCATACCTTCATGTGACATTGGAGGAAAATGTTAGGGGTGCCATTCCACATTAATTGTGTAACCTCTCCTTCATATTTGGTCACCCTTTCTCGATTCACGCATGGTCTTCTCACCCTCTCTCTCCTTTATGTACATGCCCATACCTGCATTGAAATCTCATATCATTGTCCTCTTCTCCTGTCGTGGCATCCATACTTATGCCATTACTCTCATTAACTACCATTCGAGAGGTTTTGATGGTGTCGGATTTGACACATACTACTTAAAATATATATTTTTAACTAAAAATCTATACAATTTAATCTTAATAAAATATCACATAATTTGACACGTGACAAAATGTCATGCCCCTGCTCGAGTAGTAGTGGAGAAAGAATGGATTAATATATGTAGTTATTATGATGTAATGAGAGTAGTGATGACTACATCCCTTTATTGATTCTAGACAACAATTGTATTTCAAAGACAAAATGAAAATGATTATGATTAATAAAATGCAACAATTTAAAGGTGTTAGTTTTAGGATAAGAAATGTAATAAGCAGAAAAAAACAACAACACATAGATAGTGAACACAACAAGATACCCTGGGAAAAACCTTCCTACTCGAGGGAGAAAAACCAAACAAAAAATGATCTCTCTTATATATAGAACAAATAAGAGCAAAAATTTGCCTTATAATCAGACCCTTCTCAAGGGTAAACTTAATATAATAAATGATGAAAATCTCTTCTTGATACAACTAAATATAAAACTCCTTGCAATCTAATATGCTTCTAAAGATGGTGATCTACTGCTAAAATGAGAACTTATTCTTGAAGGTGCGAATTGGAATAAGAATGAATTGATGTATAAATGAGATGAAATCACCTTCATTATATACAAGGATAGGTGACCTTTCCACTAGGTTGACCCCCTTAGGAAGTAAATAATATAAAATATTATTTGTTACAAGAAGGCCGACCTGCCTTAAACAAAGGGAAAATAGCTCCCAAAGCTATAAAACACTAACACTCCCTCTTAGCTAGGGAGGTATTTTCCATAAATCCTTGTCAGGAGTCTCTCAACATGACGCTCATAATGGCTACACCCACATCTTAGTCTCATAGATGTACATGAGTTCATCACGGAGTCTCTCAGCATGACGTCCACAATGGCTACTCCCATGTGTGGAAAGAAACATGTGTACAAGTGTTCATCACAAAGTCTCTCAACGTGATGTCATCATGGAGTCTCTCAACATGACATCCATAATGGCTACTCCCATGTGTGGTAAACACTAGTACAAGGGTCCATCACAGAGTCTCTCAATGTGATGTCGTCATGGAGTCTCTCAACATGACATCTCATCTCAGTCTTAGAGATGAACAAGGGCTTGCACCTCATATTTCTCTGTCTCAGTGAAATATACAATACAAGGGATTTTACCTCATATTTCTCCATCTTAGAGAAATATACACTACAAGGGCTTTCAACTCATATTTCTCTGTCTTAGAGAAATATACACTACAAGGGATTTCACCTCATATTTCTTTGTCTCGGAGAAATATACATTACACAAATCTTCATGACAATGTGATTCCCTTCTAAGCTCCAAGTACTTGCATCAACCTCTTGACCTCCTCATCCAAGGTTGCCTCTGTTGGTTTTTCAGACTCCTTCTGAATGTTATTTCCTCCTCTTCAAAGATACTGATCACAATCCGTATAGGTTCTTCCTCTTTGAGAGATGTCTCTAGTGAAGTTATGTGCCACCAACTCAGTCTCAAGGCAACAAGCTATGTCTCCATGTTTGTTCATTTCTTCAGCCTGTGTGACTTCCTTATAGGATGCATCAAGCAATCTCTCATCATCCTTTTTTTCCTCGATCCATCTTGGAAGCATTTTAGAGAGATTAATAATAGTTCATAGAATCGAAGAGAAATACCAATGCTAGAAGCATACATGATTCACTATTCAATATTATTGCATGAATTAATAACTACATAAAATTCATGAACATTATTCAAGGGTACAAGCATAAAATACTTATCTCTTTATGTTGGTACACCATTGAGCTAGACCTGTAGTTGTTTCTCATCTTTGCCACCTTCACTCAACGTTGCCATCAATTTACCCTCATCCTAATTTCATATCAGCTGATAATGAAGACTCAGCCCCAAAATTTTATTCAATCTCCAAAATGTCCACTGAGCTCTAGTAACTTGGATAACCTCTTGGCAACTTCCCAACATTAAGAATTCTTTCTTTCACATGTATGGGTTCAATAAAATTGCTTAACAACCACAGTAATTAGAGAACAAAAAATATTGATTTGTTGAACACCTAATTAAATTCTTCCAATAATAACCTAGTAGGTTGATATCAATTCCTTGATCCTTCACTATAATAACAGTCACACCCTATGTTGAATAATTTTGTCCAAATAAGCTGCTATAGGTGAAAGAAAATTCCACGTCCTAGTTATTGTCACTTCAGTCTCTTCTTTCACGTTTCAAACCAGAATTCGCCAAGTCAACTCAAATCTTATGGTAGGAAGCTCAAATGTCATTGAAACTCTTGAATACAAACTGAAACCATAGTACCAATGGCACAAAGGTGAAAATATGGGCTAAATGAAGAAACACATCCTCCTTGACTCCATGATCATAGTAGCAAATAACTTCAACAACATTCACATTAATATATATATATATATCTTTTTCTTCAAATGCCTTAGCATTCAAGAACTCAGCCTGAGAATAGTATTCACATAGACCACACTCCTTGAAACATATGCATTACTCATAATGCTCTCTAGGTATATTAATGGTCATATAAATCTTGTCGATCTTCAAGATCACAAAGTCTACTATGCTTAAACAAATCTGATCAGGTCTTGTCTTAAATCCACTCTAATACCATGTTAGTTTTAGGACCAGAAATGTAATAAGTAGAAAAAAGCAACACATAGACAATGAACACAACAAGATACCCTGGGAAAAACCCTCCTACTCGAGGGAGAAAAACCCAACAAGAAATGATCTCTCTTATATATAGAACGAATAAGAGAAAAAATCTTCTTTACAATCAAACCCTTCTCAAGGGAGAACTTGATACAATAAATGATGAAAATCTCTTCTTGATACAACTGAATATAAAACTCCTTGCAATTTGATCTGCTTCTAAAGATGGTGATCTGCTGCTAAAGGAAAAACTTTTGCTGTGTAGAAATGTGAATTGAAGAGATAGTGAATGATGGATTGAATGAATGAACTTGACCTTCTATATATACAAAGAAAGTTGACTTTTCATCTAGGTCGGCCTCCAATAAAAATAGAAAATAGAAAATATTTATTGTTCATCAAAAGGCTGACTTGCCTTGGAAATTAAATTATCTTAATTTTTACTTAGGAGAAAATAACTCCCTAAGCTACAAACACTAACAAAAGGAAAACGTTTATCATAAAGGCAACGATTGGAATGTTGTGATTAAGTGTAAAGATAATATTTAAAATAAGTTAACAAAGGCGATTGTAAAGATTAATTTAAGAACAAGCAGATCAATGACAAATTTGATAATAATAATAAATATTATTATCCCTTAAACGATAATCATTAACAGATGGACATGCCTCATGGACGAGTAAATATCATGAAGGGGGTGTCTATTAGCCATTTATAGATATAAGAAGTGATTTCAATATCAGGGATCATTGAAAAAGGGAATAAGAATTCTATCATCCTCTACTTGAAAGTTGAGAAATTTTGTAAATCAAATGTATCAATCAAATTTAATATAAGAAATTGTAGGAATTTAATACAACAAATAGGATTTGGTACAAGCTTTAGAGATAGTGTACAGTAATTATTTTATGAATAAGTTTTGATTCTCTCACATGCATATATCATAGTATTTTTGTAATAGATTAATATTCCTTTAGAATGAATAGATTATATATCTATATTTTATGTCTTTATCCTATGAACAATCAAACATAAGGTTGAAGGAAGCAAGTAATGGAGATGCAGTTTACGAGCTCTCCCATGCTAAGTAGCCCACCCCAAGGGTGGAATTGTCTTAGTCCGGATGTTCATGTTGCTTGGGGCCATGAGATGAGTTTTCTTAGTTTGGAAGTTGTGTGCTCTTTGTCTTAGATGGGTTGAGTAGTTTATAGGAATCCCTTTCAAGCCTTTCTTATCAAGCCAAATTATGACTGGTTGTTAGGATGGATTCAAGGAGTCTCAATCATAAGGAGAATGGATAAGGAAACATGGATAGGGAATGCGGATACAAGTTTACCCACTAAGTAGCCCACCCCGAGGGTGGAATTGTCTTAGCTTGGAAATTCCTTCCGCTTGGGGCCAAGGGGAAAGTTTTCTTAGTTTAGAGGCTACACGCTCTTGGGCTTAGTTGGGATAGCTTCAGGCGAACTTATCATGTTTCTCATCCAATTCCTATTATGATTAAACTCCCATTATGTAATGTGGATATGGTGTAGTTTAATAGTTATGTATTTACATCATGGTTCAAATATTTATATATGTTTGATCATATGAATTATATTCCAGTATTATCTAACATGATTACAGGAACTAAACCAAGATTTATCATACTTAAAGCATTTAATTAGTAACTTATAACCCTAACTACATTGAAACTTATGATTTTAGGGAAAGATTAGGGCAATCCCAAAAAGGGATATTAAAAAAAAACACCACCTACTTAAATTATAAAATATTTTATTCTTTATTTATTTTGAAAATACTTCCCACAGAATTACAATCAAGATGGAAAAAAAATCGCGAGTTCAAGATGGAAGGAAAACTGTAGCTGTGTAGACTTGAGAATGCACAAGTCATAATATTTCTTTGTTATCTAGAAATATGTTGCTTAATGAAAATGTGCATAAAGCATGAGTTGTGTTTGACTCCTAAGTTCCCATAAGTTGACAGGATCAAGATCAAGGAAAGGAGCAAAAATTTAGAAAACAAAAAAGAAATTTAGACTAAGAAATTCCCTTGTACTAATGAAGGACACATTAGCGGAGTCTCTTATTCGCAAGATAGAAAGGTTTGACCTGCTATATAGGAAGAGGGGAAGAGCAACTTGTTCAAAATATAGATTAGGAGTTAGAATGCAAATAATGAGATTGACCTAGCTTATAAACAACTATTTTATAGGCTTCCCCTACTATAACTTAATAGAAAAGAGGTCACTAAAATAACATAAAATATAAGGCCTATGTACCATAGTATATTTTTTTGAGTTTTTGGCCAAGTCTAAGTCATGTGACACAATTTAATTCTAAATTCATCCTCTTATTGGTCTCATATTGTTGTAGTGGAAAACACACGATTTGAAAACTCTGAGAAACCATCCAAAATTAGAATTCATATCCATCCTCAAACTGTTAAATATGAAAAAATGAATCATCACTCTGCGAACCCTGGAAGGTATTGCAATTTAGCAATTAGATAGACTCATTCTTAGGGGATTATGTATCCTCAAAGTATGTCTAGTGAAATAAAAAAAGTACTAGAATGCATTCCCAAACATGGGTTGGAGATGTCTTCATCTCGTCACTTTACAACCAAAATATAGTTAAGGAAATGACAAAAATATGAAATTTCAATCACAAACACATGACTAACTCAGAAAAGTTTTCTTCCAAATAGTTATAGGAATATAGGCCCTAAGGGCTAAACCTATGTCTTGGGGGCTCATCTTTGATGTCCTTGCCTATGTGACGTGTAGAGGCTTCGTAGTTTGAATACTTGAACTTAAATTAGCACATACTTTGATGGAAAATAATAATGTATCTCACTCAAGTTCAACTCTCTAAATTTTTTTTTGACAATAATTCAATCGTATAATCACCCTACAACTTTTAGTTTGTTTAACACCACAAAAAGGGGCAGCATTTAAACACTCATAAGTCTCATTTTACTCGCCCAAATTTAAAAATTCAAAATGTTTCTTAAAGTTGGAAGAAGGGATAAAACTAAAAAAAAACTTTTTCAAATAACCCAATTGGTTAGGAGTAATTTTGTCTACAACTAATCTCACTAGATTCCTATAACATGTTGATTCTCAATGAAACAAGGCTGAATTTTAAAAAAAACATAGAATTCACATTTCTTAATGAAATTTAAAACTTTAAAATGTTTTGAAAAGCTAGAGAGTAGAGTAAAACCCAGAAAGGATTTTTTTTGTGTTCATAAGGAGATGAGAGAATTTTTATTTACAATCAACCTTATCATTTAAGCAACAACCCACACAATTAGTTCAACATAAGCAAAATAGTACATTAAAAAATATGGCAACTTAATGGTTATTGTTGCATTTAGATATATGGTGCATATAATGATATAGAACAATACAAACATAAGAATACATGATAGAATATAGCCATGAAATTGAGATGGAGTGATGCATTTACCAAGCTGCAACTTGATAAATTAAAATGCTAGAGAGAAGCATAACATGCAAGTTTAGGGATAATCCCCTCAAATCATATTACATGCTCCTCCTCCACTTCTATCATCATACATGAGGTCAAATAGTGTTTAAAACACACGAGAAAATTAAAGACATTGAAGACATAGTAAAATTTGAAGTCATAATGTTTAATGACTTTATAATGTGATATGGAAGGACAATATTGTCATGCCCAAAAATTTTACACCAAAAAAAAAAACCAACTTTTTTTTTTCGAGTCTTAATCTAATCGACCCTGAAATTGTCATGATGAGATAATGTGATTCCAAACATTTAATGACAACCATGCATGCACATGAAAACTTCAATTTCCTTTTGAATACACTTCTAGTTTCTCTAATGCACACACTAGAAAAGGCAACTCAACCATACATGCAAGACACATCATTCAAAAGTGAAATAACAAAGAAGAAGAGATCCCCATGCCTATTATTGCTTATCCAAACAAATGGCAATAATGCAATGCTTTCCAACACCAGCAAGCTTGATAATTAGCTCCTCAAGAATGTCACAAAGAAACTCTATCTCTCAAGTTGATAGCTTACTTTGTTGGACACCAAGAACACTAAGAGGGGGGGGGTGAATCAATGTTCCACAATATTTGAATTTCAAATCAGATCTTAAACTATCAACAAAAATATTTAAGCTTTAATAGCATCCACAACAAATAAATAGAAGGAAACATGCATGGACATTAACAAGACAATGTTAACACCATAACGCCAAGATTTTTTTTTTCGTGGAAACCCTGTTAGGGGAAAAACCACGGTGGATATTAGTCCACAAAGTATACTCTATTAAAAGTATGAGAAAAAGGGAATGCACTTGCATTCAAGCACACTGCCTAGAGCTCACTGCTCAAAGTACAAAAGAGGACTCACTATCCAAAATTGTTTAGATTAAAACTATTAAAAATATGAATTGAGAAAATAGCATCTCTTAATGCCTGGATTCAGTTCCAATGAAGCACATGAAATGGATTCTGGACCTTCTGTCCAATTTGCACTTCTGCTCTGCTTTGCTCTACTTTCCTACAAAAACCCTTCTACTGCACAAACAAAATTCATTTGATAGACCCTCTGATATTACCTCATGCAGTTGTCCTACACCTTTTCTCACACACACCTTCTCGCCACTTCGTACATCACATGCAAAATGAATTACCGATCTCACTTATATATCTGCTAACAAGAATTTTATTTCTATGTGTCTACTTGCAACAAAATATAATACTCTTCCACAAGTCGGCTCCAATCACCAATTAGAATTAATGTGTACCCACACAAGTCAGATAGACTATAGTAGGGACCCAAACCAAAATTCCCAACATAAGAAATAGTTAAGCACATAGTCCTCATACATTCGGAACACACCATACACAATAGGTCAGCCACAATGAGAAAATAAACAATAAATCATTCTATTGAATCTCCAAACTCATACATGGATCAATTTAATATCATAAAACTTATCAAACATGTAGCATACATGATTGAAAAGCTTCCCTAGGGATCCACACAACAAAATAATGATCCAATGAAGTATTCAGATCAATTTACCAACCAGATACTCTATTCTTTATGCATTTTGCTGGTAGAGTAATGTCTTCTACTTTCCTTGCCGGTAGGAACTGTTTCTAAACTGTGGACCACACTACTAACTCTAGTTTCCATCAATGACAACACTAGCAACCAAATTTTTTTTCCTAAAACCCTATGCCAACAATCCCCCTTTGGCATTGATGGCAACACTTAGTGAAAAATGACTAAGTGTCAAAACCAAAATTCAAAACTTCGCAGCACAACAAAACACTACTCCCCCTTTGGATGTCAAGGCATTTTTCACTGCATTCTCCTCCCCTTTGACATAAATGACAAAAACATCCACTTCTTTTTTTTTCCCCTTAGCTTATTTACTGCACTCTTCCTTAGTGCATTCTCTCCCAAAAAAATTTTGCAACGGCTGCTAAATTTAGAAAATTATTTTAAACTTATTTTTCATTTCAGGGAGAAATTTCTTCTAAGAGTCCACTGCAATCCCAATAGCAATTATCAGACTATTATTTTCTGATGTTTTGTTGATGACCCGAACAAGGGATTCAGGAATAGTAATGGCTTCTTCCAAATTTTCTCCTTTCTTTAGAACTTCAACCATTTTCTCTAATTTTCTTTCAATCAGGTCCTTCACTTTCCAGAAGGTGTCCATAAGAGTGTTTCTGGCATAGTGAATCTTTGCATGCTCAACTTGCAACTCATGAACCTTCTTCTTAACTTCTCCATCCTTGTCCTGAACCATACTATAGCCCTGTCTGATTCTAACAAGCTCATTCTCAATTTGTTCCAACTTTTCCTTGTATTTTACAACCACGTGAGGCCACCTGAGATAGTAATTGAAGATCTTATTCACTGAGTCAATGCATTGTCTTAGTACATTCATTTTCTTCTTCAATTTGGTGAGAGATAGCCTAAATTGTATCTTCAGATGTGAGATTATTTCTTCCTCTTTTCTGTCCTGAGACACAGAGTCCATAGCCTCCTTGATACATTCAATAAATTGTTTTGGAAGTACATTATGCAAACTCTTCAATTCAATATTGTTATCAATAAGGTATCTTCCTAGAGTTTCATCAATGAGGTCCTATTCATATGATGGACCATTTATCCATGTGTCAGTTATCTTTTACATTCCATCTTCTTCCTGAACAATCTGCAATATCTTTGCTTTGAGTAAAGCACCTTCTTCATCACTTTCTTTTGCAATTACCACAACTGATTCAACTAGTTTTGGTTCATCTCTTGGTGTATATTCCTCAGAGTCTTCATCGACTACATCCACAACTATCTAATTTTTACCTTTTCCTTCAACTTTTGTTGACTTAGGTGTTGGAGGAGTGTCCCCAGCCAACTCTCTTTCTCTCTTCAGCTTTTTCTCTGACTTACCGGAGGATGATCCAATTTCAATTGCTTTCACCAGGAGAGGAATACCAAACTTTCCTAACAAGTTTCCAAAGAAGTTCTCATAAACTTGTTCACCATTTTCAAAAGAGTTGAAATGCTTAAATATTTTCTTGCAAACCAACATATTTTGCTTCCATACCACATTGTCATTTTGAGGCAAACAATTTAGGAAATACATCATAATGCATATAGCTAGGGTACCAAACCTGAAAGAATAATCTATATCCTTCATCAATTGCATCAATTGCACATTCCCCATCAATTGATCCTTCAACAATCCACATAGGTCAAATTCTTCATTTTATATTATCATCTTGTGCTCACTATAGACAACGCTTGCAGAGGTTGCACCTTCCCTATTTCTGAAGAAGATCTTGTATGAAATTCCATATCCAATATACTTTGTTAATGGGTCCTTGATCATTGTAATCATCAGCGCCCTCTGATCTCCTTTTACATCAGTTAGGGCTTCGACCTCAAAATTTTGAATCAATTTCTTTTTTGGGACATCAACATTGCACAAACTTGTTAGATTTCTGATTACATCCTTAGAAATTTGATAGGGTTTATCCAAAGTAAGGATATCACCATCCAATCTGTTCAAGATAAACCAGATTACCTTCACATTAATGACATGAGGAAATTCATTCCAGATGTCCAAATTCTTGTGTTTTGCTCCTCCAAGTTTCTTCAATTTGACAATAGACAATGAATTTCTTACATCCCTAACCTTTTGACTACTATATTCATCTAGAATTATTGTTCCTTTGATTTGCTTCATTTTCCGTATCGAACAGGGTTCTACCAATCACAGAACAAGTATGAAATTGATAATCAACAGAAATACCTAGAAAATTCACCACTAAATTGACTTTCGCTCATTCGAAATTTTGTTGAGAAAGGGTTCTCCAACTATTCTCCTTCAACGCATGGTGACAAATGATGGTTTCAAATGCCCTTTTATAGCTTTGCACACCTAACTTCCTTGTCGCATTAAATGCTTTTCCCTAGAAGTTTTGGTTACTCTGTTTTCAAACAACAAGAGAAAAAACCATGTGTGAACCTTCAAGAAGCAATTACCAATGTATTTTAGAATGAATAACACAACTACAAACAACTTCTTGTAATTTGGAACCAACTACAAACAGGGGGAACAAAATATTTTCATAAAAACTCCCCCTAGGCCAACGGTCGGAAATCAATTGCCAGATGAACTACCGGAGGGAGCTTCTGGTACAACCTTATTACATTCATCAGATCCATTCTTCTTTACCCATGTTTTCTTCATCTGATCTCTTATCTCTTCCATAGATTCTTTTCCTTTTCCTTTATCACCTTTCTGTGAATTTCTACCTTGAAATTCTAAACTACTTTTATCCATGTTTTTGTTCTTGGAAAATATTGCAATGTGACCAAATTTGTTGCAATTGTAGCATACCAAATATTTATGTTTGTACCATCCATTCCACTGATTTCCTCCTAATCTGCACTGATTAGCAATATGTCCAAATCTTCCATAGATGTAACATTTAACATTCCTTTTACTGACAGACATGCTTCTGCATTCTAATGACTTATGACCAAACTTTTTGCAGTTAAAACATTGACTAGAAAATGATGGACTACTGGAACTTATCTTACTTCTACACTGAGAAGTCATATGCCAAAATTTATTACAAACAAAGCAATATCCATTAAATTTTTGAGCATTGGGTTGTCTTACCGGATATCTTCTTCCTTTGTTCTTCTTTTTAGGGTCCTTTTGTTCAGATCTAGAGCTCACATCCTTCACATAGCCAAGACCTCACTTATCATTTGCATCCTTTTATCTTTTAGTTATCTCATCAAACTTAGCAGAATTGATCCTGAACTTCTCCTTAAACTCATTTGCAGTAGCAAGATCATCTCTGAGAATAACTACCTATGTCTCAAGCTCTTGTTCATTGTGTCTGGATTGTTGCAGTTCAATCTCCAGCTGAATGACTTCACTATTAACTCTACTGCATTCCTCAGACTTCTCTTTCAAGGACTGGGCTAGATTCTCCTCATTCTTCTTTCTTTCTTCAATCTCTTTATTTAGCTTCATCACCACAAATTCCATTTTAAGCTTTAGAGCAGTATTGTCCTTAGCAAGCTTTTCACATTCTTCTATTATTTCTTTTAGGGTTTGATTTAGATGAACATCTTCTAGGCCTCTGCTTTCTTTTTTCTTCAACTGACCACATAGTTCTTTTCTCTTTTCCCTTGACTCATTTATTTTATCTTTCAGTGATTGAATGGATTTTTTGACAGCCACAAGATTTGCTTCTAGTTCCATGACCTCTGCTTTAGACTGATCAAGATCATCAAGTGCCACCATAAGCTGCTATTGAAGACCACCTACATCCATTGTAATCCAAGATCCACCTCAAGCTGTTAAACTCAGAAGAGGAACCCACTCTGATACCAATTGTTAGACACCAGGAATACTAAGAGGGGGGGTGAATCAGTGTTCCACAATATTTGAATTTCAAATTAGATCTTAAACTATCAACAACAATATTTAAGCTTTAATAACATCCACAACAAATAAACAAAAGGAAACATGCATGGACATTAACAAGACAATGTGAACACCATAACACCAATATTTTTTTTTCGTGGAAACCCTGTTAGGGGAAAAACCATAGTGGAGATTAGTCCACAAAGTATACTTTGTTAAAAGTATGAGAAAAAGGGAATGCACTTGCATTCAGGCACACTTCCTAGAGCTCACTACTCAAAATACAAAAGAGGACTCACTGTCCAAAAGAGTTTAGATTAAAAATATTAAAAATATGATCTAAGAAAATAGCATCTCTGAATGCTTGGATTCAGTTCCAATGAAGCACATGAAACAGATTTTGGACCTTCTATCCAATTCACACTTCTGCTCTACTCTCCTACAAAAACCCTTCTACTGCACAAAAAAAAATCACTTAATAGATCCTCTGATATTACCTCATGTAGTTGTCCTGCACCTTTTCATGCACACACCTTCTCACCACTTTGTACATCACATGCAAAATGAATTACCGATCTCACTTATATATCTGCTAACAAGAATTTTATTTCTATGTGTCGACTTGCAACAAAATATAATACTCTTCCACAAGTCAGCTCCAATCACCAATTAGTATTAATGCATACCCACACAAGTCAGATAGACTATAGTAGGGATCCAAACCAAAATTTCCAACATAAGAAACAGTTAAACACATACTCCTCAAACATCCAGAACACGCCATACACAATAGGTTGGCCACAATGAGAAAATAAGCAATAAATCATTCTATCGTATCTCCAAACTCGTACATGGATCAATGTAATATCATAAAAATTATCAAACAGGTAGCATGCATGATTGACAAGCTTCCCTGGGGATCCACAAAAAAAAATAATGATCCGATGAAGTATTCAGATCAACTTACCAACCAGATACTTTGTTCTTTATGCATTTTTTTGGTAGAGTATTGTCTTCTACTTTCCTTGCCAGTAGGAACTACTTCTAAATTGCAGACCACACTACTGACTCCAGTTGCCATCAATGACAACACTAGCAGCCAAAAACAATCTCCTGAAGCCATATTCCAACATACTCCTCTCAAAAACAACTTTCCTCTCGACAAATAGAACTGCCACTCTTTCTCACTCACAATGTAAAACAGAGTATGGCTAAAAATAATATAGAAATAAGGAATTGCAATGATGTGTAATCTTGGGAAAGAATGTGTCCCTTCAAATGAAATGGCTATGTTATTTATAGAGCAGCTTGGTAACCTTTTAGCCTACAATTTAGGAATGACAATGGACAACAAAATCCTATACAAAGCAACACATGAAACTCAATGAAAAGGTGGTGATCAAACAAGCTTGTACTTAGCAGGAACTTCAATAGATCGAATTCCAAAATTTCTAGCAAATAAAGACCCATTCAAATCTGCATATGATCAATTCGAGTTAACTTAAGCAATAGACATCTACAACAATTGATTTTCTAGAGGTGGGGCCAAATTCATCCACACTCCTCACTTGTTGGTGTGGTTTCTTTGCCATCAGAAACAGTCAACTTCCAGTTTTCAATATCAAGCAATCATCAACTAGGCTTGGTAATGAGTTAGCTAAGACATTAAATGGATTTGACAAAGTCATTGGCAATTGTATAAAATCATGGTAGATATGTTTACTAAGTCAAAGTTAATCTCTATCAAAGGTGTCGACAAAATCCATACTTGTATCAATATAAGAAAACAACTTAAAATGCATTACATATGTTTCATATCACATGACATTGTGAGTTAAAATTGACTTCACAAAACATAGTCATAAAAAACTTCAATCGATCTCTAATAGGACTCAAGCGTTACCCTCTATTCACATTCTATACAACGCTTAGAAAATATGTAATCTGTTAATTTTATGAAAAAAGATGCAATTAAGCAGAAAAAACAACACATAAATAATGAACACGGTGATTACTTTGGGAAAACCCTCCTAATCGAGGGAGAAATACCCAACAACAATATTCTCTTATATATATCAGAAGAAAAGTGCATAAAACTGCATACAAAATTAGACCCTAGAATAGGCTGAGTCTTATACAATAAGATATGTAACTTCTCTGTGAGATGAATGGTAACACTTCTTCTAAAACGAATATGCTGCTAGGAGGCGAATTGTTGCTGTTGCTAGAAGATGTGAATTGGAGAGTGAATGAATTGTGTTAAAATGAGAGGACTTTATCCTCTTTAAATACAATGCTAGGCGACCTCCTTACTAGGTTGGATCTAGAAAAACATAAATATTATTTGTGAAACAAAGGCCGACTTGCCTTTAGATGATTTTATTTAAGAGAAAATAGCTCCTAAAGCTACAAAACACTAACACTCCCTCTTAGCTAGGGAGGTATTTTCAAATATCCTCGTCATGGAGACTCTCAACATGATGCCGACAATGGCTACACCCATTTCTGCAAAAAAAACCATATCTCAGTTTCAAAGATGTACAAGAGTTCATCATGGAGTCTCTCAACATGATGTCCACAATGGCTACACCCATTTGTGGGAAACACATCTCAGTCTCAGAGATGTACAAGGGTTCATCATGGAGTCTCCCAACATGACGTCCACAATGGCTACACCCATTTGTGGAAAGAAACACATCTCAGTCTCAGAGATGTACAAGATATCCTCATCATGGAGTCTCTCAACATGATGTCTCATATCAGTCTCAAAGATGTACAAGATACCCTTGTCATGAAGTCTCTCAACATGACGTCTCATCTTAGTCTCAGAGATGAACAAGGGCTTGCACCTCATATTTCTCAATCTTAGAGAAATATACACTACAAGGGCTTCCACCTCATATTTCTCCATATCAAAGAAATATACACTACAAGGGCTTTCACCTCATATTTCTCCATCTCAAAGAAATATACACTACAAGGGCTTTCACCTCATATTTCTTCATCTTAGAGAAATATACACTACAAGGGATTTCACCTCATATTTCTTTGTCTCATAGAAATATACATTACGACAAATATTCATGATGATGTGACTCCCTCTGAAGCTCCAAGTATCCACACCAACCTTTTGACTTCCTCATCCAAGATTTCCTCTGTTGGTTTGCCAAACTCCCTCTAAATGTCTTTTCCTCCTCTTCAAATAAACTAATCGCAATGACAATCTGTATAGGTTCTCCTAATGAGTGCCAATCACACGAGTTGAATTCATGCTAGCGACAATGCAAGAACCATAGACTGCTGTTCAAAATTAGGAGGACATTATTTCAGTTGTAATGATGTTTAGTGTCTTCATCCTTCTCAATCATCTTTGTTGATGCAAACTCTCCATCCAAGGCTGACCCAACCTTGTGCCCTCGAGAGATGTCTCCAATGAAGTTATGTGCCACCAACTCAGTCTCATGGTTACAAGCTAAGTCTTCATGTTTGTACATTTCTCCAGCCGGCATGACTTCCTCACCGGATACCTCAAGCTCTTCCTCCTTTGAATTACTTATGCAATATCTAATAATTAAACCATCATCCTTTTGCTCCTTGATTCATCCTACATTTTAAGGAGATTAATAATAGTTCATAAAATCAAACTACCCCTAATACAAATGAAGCATGTAGTCATATGGAAAATATCATTAGTTAGAACAATTTGAAGGAATAATAGAACTTATCTTTGTGTAATCAGAATCTCCTTCTATGTTGCACTTAAAATCCTCTTCAGGTCTATTCTTCTCTTTCCTTTAGATCTTCTCCTATGAATGCATTAATTTTCCTTCAATTTGCTCAAATCTTCACTTTAGATCTACATCTAAAGTCTACTTCAAATTTCCAAAATTATGAGCTCATTAAATTTGTATGCCAATGCAAATCACAAAAATAGTCAACAAGAATGGATCTGAGGCTTTATCAGCTAAATAAATGGAATTTCCTGCTTCATTCATATCTTCAACCGGTTCTAGGCTAGAAGCAGAGTGATACTCATATGAATTACTCATCAACCCACTAAGAGAATTCTCCAAGTGCTTCGATGTTGCAGTCTTAGATGTAGATTTCAATGGTTTCAGATGCAATGAATAATCAGATCGCACATGAACTAAAGACCCAGTTGTAGGGGAATGGTTACTTTCAGTGGAATGTGGACTACTACCACCATGTGGAATAGACAAACATGCATCTTCTACTCCAAACCTTTTTCTACTAGCCTCATTGTCCAAACTCAGAACACCTTTTCCACTAACTTTATATTATGAATAAAAGTTTATCTTTGAACCCACATATATTAAAGAATCCCTAGAATTACCTAGATTTTGTGCACTTCTTGTATTATTATAAGGCTCAGAAACCTCAAAACTATTTTCACTATGCATGGTTATCTCTTTGAGGTGGCTTCCACCATACTTACTTTCAGTATGATCCATAACAAGTGACAACTGCCTTGGGATTGAGTTTCCAAGCGCAACCATCTCACTCCTAATAATGTCCACACGAACTTTAGATATATTATGACTAGCATCTGCATTAACACAATTTCCCACATTTGAACCAAACCTTCCCTGTGCCAATTCTCCAAAACATGCTCTAGCAGTTTCTACATATAATGGTAGCTTGATGACAACACTATTTTGTGTTGATTTAATCAAAAAATATTTTGTAGCATTTTTTCCCTACCTGTACAGATAATCCCTTCCTACTATCCACATAACTATTCCTTTTGATATCATCAACATCATACATATCCCTTTCATCATATATATTCTACTTTGTGCTAACTTGGGTTCAGTCCATCTTCTCATGCAATCAGACTCAGTGCCACCATAGCCTACACTCCCAAAATCCAATCTAGCAGCCATCGCTCAAAGAATCAAAATGTCGAGTCTGGTCAAATCTATCAGACAACCTTTCACTGCCATCTGCCAAATGAAACCTTGTCCACAACACTCACTTGCGTAAACCTCAATGCTATAGACTATGCACACCACAACGATAAAGATAAATTTTCATTTACAATAGGAGGATCTGGTTCTCAAAAAACTCCCCAAGTATTTCCATGGTTGTCACCAGATTCAAACAACAATCCATCATAACATGATTTCAATACAGTCGTTACACTTTTGAGATCTGGTTTGAGCTTGTTAACCCATTGAAGGCGGCATGATTTACTGGTGTGAGGCAATAAACCCTTGGCTCGAATGGAACTCCAATCGTGCAGCCCATACTTCCTCACATACTCCACTAATATCTCATCTTCTTCTGCAATCCATGGTCCTTTCCTCACTACACTCTGTCCTCCACCATTATTATTATTATTCCCTTTCCTTTTTCTATTTATTGTAGTGCCTTCTTCAACGCCCTTCATGACGCTCTGCAAATTCTCCATTTCTCTTCAAGAACACATACAACCCTAAATGACCAAATTTATTTTGTTGAAGAAATCTTAATGCTCACCAAGAAGGGGTTACTAGAAATGGCTCAAAGTTGCACAACACAATTATGCTTATAATCTCTCCAATAGGTAGATATGTAGAGTAAGACGATGAGGGATCTTAATATCTGGAAGCTTTGATTTGTACAAGTATTCTCCTCACTGTAGTGGCTCACTGATGAACAAGGGCTTGCACAATACTTTATTCTTTCTAAGCTTTACAAACTAAGAACATCAACTCTAATATAAACTTATGCGCCTATGCAAACAGTGCCACATTAGTCCTAAGTCCTTATTTTGTATAAATACACATTCTCATATGTATTCATTTATATTTTTCTTATCTCATAGTATGTTCTAAAGTATATAAGGAATGGATTCCATAAGCCTCTACATTCTTGGCTTAGATAGTTTACTTTTACTGGTTACTCGACCAAGATCTTCTCCCGAGTGATACTTCCCCTCTACCTAGAGGAATGGAACATATACCTACATCCACTAACACATGCACATGGCAGTCAATTGTTCACAATATATGCAGTATACATAAAACATCTCCAAAGTTAGAATAATAATTCAATAACCATCCATTTCACATATATGCATTTATTTTCACACAACATCAGAGGTGATAACATACATTCATAATGCATTGATAACCAAGTACAAGCACAATTTATACATGTCCAGATTTCACATTACATTCACATTTTACCCTACATAGTAAAAGTAAATAGTAATTACACAATTTGGGGTGTAACATTCAAACTGGCTATAGCATTCTTACTTTTCAATACAATCCGACAGATGAGAGGTTAGGTAGATGCAGGTGAACTACAACTGATAGGTTGGTGATTATTTAATAGACAACAAAATACACACTATCCATTAATAAGGAAAAATAAATGAATATTGTCATTCAAGAACAACTCGTATCGATCTACCCACTTTCACCAACTACACTATTACACACTGACACAAGATTTGCTCGAACCATTATTTGTGTAGGAGGCATTCAGTGTCTACACCTACTACGTGTAGAAGTCGTTTGATCAACATTTACATCTCTACAAGGGTTGCGGCCATAGCTAAGCCTACTACCATCACTATGTTTGTATTCAATGTCTTCATCAACTTCCTTTTGTATAGTTATGCTGATGCCCGCAAAAGGAATGTAAGGTTTTATTTTATTTTATTTTTTTCTATGTTTAATGTTCTTTCCTTTAATTTGATTTCATTGTTTGTGTAACTTCAATGAAGCACTTCAATAGACCACATGCCAGTGACAACACAAGAATTTATAATAAGTTGTGTTGCCATTCACAATAGTGGCACCCATGATATTTCTCATGTACTTTTTGTTGTTATGAGATGTTTACTACTTTTATTCCCTTTGCTATGCCTTGTAGTGGCTAGAGTGATGCCTAGATCCAAGAACTAAACAACAGTTTTGACTAAGGCAAAAAATGCACTCGGTCTATGTAATGTCAGTTTCTTCAACATGCTCACAAGTCACACAACTCAATTAGATTGTTGGGAATCTCATCTCAAGAGAAGTCACCCTGAGGAATGGAAAAGGTTGTAGGATAGGTACAAAATGGCTTACTAAGAAGGTTGGTGTTATAAATATATATAGTTACTTCATTTCTTTTATGACGCCGAAATGAAAGCTTCTCCTATAATATTTTTGCTAAAAGTTTGCAAGCCCAATGACCTAGAAACCTAAACGGGTGTGGATGCATATGCCCCATTAACAATTAACTATAGAGGAAACCCATTGTGGTTCTCTAGATGCCAAATTTAAATAATAGAAGATAAATTCTACATTCTCTAAGGTATACTATTTCAAAGATTGGTACATTGTTTAACAATTGAGTTTTTACTTAACTAGGTTTTTGGTAATATTTGTTTCCCTGCAGATTAGAGGGAAAGGTGACTTCAAATTCAGGGGCAGTGGGAGGTGAACACTAGATATGCAAAATATTATAGATATTATTTCATTTTGTAAATCTCTATTATTATTGTAGGATACATAGGTGCACAAGGTTAGCTTAGTCTTGATAAACATTCAATCGTTTATTTTATTGTTCTTTTCTTTTGTAGGTTTTACAAAGGCCATGAGGGGCTTGTTTCCAAATAAAAGCCTCTAGTTTACGGGGCTGCTTTTATAGTCAACTCAACCCACCATAATTTTTTAGTCTCTTATCAACATGTAACAAATTCTTGTTTATTTTATTTTTGTTTTCTTTCTTAGCCATATATATGACTTCAGATTTGGAAAGATTGAACTAAACAAGAACAATAAGTCTACTTTATTTATTTATTTATTTTCTCCCTTGTAGAACAACAAATCTCTGAATACAAGAATACACTAAGCATCGTTTCAACGTACAAAAGAGGAATGTAAGCATACTCGATTGATTTATCACCATACCCATTCAATTTTCTTATTCTAATAATAAACTAGGATAATGGCTTTTTTGGTGTCTATTTTGGAGCAGAATAATTTAGTTGCATTACTGTTACAACATAAGCATAATTTAACTCATACCCACTTGGTTCTAAGTACACTACAATCAAGAAACATTCTAGACCTATTTATTTTAGTAGTAACTATAAACATAGTTTCTTTTAAATTTGACCCTCCCGATAGAAGCTAACTTCCCCTACAAAAATATTTCACAAGGTTTATTTTAACTATTCTTTGGTCTTGCAGTAATAGAGGGTTTGAGGATTAAGTGCATGCTCTTCCTTTTCAGGTCACAAGTCTGGTCCATAGAGGATTTTCTCTTCACCCATATCAAGATGTAGCTTCCTCACATAAAATTCTCATGATTCAATTGATACTCAAGAATGAAACAACTAACATGCAAATCAAGATAGACTCTGCTCTTTCCATTCCTTTCCATGTTGCATCATAACACTAGGTTTCCATAACATAATAAACAAATTTAAAGAAATACAATGAAGGAAACACAACTGGTTAAGACTTTCTCTCCACCCTACTATAATGGCGTCATGGAGCCTCATGGGCTCTAGCCATACCCCCGAGCAAGAAATATTTCAACCCCAAGATGATGAATAGGGTCCTCTCAAACTTTTATGAAAGGGATAAAAAAAATAGCACAACATTCTTGTTTCAACAAACATTTCACTCTCTTGCAACAACTGAACAAGGGAAAATGAAAATAGAAAAACTTATCTCTTTGCTTTAGGTGTTGGACTTTAACTCTGTTATCCCTCTTTCCTCTCCAACCAAGCCATCTAGATCACTCTCTCCCCAACAAGACTCCTCCTCTCCTCTTCTCATTCTTCCTACCATCTTCTTTGAAGTTCTCCAAAAGGAGAAGTGGGCAACTCCCCACTCATTCTTCCTCTCCAAATATATAGAAGCTTCAAAAATTGCAACTCTTGGATGGAGAAGTGTGGAGTGTACCTCTCTCCATCAATGCAGGTCCTTTCCCCATTAATGAGAACCTGCATTTGGATAACCACTCAATCTTTCCACCCCATCCTCTTCTCAAAATTCGTCATTCTTCATTGTGAGAGCTTTTCAGGGGTCAAATCATGTTGTAGGGGAACTATTGTATGCCCACTTGACCCCTACCACTATGGTATAGACCCTAGGGGGGTTTATTTTTTTACGCTAACAAAAAAATTGGCCAACAACTCTCATCACTTCAACATATTAACTTTATTTATTTCTAAGCTCCGAAAGGGGGGGGTCAAATTTATACCCTCAAGAGAAGTCTTTTTATTTTCTCTCGATGGTTCACCCTTCCCATGATAACATCGTTACCTTCTTGCACAATACCAACACAATCATAAGTAACAATTAGATATCATATAAATTTGTTAACTGAATATTTTATACTTTAGCTATATAATAATCTAATTTAAGGTTATTGATAATATTAAAAAAAAACTAAAATGACATTAATCCAACAAAAAGTTCAACATTAGCAACAACCATCAATTAACCTGCTACAAAAGTTAAATGTATGGAAATTGAAGTTAGAGTAAAGGATGTTTGCATAAATCAATCACCAAGGAAAATAGAAAGTAGAAGAAAGAAAATTTTAAGAGGAAGGCCCAACTTCTTTGCTTATGCCAACAATTAGAATTTTAAGTTAACCAAGATACATTATCATTTAGAGGTTTGTTTTTTGAGGTTAGAGTAAATGGTCAACAATGTAATATAAATTATTTTCAGCAAAAATTTTCTGACATAAATTCTAAATAGAAGCTAGATTCCTTAGCAAAGAAAAGACTCACAAATAATAAATTTCTATCAAACTAGAGTTTAAAATGCTCAATATGTGAAAGCATAGATTGGCTCCTACACCTGTATTTTATGCAATAAGGACACCTACACCGTCTTCATTCCTTGTGTAGCAACATTATATGGAAGAAAATTTTAACTATAAGTGTAGGGCCATTTGTTTCATACTACCAACAAGTCTAAGAATAATAAAGAAATAAATTTTAGCTATATCATGCATCAAATATTAGGTGATTAGTTTCTAGTATCAAGTCTCAAACATATATTATAGAACTACATTACTCACCATAAAACATTTCTCCAATTTTCTTTCACGACAACAAAGTTTAGCAACCATCCTAATATTAAATGTCTTTAGTAAATGTATGAAAAGGTCTTACACTTTATATTAGAGGACAGTTGCAACACTGGGATCTTTGGTTAGTGTTTCCCGTATGATGTTGGTTATGTGACTTTCCATTTTGTGCTCTTCTTGTTGTTGTGATTGATTTTCAAAATAACTTTATGAGGTCTCGGCCTTGCTTTCATCATTCTTTGATAATTAGGGTTCAAAAAAATACTAATTAAAAAAGAATGATTATGTTGTTAGATTTGTTTATTATATATTCTCTTATGATTGATGCATTTGATTATGAGATAAATGATATTGCATCCATATTCTTGATGTGAGAAAATGGTGGTGAAGTGATAATGATTTATTTAATTACAAACTTATGATTGTGTGCCTTAACTATGATTGTACAATGAGGCCCTAATCTATGTGCATTGTGGTGGTTTGAAAATGCACTTCTTTCTAGAATGTGGATAAATGAATTTCTTCCAAAAGTGCATGTCGCCTTGCAATAAATTGAATGCATGTTTGTATAATTTATTTAGATATGAAATAAAGATGTTTGATTATTATTAAAAAAATTGGGTAAAAGACCTTTCTCCCAAAGTTGCATTCATACCATAGGATGTATGTATGACTGGTTTGTGGAATCAATTAGCATTGGGTAAAGCTTAGAGATAAAAAAGGGAAATAGTGGAATCATATGTATAGTAAATAAATAGTAGTAGTGGTAAGGGAATGAATGTATCATTAAAATTATCATTGTTAATTTTCAAATCTATGTTTCTTCCATCTTTGCATGATATGCCTGAAATGTAAATGTTAACTCATTATATCTTGATTTTTGATGCATTTCTTAAATACATGATTAAGTGAAATTCTAGCGAAAAGAATGTTGTGCTTGTGGTGTTAATAAACTAGACTATGTTTTCCTTGTCGTGTGTTGAGCATTGAGTAGCTTTGTTGAGAAAATATTATTTTTGATAAGTGTCATTTGTTGATGTTATAGCAACTTCAGGCTCATCCTTCTAGCCATGAGTGAAGACATAAATTCATATAGCCTATGGGCTATTCATTTATTTGTGATCATTAATGTGAAGGGGTGCTTCACATGGCAACAATGTAATTTCAATTTGGGTCGACCTTCCTTGAAATTAGCATTTATTATTTGTAATTATATTTTGTATGATGGTCAACCTATCTCTTGAAGAGGTGCAACCTCTCTATCAAAATGTATATATAGAAGATCATTTCCTCCATTTGATATCAAGCAAGTTCAATTCCTTCCTACACTCAAGTGCAAAGTCTTCTAAGAGCAGATTGCAAATTCTCTAAGTGTAGATTGGAGGTCAAGTAAGAGGAGATTACTTGTTTGTTATTACAACCGTTGTTGGTGCTGAATATTGGCCTTGTGTGTGGTCTCATTGTAAAGAGACTTGTTGCCATTACTTATATATATATATATATAAGAGATATATTTGTTGCTGGGTTTTTATCCCTCAAGTGGAGGGTTTTCCCAGGGTATATGCTATGTTATTGTGTCTGATTTTGAATTAAATTTCTATGCATTAAAACTGATCCTAAATCTAACATGGTATCAGAGCAGGTTTTCTGAAGATCCAATTAGATTTGTGGAAGAATTTAAGTGATTGATTTTTTATTGTCTGGTGGTCATGTTCCTTACCTTTGTTCCTTATTATTGTCGTTGTTGGAGGCTAAGCTCAAATGCAAGATAGGGTTGGGAATCTCTAACCTTGATTGGTTGAAATAAGATCTGAAGGATAGACATTGTGATCATCACATATGATTTGAGATATCTTAGGGGCTCATGACTGAATGTATCAGGACCTGAGGTGGAGTCAAGATTAAATGTCGACATCGAAAGCTTCAGTCAGGAATGGATATATCTTGACATGCATATCATAGAGTGCTTTAAAGATTACAATATCGGGACTATGAGTGTTAGAGATGGTGACATCTCTAATGTCATCACAGGAAGCCTAAGAGGCACAATATGATAAATTTGAGCTCACTTATTGATAAAAAAATGTGGGTAAAGACAAAACTCCTATATGTTTGAAGAACTGATATTACTTCATGTAGTCATTACAAACTTCTAATTTTCTCAAGGAAAAGACAAGTGACTTGGAGGATATTATATTTAGAAAAGTCAAAGTGATAGAAGATGCTAAGGAAAATATTTGATATTGGTATTAGAATCTCCTGAAAAAAATATGATCTAATTTGGAAGGGAGTGGTAGATCATTGAAGAAGTCTAGCGCTGCATTTGGGATGATTTTATCAGCATTTTGGAGCAGATAAAAATCCTTATCTTCAACCAATATATTCCAAGTTCATTTGTCGTATTACTGCATTTCATA
>VDFB02281492.1:548032570-548081969 GCA_007258455.2 Sequoia sempervirens
TATTGTGTGTTTTCAGTTGAGAAGAGTTTGCAGTGTAGGGAAATAATAGGGATGAGCACAAGGAAAAAGCTATATATTGATTTCAATGAGATTTGCATTGATAGTGACATGGATTTTCAAGCACTGAATATAATTTTTTTATTAAGAATATTAATATCCCAAATACCAACTTGGAAAAGGTTTTAATGGTGAGAAGCAGTTTTTGATTAATGAAAACTAGTTGGAAGTTTGAGTTCTCTCTGGGCATAATTTTCCATTCCCAATAACTTTCATTTTCAACTATACCATGCCGATGAGGGGACTCCTATAGAAAAGTTGTAAATGACATAAATAATAAGTGAGATAATGGCTTTGAAAGGATATACTAGGAATTAGAGAGTTCTTTTTGTTGTAGCTTATTGGCATTAGTGTTTCCAAGTGTAGCTATCTAAGTTGAATATTGCTAAGAGTTAAAGTTATTTTGTACTCGCATATGAAGCATTAACTTTTAGGTCTTCTCCCCACATTTTTGTTAATTTCTTTGAAGGGATGAATAATAGGAAAATAATGTCAATACATGGTTAATAGATCATACATTTAGAATGGAAAAGGAGGATATAAATGCAACCCTATATTAGGACTATAGACACAATTGTAGATCCAAATATGGAACTATATCATAATGTAAGAAAATGGATAACCAAAGTGGAAGAAAAGATAAGACAATGGCAGAGGCTGAAGCTAACAAAAGACCAAAAAAACAAGTTGCAAAAATTAGAGATTGAGTTGGAAGAGTTAAGGTTTTGTTGGAGGATTATGAGACATGCAATATTAAAACAAAAAACAAAAATAATCTCTACAACAAAGGAATTGAATAGTTGTGAGAAGGTGGAAAGAATGGTGAGGATAAATATTCCATTTGTGAGCAAGAGCTATTTTCAAAGAGGATGGCTATAGAGGCAAGGATTAGCCAAGGGATAAAACTATTAGAATAGGAAAAAATTAAACCCATTGAGGATTTGGTAGAAATATTAGTGGGTAGAAGACCTTTAAATATGATTTTCCAAGAGTTTCAAAGAGAAGAGGTAGATGAAAGGAATCAAGATGAAAAGGTAGATGAGTTGGATGGAGTTGTTGAGTTGTGTTACCTCAAAGAAGGGGAAGGCATTGAAGATTACAATGCAAAAAGAGAAGAGTTGAAAAACTACAATGAAGAGGAATGCAACCTATCACAAGGGAAAGCCCAAGATGTTGTAGCAATGGAAACAATCCACATTAGAGAGGAAGCTACAACAAAGATAGAAATATTTGGGAGCCCCATATGTGATGAAGTCCTATTGGTTTTAGAGAACACAACCAACCATAAGCAACTAGAAGAATGTATGCAGCTAGAGGAATATGTAGAGAATCCCATGATTAATGAAAAGAGAGAATCTAAATGGATCATCTCTTCCTTGTAGAAGAAATGTGGATGATTAAGAGAGAAAAAACATGTTTGTTTGTGATATAAAGGAGGACAAATGTAAAAAATGAGTTACCTCGTGAACATCACACTGAGCTAGGAAACAAAGGCTACCTCACAAAATATGAAATGGAAAGCATGTCTAAATGGTGTAATGCAGAAGAGGAGTGAACACTTGTGGGGAATTTTTATTCCCTTAACTTTCTTTCTATTTGTAATGATTTATGTGCAAGTACAACAAGAGATGATATGAGTGAGACAAAGATCATCCATAATGGTTTTTAGTGGATGAGGACCTCTAAGATCACAAGGAGCTTGGAAAAGAGAAAGAGAACCAATTTGCAAAGGAGCGGGATCTCTATTCTACAAGAGTCTAGAAGTGAAAAAAGAAAAAATGTGATCATCTGCAAAGGTATCTAATTTAATGGAAGGGAACGTCATGGCTTGGTTCTTCAAGCCAAAAGGTTGGTTCTACCATGTATCCAAAACTCTTACCTAGATGTTTGATGTAGTAGCATCTTGGGGTAAAAGCAATTCTACATCACCAAAAGAAAAGTGTAGTTGTAGTTGTGCTCTCAAGTTTCTTGGAATTTTGCAAGAAAATAAAATGTTGCTTGCAAGAAAATAAAAATGTTGCTATCATCATATTATACCCCAATTTGGTAGTTTTTTCTTGATTATTATAGAAGAAAATTTGAAAATGATGAAGAGTATGGTAATGATGAATAAATGATAATGGAAGAGAGAGGAAGGGAAGAAGTGAAACTTGTAGATGAAGGAGAAGAGAATATGTGCAACTATGAAAGCATAGGTCATGGTGCAACAGTTTCTATCTTTTCAATAAGTGATAAGTCTAGACTATTCATGTTCTTGAGAGATGGGTTCTTATGAACCACTACTCATGAAATATGGGTCAATGAGATTGAATCAAAAAGCCTTGATGCTTCCTTCTTGAGTATCAACTAGATGCAATGAGTATTATGTGGATGATTAATGATATGGGAGATATATTCTTGTGAACCTGCTATAACAATTACCCCTCGATTGCTACCAATTTTTCTTTTTTAAATCAATTCAAGAAAAATACCGAACTTATTAGCTATGAACATCCTCCATGTAGCTTAGGAGCGCTGACTTCAAAACTTCTTCATTTACCATGATGGCATCAACTAGACATTGCCACTTATTTTCATACACATGGGAGTGGTAAGCTCTAAAGGTTAAGGTCATTCCTAGACTTGGACCTAAGAGAATAAAGAGAAGTAATATTAATAGACAACAAATGCCACCCTACTTACCTTCTTTATATTGGTCATACCTCTTTTGTTCTTTTATTATTTCTTTCTCGCTTTGTTCCATTCTTCCCTTTTCTAACTTTTGGTCACTTTCTTTCACTCTTTTATCTTCTTCATTTCTTTTCTTTATCATGCTTTCTTTTTCTTTCCTTCTTTTTCTTTCTTCTTTTGTCTGTCTCTCACCCTAGCGTGACACCCATTCCTAGCCCCAACTTGGAAAAATGTGAGACCAAGGTAAGGTAGGTTAAGCATTGGGTTGGGTCACAGGGATACCTCTTAGTCAACAAAAAAAAGAAAGAGAAGTCCATACATTTTTATCATCTTTGAAAGCGGTTTGTGTGTCTCTCACGCCAACATGACACTCATTCTCGACCCGGCTTGGAAAAATGTAAGACCAATGTAAGTTGGGTTAGGTGTTGGGTGGGGTCGTAGGGATACCCCCAAGTCAACAAAAAAAAAAGAGGTTCATACCTTTTTATCATTTTTGAAAGGGTTTTGTGTGTCTCACCCCAGTGTGACACTCATTCCCAACCCCAACTTGTAAAAATATAAGACCAAGGTAAGTCGAGTTAGGCACTGAGTTGGGTCATAGGGATACCCCTGAGTCAACAAAAAAAAGGAACAAAGATAATTCCATACCTTTTTATTGTATTTGAAAGGGGTTTGTGTGTCTCTTCTCTTGTGTGTCTCTCACCCCAACGTGAAAAGCATTCTCAACCCCAACTTGGAAAAATGTAAGACCAAGGTAAGGCCAGTTAGGCATTGGGTTGGGTCGCAAGGATATCCTTGAGTCAACAAAAAAAAGGAAAGAGAAATCCATACATTTTTATTGTCTTTGAAAGGGGTTTGTGTCTTTTCTTTTGTGTGTCTCTTACTCTAGCATGACACCCATTCCCAACCCCAAGTTGGCAAAATGTAAGATCAAAGTAAGGTGGGTTAGGCATTTGATTGTGTTGTAGGGATACCCTTGATTCAAAAAAAAAGAGGGGTTTTGTGTGTCTCTCACCCTAACATGATACCTATTCTCGACCCCAACTTGGAAAAATGTAAGACCAAGGTAAGGCAGGTTAGACATTGGCCTAGGTCGTAGGGATAACCTCTGAGTCAACAAAAAAAAAAAGAAGAAAGAGAAGTCAATACTTTTTTATTGTCTTTGAAAGGGGTTTGTGTGTCTCTTTTTTTATGTCTCTCACCCTAGCGTGACACCTATTCTCAACCCCAACTTGGAAAAATGTAAGACCAAAATAAGGTGAGTTAGGCACTGGGCTAGGTCGTAGTGATACCCATGAGTCAAAAAAAGAAGAAAGAGAAGTCCATACATTTTTATTGTCTTTGAAAGGGGTTTGTGTGTTTTTTTATTTTGTGTGTCTCTCACTCCAACATGACACCCATTCCCAACCCCAACTTGGCAAAATGTAAGACCAAGGTAAGGTGGGTTAGGCGTTGAGATGGATCATAGGGATACTTTTGAGTCAACAAAAAAGAAGAAAGAGTTCATACCTTTTTATTGTATTTGAAAAGGGTTTTGTGTGTCTCTCTAGTGTGATACACATTCTCGACCCCAACTTGGAAAAATGTAAGATCAAGGTAAGGTGAGTTAGGCATTGGGCTGGGTCACAGGGATACACTTGAGTCAACAAAAAAAAAGAAGAGAAGTCCATACATTTTTATCGTCTTTGAAAGAGGTTTGTGTGTTTTTTCTTTTATGTGTGTCTCTCACTCCAGCATGACACCCATTCCTAAACCCAACTTGGCAAAATGTAAAACCAAGGTAAGGTGAGTTAGGCGTTCGGCTGTGTCGTAGGGATACCCTTGAGTCAACAAAAAGAAGAAATAGAAGTCCATAAATTTTTGTCATCTTTGAAAGAAGTTTTGTGTGTCTCTTTCCCTAGCATGATACCCATTTTCGACCCCAACTTGGCAAAATGTAAGACCAAGGTAAGGCAGGTTAGGCGTTGGGCTAGGTTGTAAGGATACCCCTGAATCAACAAAAAAAGGGAAGAAAGAGAAGTTCATACCTTTTTATTGTCTTTGAAAGGGGTTTGTGTGTCTCTCACCCCAGCGTAACACCCATTCTCGACCCCAACTTGGCAAAATGTAAGACCAAGATAAGGCAAGTTAGGCGTTGGGATGGGTCGTAAGGATACCCATAAGTCAAAAACAAAAAGAAGTCCATACAATTTTATTGTCTTTGAAAGGGGTTTGTGTGTCTTTTCTTTTGTGTGTCTATCACTCTAGCATGACACCCATTCTCAACCCCAACTTGGCAAAATGTAAGACCAAGGTAAGGTGGGTTAGGTGTTCGGTTGGGTCGTAGGGATACCTTTGAGTCAACAAAAAAGAAGAAGAAAGAGAAGTTCATACCTTTTTATGATCATTGAATGGGGTTTTGTGTGTCTCTCATCCCAACATGATATTCATTCTCGACCCCAACTTGGAAAAATGTAAGACCAAGGTAAGGTGTTAGGTGTTAAGTTATTGTAGAGATACAACTAGGTCAAATTAAAAAGAAAAGAATGTTCTACTTTTTATATAAACATAACGGTATTTATAAATATATATTATAAACTTACAAATTATTTGTAATTTTCTTTCTTTTATATTATGTTTTTCCCTCTTCTTTTGGGGTTTTGTCTTTCAATTTATCTTTTCTTTGATTTCGAGGAATTTCATTTTAAATTTTGTCCAATTGTCTCTTTCTTTCCTTTTTCTTTTCTATTCTTTCACTCTTAATAACTTTTTAATTTCCTTTTATTTTTATTTCATAATCGTTCATTTTTTCCCTTATTTGTTGTCTCTTGCTTTATGTTTATTATATTCTTTTTATATCTATTTATCTCATTCGTTGTCTATTAATATTACTTCTCTTCATTTTTTCAATCTCAAGCATGGATAAGCTTATCTCTAAGCAGGTCATAGGATTTTCCATCGGTGATCACCTAGGATGAATAGGAATAGCCTACGTGTCAAAGGATTACCACCTCAACCTATACCCTCGTAAGGTCCTGCTCCATCCGTTGCTATAAAAGTTAGCACTTGCACCAAACTTAGCACTATAATTGGAAGAGAGATTCCTAATTAGGAATAAGTAGATCATAATCAACTGATTTACGAGCCTATACATAGTGATATAAGTCTTAGGTTAATATTTATAACACATAATTAGAATCACTTAGTACCAACATGAGGTGAGCTCAAAGCAGCATGTAACCACTACCAAGTAGTCCAATTCATTTCCTTCCTTCAGCTTACTCTTTAGGCACACATTATGTATTGAAGAAAAGTTATCAAATTTTCTTAACTGTTTCATAACCATTTGATACCCCTAGTTTGGCCTCATTTGAAACCTACTAAAGAGAGAAGGTCAAGCCAATTGGGAAGAACCCAAAAATCTAAGAGTTATTCCCCCCCTAGACCCTCCCCCTACGGACTTGAGGTCACAGAGGCATCCTTCACCTAAGGACTACCTACATACCCACCTTCAAATGAATCCTCACAAGGTCTCTCAAGGACCTACACATAGGTTCCCATAATCATGGGTTTCATTAATTATTGTATCTTAATCCAACAAGGTTCCTTTAAGTGATTCCCATAGTTAGTAGTCCTTAATGACAAGCGGGGAATTCAACACCTTTCCCCATTAGCCAGCTTAAATTAAGATATCTAACTAGACCTCATTACCTTTATTATACATGTTTCGACAAAAGCATCCTAGAATCTCTTATAATTACCTATCAAGGATATCATTCAACACTTGGTACTTTGATGATAGTTTATACTACAAGATTTTATTTATTTAGGATTAGAATGTGATAACCAACAACGTGATTTAGTAATCTTATATATCACAAGTGTTGGTTCTTGATATCTTGAACCTCTATATTATACTAATAAGAAACCTCTTAAACATTCATATTAGAGGATAACATGGTAGAATAAATATCTCAATTAGGATACATAATGTACTGTCAGTAAAAGTAGTAATGCTCAAGATCTTTTCACAATGCGACAATTATGTGAAGCCCCAATATGACTCCAAATGATATTCGACTAATATGATCAAGCATCATGATCTTATTAATTTATGACATCATTCTCCACTAGAATGTGTCATACCTTGATAAGGCCATACAAATATTATGTAAACTTTGAAAGATAAAACACAATAGCTATACACTTTCTCTAAGCGAATTTGATATGTAACTCAACTCTAGATGGTTGACAACAACATATCCATTGGATCGGTATCCAATATATATTATTAATCTCTTAATATCCCTTATTATCTCATGAAATCCATTACTTTTAAAATAGTCTTAGCTAACAAAATATGAAATGTTCACCCTAGCCACATAATGTCCTTTTGAATATTGAAAGACATATGTCCATCATTACAAACTTGGGCTAAGCTTAATAAATTTTTTATTCATACTCAAGATAATTGGAAATATTATGCTCATTATATCTTCATATAAGGATATACATTCCTTAATATTAGTAGTAATAATATTCTTAACCTTTTAATTTTATTTATCCTATGGTGTAACCCATTATCCTTGTAATAGCTTAGTTATTAGCTAGATAATATTTGTACTTGACATTTGTAACCGACTGCTTCTTATAATTACATGTATCCACATACTCGGATACCAACCCTATCATAATATGTCTTTTGATATAGGTACCAAATATAGGGAACTCATGTTTAAAACTCATCCACTAACCTTATATTGAGACTTATTAAATAACTTCATATAAGCTACCATTCTCATAGTCTTTAAAGCTATTGGCTTCAAGATAAATACATCATGTAAACTATAGTGCATTATCCAACTATTAAAAGGCATACAACAATAATTATGACATGTTTAAGCCTAATCAAAATCTAAGCCATGCTCAGGATAATGGAAATAATGTGCTTGTTGGATCATCATATGCAAATACACCCAATAAATTTGGTAATATTAATAGTCACAAAGACCATACAAGTCTTCCAAAATTAGAGGTTAACATACTTCCCAAAAGACAAGGTTGTCCTATGTCAAACTAATTATGCTATGAATTATACACTAAGAGATTTATAAATTTAAAGTATAATAATTCATATGCTTTGTTGTATTAAACTAGCATTCTTATTAACACATTGAATAATCATGAAATGAAAACAATATATGTAGACACCTTCTTGAATAAGATGGCTTCAAATCACACAACTTGAACTAAGTAATTCAACAACTAAATATTTTAGCTTAACATAAAATTCTCAAAGATCCTTTATACCAACAATATATATGCATAGGCCATTGAAAACCCAATACAACTATAAAGTAACATTATTTACTTCTTATCCTTTTTTTCTAAGATGAAGATGAGCAGAGAGAAACAGATTTGGGTGCACACGCACAGGTTTGAAATTTGAAGGTGCTTGTGGGGATGAAGACGTAGATGATGATGGCGATGTGATTTTGGAGTTCACAAGAGTGGGCGCTCTTTCCCCTACCGACACAGGTGGTGTTGGGTCTATTTTCGGGGATCGGGTTGCTGTTGTTGAAGTTGAAGATGCAAAGGAGAAGCTTTCCTTCAAAGTTGTTGGCTTTGAGGATGTTGTGGTGGATAGTTTAGAGGTTGTTGTCGGATCTGCAATCATTAGTGAGGGTTTTGAATTTGGAGGTTCGATGGAGGGGTTTGATGAGGGGGATCTTGCTCCCTATGTCAGATCTGTCTCTATTCTCTCTAAAGATGGGATTGATGATGAGTGGTTTATTGATTTAGATGAAGAGGAAGAACAACTCCTTGATATTTTTTTGGAGGCTCGTAGGATGTCTCATCAGTGTGTGAAAGTGGGGAAGAAAGAGGAGGATGGTGCTCCTTTTTATGGGTTGCTTAAAGGCTTTCTTAATCACTTGATTCCTTCTCAATATGATTGCAATGTACAGGGTGTTGGGATTGGATTGGATGTGAATCTGGGTGTGTCTCTAGCTCCTAGATCTGAAGGTTTGAACGTTGTGCAAACACCTGTGAAGGATCTTAGCTTTGGGGTTGGGCTAGTTAACCCCCCTTTATCCTCTAGCTCCTTTGGTGATTGGAAGCTACAACTTCTCCTGGGGGTTTGGATTTTGTTAAGTAACCCCTCCCTTTGTGTGAGGGAGATGCTAATACTCTGGTCATTTAGGCTTCAGATGTTGCGGTGGATAAGTGTATTGCTCATGTTGGCAATGCTCTTATTGGGATTTTCTCTGGCCCTCGTCCTAATATTGATGTTGTTCGTAGCTAGGCTCTAGTTAAATGGAATGCCTCTGGTCTGCTGCAGGTGACTGCTTTTCCTAAAGGTTTCTTTCTTTTTTCCTTCCAACTCCTTTAACAAAGCTTGGATGTCTTACATGGAGGGCCTCGGTTCTTTGATAATTTTGTCCTCCTTTCAAAATGTTGTACTGTGGGATTTGTGGCTTCCAAGGAATATTTCGATTGGGCCCCTATTTGGTTTAGACTCCCATCACTTCCTTTGGAGTTCTGGGATGAGGCGGCCTTTCATGGTATTGGTAAGAGTTTTGGTTTTTTCGTAGGCATGGATAGGATCACGAAAGACATGGAACGTTTATTTTATGCTAGATTTTGTGTTTTGGTTGAATCTGGTAAGCTTTTACCAAATAAAATTATGATTCGTTCCAAGATGGGTGTGTAGGAGCAGAGTATTCTCTTTGATTCTTCCTCTTTGGTGTGCTCTCATTACCTTAGAGTTGGTCATTTTTCTTGCTCTTGTCAGGACTTCAATCTTGTGAAAAATTATTCTGTTGGGAAGGTTTCAGGCTTCTCTACTATTTCTGATAAATTGGTTTTGGTGAACCCTGTGGCTAAGGAGTCAGAAGTGGAAAATCTTGCTAATGTCCTAAGGGGAAGTCCTCTCAAGGATAATATTCCTCTTGTTAGGATGAATGATTTTGTTTCTTCCAAGACTTCTGGATTGACTCATCTGGATCAAGCTCCCCTTACGAGCTCTTTGTTCGGACACAATTTCAAACATCCATGATTGGTGTGGCCCCCTTTGGTGGCCTGGAGCTGGTTGACTCCGTTGTTTCTCTACTTTCTATGTGGGTTTCAGGTGCCCTTCAAAACCTATTTTTGTTGTTTTCCCCCCTTGTTGTTTTGTTATTCTTGGTTCCTTCTTGGCCCTGAGGGCTTTTTGTGTAAAGGGTATGACACCCTGTAAATGTTGCATACCTGATCAAAAAAAATATCTATGCTTAGACAAAGAACCTAAGCTATTGATAGAATGTCATAAAGATATGTAGAACATACACATGAGATGGGAGAAAATATCTATTATTTAATAGAATCAAACCAAAATCAATTGAACAATATCTTAGGGAATCAAAAGTGGAGGTTACTCAACTATAGAGATGATATTGAAAATGTTTTGATGCAAAGAAGTCTATTAAGCTAGCTCCACCCTGGCCTCTTTTCATTGCCATCTCCATCACCAACCTCGACATAACCTTTCCATGGCACAGTTATTTCTATAAGTGTTACTGCTAGCTCATCTCTTCTCATATGTTGATGAACGTCCAAAACTCGTTCATGAGCTCTTATTGCAAAACAAGCATAAAATACATGATCAAGGGTTATAGGTTCTATATTTTCACCCACATATTGCATTTGTTCAAAAGTTTCTAAAGTCTTTTCAACAACTCAAATTCTGTGTAAATCTTGTGATCCGGGTATTCTCTGGGAACACCTCGCTTTTGGTGGATTTTCCTCCACTTTTGTACCCTCTCCCTGCCCCCATGTGATTCTTCTCCACTGCAAAGCATGTTCTTTATTAGCAGTACCCTAGCCTTCAAACACCATTATTCCACTCGCTACTCTAGTGATGAGGCATAACACTTCTATAAGTCGCGCCAACACCACGTCCAATCTTCTCCTACCTTCCAATCACACAACCACTCCAATCCCATCTATTATTCTCTTCCTATGTTAATATCTCCTTTGATGATAACATTTATCTATTATTCTTTGTTGGGCATCATATTTTTGTTTCGAAGCTCTCATTTTCACTTAGGTGGGGAGACCAATGGTAATGTTTGTGGACTTTCAACTTTCTTGAGTTAATCTTTTCATACTTTGACTCATCTCACCCAATTCGATCATCTTGTAGGTAATTTTCTTCTCCTTTCCTACAAATTTATTTTCTCTCTACCTTTGTCTCACATTTTTTCTCCAAAAAACCTCTATTGTTGATGTCTTAAGAAGGAAAAATAATATCTCCAAACTACTTGAAAGCATGCTTTTATGGTGGGTCATGAGTTCTTCCTCTACGCACCACATCTTTTCCTGCATCTTGTAGTCTTATCATGCAGAAGAAGGGATGCCCATACCGCCATGTGACATTGGAGAAAAATGTTAGGGGTGTCATTCCACATTAATTGTGCAACCTCTCCTTCATATTTGGTCACCCTTTCTCGATTCACGCATGGTCTCCTCACCTTCTCTCTCCTTTAGATACATGCCCATACCTGCATTGAAAGCTCATATCCTTGTCCTCTTCTCCTATCATGGCATCCATAATTATGCCATTACTCTCATTAACTACCATTCAAGATGTTTTGATGGCGTGGGATTTGACACCTGCTACTCAAAATATATTTTTTTAACTAAAAATCTATACAATTTAATCCTAATAAAATATCACATAATTTGACGTGTGACAAAATGTCATGCCCTACTTGAGTAGTAGTGGAGAAAGAATGGATTAATATATGCAGTTATTATGATGTAATGAGAGTAGTGATGACTACATCCCTTTATTGCTTCTAGACAACAATTGTATTTCAAAGAAAAAATGAAAATGATTATGATTAATAAAATGCAACAATTTAAAGGTGTTAGTTTAGGATTAGAAATGTAATAAGCAGAAAAAAAATACAACACATAGACAATGAACACAACAAGATAGCCTGGGAAAAACCCTCCTACTCGAGGGAGAAAAACCCAGGAAGAAATGATCTCTCTTATATATAGAACAAATAAGAGCATAAATTTGCTTTCCAATCAGACCCTTCTCAAGGGTAAACTTGATACAATAAATGATGAAAATCTCTTCTTGATACAACTAAATATAAAAATCCTTGCAATCTAATCTGCTTCTAAAGATGGTGATCTGCTGCTAAAAGGAGAACATCTTGAAGGTGTGAATTGATGTACAAAATGAGATGAAATCACCTTCATTATATACAAGGATAGGTGACCTTTCCACTTGGTCAGCCCCCTTAGGAAATAAAGTATAAAACATTATTTGTTACAAGAAGGCTGACCTGCCTTAAATAAAGGGAAAATAGCTCCCGAAGCTATAAAACACTAACACTCCCTCTTAGCTAGGGAGGTATTTTCTGGATATCCTCGCCAAGAGTCTCTCAACATGATGTCATCGTGGAGTCTCTCAACATGACGTCCACAATTGCTACTCTCATGTGTGGAAAGAAACATGTGTACAAGTGTTCATCACAGAGTCTCTCAACGTGATGTCATCATGGAGCCTCTCAACATGACGTCCATAATGGCTACTCCCATGTGTGGAAAACACTAGTATAAGGGTCCATCATGGAGTCTCTCAACGTGATGTCGTCATGGAGTCTCTCAACATGACGTCTCATCTTAGTCTCAGAGATGAACAAGGGCTTGCACTTCATGTTTCTCTGTCTTAGAGAAATATACACTACAAGGGCTTTTACCTCATATTTCTCTGTCTTAGAGAAATACACACTACAAGGGCTTTCACCTCATATTTCTCCATCTCAGAGAAATATACACTACACAAATATTCATGACAATGCAACTCCCTCTGAAGCTCCAAGTACTTGCATCAACCTCTTGACCTCCTCGTCAAAGGTTGCCTCTATTGGTTTGTTAGACTCCCTCTGAATGTTATTTCCTCCTCTTCAAAGAAACTAATCACAATCTGTGAGGTTCTTCCTCTTCGAGAGATGTCTCCAATGAAGTTATGTGCCACAAACTCAATCTCAAGGCAACAAGCTATGTCTCCATGTTTGTTCATTTCTTCAGCCTGTGTGACTTCCTCATATGATGCATCAAGCAATCTATCATCATCCTTTTTCTCCTCGATCCATCCTAGAAGCATTTTAGAGAGATTAATAATAGTTCATAGAATCAAAGAGAAATACCAATGCTAGAAGCATACATGATTCACTATTCAATGTTATTGCATGAATTAATAACCACATAAAATTCATGAACATTATTTAAGGGTACAAGCATAAAATAATTATCTCTTTATGTTGGTACACCATTGACCTAGACCTGTAGCTATGTCTCATCTTTTCCACCTTCACTCAATGTTGCCATCAATTTACCCTCATCCTAATTTCATATCAACTGATAATGAAGACTCAACCCCAAAATTTTATTCAATCTCCAGAATGTCCACTGAGCTCTAGTAACTTGGATAACCTCTTGACAACTACCCAACATTAAGAATTCTTTCACATTTATGGGTTCAATAAAATTGCTTAACAACCACAGTAATTAGAGAACAACAAATATTGATTTGTTGAACACCAAATTAAATTCTTCCAATAATAACCTAGTAGGTTGATATCAATTCCTTGATCCTTCACTACAATAACAGTCACACCCTATGTTGAATAATTTTGTCCAAATAAGCTACTATAGGTGAAAGAAAATTCCACATCCTAGTTATTGTCACTTTTAGTCTCTTCTTTCACGTTTCAGACCAAAACTCACCAAGCAAACTCAAATCTTATGGGAGGAAGCTCAAATGTCATTGACACTCTTGAATACAGACTGAAACTATAGTACCAATGGTGTGCAGGTGAAAATATGGGCTAAATGAAGAATCACGTCCTCCTTGACTCCATGATCATAGTAGCAAATAACTTCAACAACATTCACATTAATATATATACATCTTTGTCTTCAAATGCCTTAGCATTCAAAAACTCAGCCTAAGAATAATATTCACATATACCGCACTCCTTGAAACATATGCAACTCATAATGCTCTCCAGGTATATTAATGGTCATATAAATCTTGTCGATCTTCAAGATCACTGACTCTATTGTGCTTACACAAATTTGATCAGGTCTTGTCTTAAACCCGCTCTAATACCATGCTAGTTTTAAGATCAAAAATGTAATAAGAAAAAGAAAAAAAACACATAGACAATGAACACAACAAGATACCTTGGGAAAAACCCTCCTACTTGAGGGAGAAAAACCCAGCAAGAAATGATCTCTCTTGTATATAGAACGAATAAGAGCAGAAATATGATTTACAATTAGACCCTTCTCAAGGGTGAACTTGATACAATAAATGATGAAAATATCTTCTTGATACAACTGAATATAAAACTCCTTGCAATTTGATCTACTTCTAAAGATGGAAATCTGTTGCTAAAGGGAAAACTTTTGCTTTGTAGAAATGTGAATTGAAGAGATAGTGAATGATGGATTGAATGATGAACTTGACCTTCTATATATACAAAGAAAGTTGACTTTTCATCTAGGTCAGCCTCCAATAAAAATACAAAATAGAAAATATTTATTGTTTATCAAAAGGTTGACTTGCCTTGGAGATTAAATTATCTTAATTTTTACTTAGGAGAAAATATCTCCCTTAGCTACAAACACTAACAAAAGGCAGGCGTCTATCATAAAGGCAACGATTGGAATGTTGCAATTAAGTGTAAAGATAATATTTCAAATAAGTTAACAAAGGCGATTGTAAAGATTAATTTAAGAACAAGTAGATCAGTGACAAATTTGATAATAATAATAAATATTACTATCCCTTAAACGATAATCATTAACAGATGGACATGCATCATGGATGAGTAAATATCATGAAGGGGGTGTCTATTAGCCATTTATAGATATACGAAGTGAATTCAATATCAGGGATCATTGAAAAAGGGAATAATAATTCTATCATCCTCTACTTGAAAGTTGAGCAATTCTATAAATCAAATGTATCAATCAGATTTAATATAAGAAATTGTAGGAATTTAATACAACAAATAGGATTTGGTACGAGTTTTAGAGATAGTGTGCAATAATTATTTTATGAATAAGTTTTGATTTCTCTCACATGCATATATCATAGTATTTTTGTAATAGATTAATATTCCTTTAGAATGAATAGATTATATATGTATATTTTATGTCTTTATCCTATGAACAATCAAACATAAGGTTGAAGGAAGCAAGTTATGGAGATGCAGTTTACGAGCTCTCCCATGCTAAGTAGCCCACCCCAAGGGTGGAATTGTCTTAGTTCGGGCATTCATGCTGCTTGGGGCCAAGAGATGAGTTGTCTTAGTTTGGAAGTTGTGTGCTCTTGGGCTTAGATGGGTTGAGTAGTTTACAGGCATCCCTTTCAAGGCTTTCCTATCAAGCCAAATTATGACTGGTTGTTAGGATGGATTCAAGGAGTCTCAATCATAAGGAGAATGGATAAGGAAACATGGATAGGGAATGCAGATACAAGTTTACCCACTAAGTAGCCCACCCCGAGGGTGGAATTGTCTTAGCTTGGACATTCCTTCCGCTTGGGGCCAAGGGGCAAGTTGTCTTAGTTTAGAGGCTACACGCTCTTGGGATTAGTTGGGATAGCTTCGGGCGAACTTATCATGTTTCTTATCCAATTCCTATTATGATTAAACTCCCACTATGTAATGGATATGATGTAGTCTAATAGCGCATTTACATGGGGTATGTGCAGATCAAGATGGGCCAAAAGTGGGTAAAATATGATGGTATGTATCATCTAATTTCACCTAAAATTGATGAAACAAAAAGGGTTTTTAGCGATATTCTCGGCCACTCACCAAAATAAATTATGTTTTACTTTGAATTTAATTAATAAATTATTATTCATTTTCTATTTGTAATCTATGAAGGTGTAAAAAGTCCCATTGTGGATAGGGTTGATTTGAAAATAATTTTATAGCTTCTGACGGTAACAAAGCATTTTTGAACTGGAACATGTGTCATGCATTCTATGCCTACATACTATAGGGATTAAAAGTACCTCATGAAGTTTCCTGTTCTAAGTTAAGGTGGTCAAACATTAACAGTTTTGCTATATTTTTAAAAAAAAAAATTTAATAAAAATCATTAATTATTTTCTTAGAAAAAAATTACAAAAAATATGCATCACATCTGATCAAGTGAGTCTACTTATATCTAAATTCCTATAAAAAATATTATCATTTATTGTGGTTAGGTGGCTGATAGACACCTACTTTTTTTTCCCCAAATTTTAAGAACTAATCGCATTGAAATTTTAAATTTTCACCAAATAGATTTAAAAAAAAAAAGAAAAAACCCAGTAGTTTAGAAACTACATTCAATTTTCTATAGATTCTATTCTTACATATTTTTGAAATAATTTAGATAAATTATTCAAATTTTTATGTCAAGTTTCCTAACTCTCATTTTTCTCAATTCTTTGCCACTTAAGGGCCTATTTTCATGATGATCCTCAAGACATACCCATGTTCAAATATTTATATATGTTTGATCATATGAATTATATTCCAGTATTATCTAACATGATTACAGGAACTAAACCAAGATTTATCATACTTAAAGCATTTAATTAGTAACTTATAACCCTAACTACATTGAAACTTATGATTTTAGGGAAAGATTAGGGCAATCCCAAAAAGGGATATTAAAAAAAAACACCACCTACTTAAATTATAAAATATTTTATTCTTTATTTATTTTGAAAATACTTCCCACAGAATTACAATCAAGATGGAAAAAAAATCGCGAGTTCAAGATGGAAGGAAAACTGTAGCTGTGTAGACTTGAGAATGCACAAGTCATAATATTTCTTTGTTATCTAGAAATATGTTGCTTAATGAAAATGTGCATAAAGCATGAGTTGTGTTTGACTCCTAAGTTCCCATAAGTTGACAGGATCAAGATCAAGGAAAGGAGCAAAAATTTAGAAAACAAAAAAGAAATTTAGACTAAGAAATTCCCTTGTACTAATGAAGGACACATTAGCGGAGTCTCTTATTCGCAAGATAGAAAGGTTTGACCTGCTATATAGGAAGAGGGGAAGAGCAACTTGTTCAAAATATAGATTAGGAGTTAGAATGCAAATAATGAGATTGACCTAGCTTATAAACAACTATTTTATAGGCTTCCCCTACTATAACTTAATAGAAAAGAGGTCACTAAAATAACATAAAATATAAGGCCTATGTACCATAGTATATTTTTTTGAGTTTTTGGCCAAGTCTAAGTCATGTGACACAATTTAATTCTAAATTCATCCTCTTATTGGTCTCATATTGTTGTAGTGGAAAACACACGATTTGAAAACTCTGAGAAACCATCCAAAATTAGAATTCATATCCATCCTCAAACTGTTAAATATGAAAAAATGAATCATCACTCTGCGAACCCTGGAAGGTATTGCAATTTAGCAATTAGATAGACTCATTCTTAGGGGATTATGTATCCTCAAAGTATGTCTAGTGAAATAAAAAAAGTACTAGAATGCATTCCCAAACATGGGTTGGAGATGTCTTCATCTCGTCACTTTACAACCAAAATATAGTTAAGGAAATGACAAAAATATGAAATTTCAATCACAAACACATGACTAACTCAGAAAAGTTTTCTTCCAAATAGTTATAGGAATATAGGCCCTAAGGGCTAAACCTATGTCTTGGGGGCTCATCTTTGATGTCCTTGCCTATGTGACGTGTAGAGGCTTCGTAGTTTGAATACTTGAACTTAAATTAGCACATACTTTGATGGAAAATAATAATGTATCTCACTCAAGTTCAACTCTCTAAATTTTTTTTTGACAATAATTCAATCGTATAATCACCCTACAACTTTTAGTTTGTTTAACACCACAAAAAGGGGCAGCATTTAAACACTCATAAGTCTCATTTTACTCGCCCAAATTTAAAAATTCAAAATGTTTCTTAAAGTTGGAAGAAGGGATAAAACTAAAAAAAAACTTTTTCAAATAACCCAATTGGTTAGGAGTAATTTTGTCTACAACTAATCTCACTAGATTCCTATAACATGTTGATTCTCAATGAAACAAGGCTGAATTTTAAAAAAAACATAGAATTCACATTTCTTAATGAAATTTAAAACTTTAAAATGTTTTGAAAAGCTAGAGAGTAGAGTAAAACCCAGAAAGGATTTTTTTTGTGTTCATAAGGAGATGAGAGAATTTTTATTTACAATCAACCTTATCATTTAAGCAACAACCCACACAATTAGTTCAACATAAGCAAAATAGTACATTAAAAAATATGGCAACTTAATGGTTATTGTTGCATTTAGATATATGGTGCATATAATGATATAGAACAATACAAACATAAGAATACATGATAGAATATAGCCATGAAATTGAGATGGAGTGATGCATTTACCAAGCTGCAACTTGATAAATTAAAATGCTAGAGAGAAGCATAACATGCAAGTTTAGGGATAATCCCCTCAAATCATATTACATGCTCCTCCTCCACTTCTATCATCATACATGAGGTCAAATAGTGTTTAAAACACACGAGAAAATTAAAGACATTGAAGACATAGTAAAATTTGAAGTCATAATGTTTAATGACTTTATAATGTGATATGGAAGGACAATATTGTCATGCCCAAAAATTTTACACCAAAAAAAAAAACCAACTTTTTTTTTTCGAGTCTTAATCTAATCGACCCTGAAATTGTCATGATGAGATAATGTGATTCCAAACATTTAATGACAACCATGCATGCACATGAAAACTTCAATTTCCTTTTGAATACACTTCTAGTTTCTCTAATGCACACACTAGAAAAGGCAACTCAACCATACATGCAAGACACATCATTCAAAAGTGAAATAACAAAGAAGAAGAGATCCCCATGCCTATTATTGCTTATCCAAACAAATGGCAATAATGCAATGCTTTCCAACACCAGCAAGCTTGATAATTAGCTCCTCAAGAATGTCACAAAGAAACTCTATCTCTCAAGTTGATAGCTTACTTTGTTGGACACCAAGAACACTAAGAGGGGGGGGGTGAATCAATGTTCCACAATATTTGAATTTCAAATCAGATCTTAAACTATCAACAAAAATATTTAAGCTTTAATAGCATCCACAACAAATAAATAGAAGGAAACATGCATGGACATTAACAAGACAATGTTAACACCATAACGCCAAGATTTTTTTTTTCGTGGAAACCCTGTTAGGGGAAAAACCACGGTGGATATTAGTCCACAAAGTATACTCTATTAAAAGTATGAGAAAAAGGGAATGCACTTGCATTCAAGCACACTGCCTAGAGCTCACTGCTCAAAGTACAAAAGAGGACTCACTATCCAAAATTGTTTAGATTAAAACTATTAAAAATATGAATTGAGAAAATAGCATCTCTTAATGCCTGGATTCAGTTCCAATGAAGCACATGAAATGGATTCTGGACCTTCTGTCCAATTTGCACTTCTGCTCTGCTTTGCTCTACTTTCCTACAAAAACCCTTCTACTGCACAAACAAAATTCATTTGATAGACCCTCTGATATTACCTCATGCAGTTGTCCTACACCTTTTCTCACACACACCTTCTCGCCACTTCGTACATCACATGCAAAATGAATTACCGATCTCACTTATATATCTGCTAACAAGAATTTTATTTCTATGTGTCTACTTGCAACAAAATATAATACTCTTCCACAAGTCGGCTCCAATCACCAATTAGAATTAATGTGTACCCACACAAGTCAGATAGACTATAGTAGGGACCCAAACCAAAATTCCCAACATAAGAAATAGTTAAGCACATAGTCCTCATACATTCGGAACACACCATACACAATAGGTCAGCCACAATGAGAAAATAAACAATAAATCATTCTATTGAATCTCCAAACTCATACATGGATCAATTTAATATCATAAAACTTATCAAACATGTAGCATACATGATTGAAAAGCTTCCCTAGGGATCCACACAACAAAATAATGATCCAATGAAGTATTCAGATCAATTTACCAACCAGATACTCTATTCTTTATGCATTTTGCTAGTAGAGTAATGTCTTCTACTTTCCTTGCCGGTAGGAACTGTTTCTAAACTGTGGACCACACTACTAACTCTAGTTTCCATCAATGACAACACTAGCAACCAAATTTTTTTTCCTAAAACCCTATGCCAACAATCCCCCTTTGGCATTGATGGCAACACTTAGTGAAAAATGACTAAGTGTCAAAACCAAAATTCAAAACTTCGCAGCACAACAAAACACTACTCCCCCTTTGGATGTCAAGGCATTTTTCACTGCATTCTCCTCCCCTTTGACATAAATGACAAAAACATCCACTTCTTTTTTTTTCCCCTTAGCTTATTTACTGCACTCTTCCTTAGTGCATTCTCTCCCAAAAAATTTTTGCAACGGCTGCTAAATTTAGAAAATTATTTTAAACTTATTTTTCATTTCAGGGAGAAATTTCTTCTAAGAGTCCACTGCAATCCCAATAGCAATTATCAGACTATTATTTTCTGATGTTTTGTTGATGACCCGAACAAGGGATTCAGGAATAGTAATGGCTTCTTCCAAATTTTCTCCTTTCTTTAGAACTTCAACCATTTTCTCTAATTTTCTTTCAATCAGGTCCTTCACTTTCCAGAAGGTGTCCATAAGAGTGTTTCTGGCATAGTGAATCTTTGCATGCTCAACTTGCAACTCATGAACCTTCTTCTTAACTTCTCCATCCTTGTCCTGAACCATACTATAGCCCTGTCTGATTCTAACAAGCTCATTCTCAATTTGTTCCAACTTTTCCTTGTATTTTACAACCACGTGAGGCCACCTGAGATAGTAATTGAAGATCTTATTCACTGAGTCAATGCATTGTCTTAGTACATTCATTTTCTTCTTCAATTTGGTGAGAGATAGCCTAAATTGTATCTTCAGATGTGAGATTATTTCTTCCTCTTTTCTGTCCTGAGACACAGAGTCCATAGCCTCCTTGATACATTCAATAAATTGTTTTGGAAGTACATTATGCAAACTCTTCAATTCAATATTGTTATCAATAAGGTATCTTCCTAGAGTTTCATCAATGAGGTCCTATTCATATGATGGACCATTTATCCATGTGTCAGTTATCTTTTACATTCCATCTTCTTCCTGAACAATCTGCAATATCTTTGCTTTGAGTAAAGCACCTTCTTCATCACTTTCTTTTGCAATTACCACAACTGATTCAACTAGTTTTGGTTCATCTCTTGGTGTATATTCCTCAGAGTCTTCATCGACTACATCCACAACTATCTAATTTTTACCTTTTCCTTCAACTTTTGTTGACTTAGGTGTTGGAGGAGTGTCCCCAGCCAACTCTCTTTCTCTCTTCAGCTTTTTCTCTGACTTACCGGAGGATGATCCAATTTCAATTGCTTTCACCAGGAGAGGAATACCAAACTTTCCTAACAAGTTTCCAAAGAAGTTCTCATAAACTTGTTCACCATTTTCAAAAGAGTTGAAATGCTTAAATATTTTCTTGCAAACCAACATATTTTGCTTCCATACCACATTGTCATTTTGAGGCAAACAATTTAGGAAATACATCATAATGCATATAGCTAGGGTACCAAACCTGAAAGAATAATCTATATCCTTCATCAATTGCATCAATTGCACATTCCCCATCAATTGATCCTTCAACAATCCACATAGGTCAAATTCTTCATTTTATATTATCATCTTGTGCTCACTATAGACAACGCTTGCAGAGGTTGCACCTTCCCTATTTCTGAAGAAGATCTTGTATGAAATTCCATATCCAATATACTTTGTTAATGGGTCCTTGATCATTGTAATCATCAGCGCCCTCTGATCTCCTTTTACATCAGTTAGGGCTTCGACCTCAAAATTTTGAATCAATTTCTTTTTTGGGACATCAACATTGCACAAACTTGTTAGATTTCTGATTACATCCTTAGAAATTTGATAGGGTTTATCCAAAGTAAGGATATCACCATCCAATCTGTTCAAGATAAACCAGATTACCTTCACATTAATGACATGAGGAAATTCATTCCAGATGTCCAAATTCTTGTGTTTTGCTCCTCCAAGTTTCTTCAATTTGACAATAGACAATGAATTTCTTACATCCCTAACCTTTTGACTACTATATTCATCTAGAATTATTGTTCCTTTGATTTGCTTCATTTTCCGTATCGAACAGGGTTCTACCAATCACAGAACAAGTATGAAATTGATAATCAACAGAAATACCTAGAAAATTCACCACTAAATTGACTTTCGCTCATTCGAAATTTTGTTGAGAAAGGGTTCTCCAACTATTCTCCTTCAACGCATGGTGACAAATGATGGTTTCAAATGCCCTTTTATAGCTTTGCACACCTAACTTCCTTGTCGCATTAAATGCTTTTCCCTAGAAGTTTTGGTTACTCTGTTTTCAAACAACAAGAGAAAAAACCATGTGTGAACCTTCAAGAAGCAATTACCAATGTATTTTAGAATGAATAACACAACTACAAACAACTTCTTGTAATTTGGAACCAACTACAAACAGGGGGAACAAAATATTTTCATAAAAACTCCCCCTAGGCCAACGGTCGGAAATCAATTGCCAGATGAACTACCGGAGGGAGCTTCTGGTACAACCTTATTACATTCATCAGATCCATTCTTCTTTACCCATGTTTTCTTCATCTGATCTCTTATCTCTTCCATAGATTCTTTTCCTTTTCCTTTATCACCTTTCTGTGAATTTCTACCTTGAAATTCTAAACTACTTTTATCCATGTTTTTGTTCTTGGAAAATATTGCAATGTGACCAAATTTGTTGCAATTGTAGCATACCAAATATTTATGTTTGTACCATCCATTCCACTGATTTCCTCCTAATCTGCACTGATTAGCAATATGTCCAAATCTTCCATAGATGTAACATTTAACATTCCTTTTACTGACAGACATGCTTCTGCATTCTAATGACTTATGACCAAACTTTTTGCAGTTAAAACATTGACTAGAAAATGATGGACTACTGGAACTTATCTTACTTCTACACTGAGAAGTCATATGCCAAAATTTATTACAAACAAAGCAATATCCATTAAATTTTTGAGCATTGGGTTGTCTTACCGGATATCTTCTTCCTTTGTTCTTCTTTTTAGGGTCCTTTTGTTCAGATCTAGAGCTCACATCCTTCACATAGCCAAGACCTCACTTATCATTTGCATCCTTTTATCTTTTAGTTATCTCATCAAACTTAGCAGAATTGATCCTGAACTTCTCCTTAAACTCATTTGCAGTAGCAAGATCATCTCTGAGAATAACTACCTATGTCTCAAGCTCTTGTTCATTGTGTCTGGATTGTTGCAGTTCAATCTCCAGCTGAATGACTTCACTATTAACTCTACTGCATTCCTCAGACTTCTCTTTCAAGGACTGGGCTAGATTCTCCTCATTCTTCTTTCTTTCTTCAATCTCTTTATTTAGCTTCATCACCACAAATTCCATTTTAAGCTTTAGAGCAGTATTGTCCTTAGCAAGCTTTTCACATTCTTCTATTATTTCTTTTAGGGTTTGATTTAGATGAACATCTTCTAGGCCTCTGCTTTCTTTTTTCTTCAACTGACCACATAGTTCTTTTCTCTTTTCCCTTGACTCATTTATTTTATCTTTCAGTGATTGAATGGATTTTTTGACAGCCACAAGATTTGCTTCTAGTTCCATGACCTCTGCTTTAGACTGATCAAGATCATCAAGTGCCACCATAAGCTGCTATTGAAGACCACCTACATCCATTGTAATCCAAGATCCACCTCAAGCTGTTAAACTCAGAAGAGGAACCCACTCTGATACCAATTGTTAGACACCAGGAATACTAAGAGGGGGGGTGAATCAGTGTTCCACAATATTTGAATTTCAAATTAGATCTTAAACTATCAACAACAATATTTAAGCTTTAATAACATCCACAACAAATAAACAAAAGGAAACATGCATGGACATTAACAAGACAATGTGAACACCATAACACCAATATTTTTTTTTCGTGGAAACCCTGTTAGGGGAAAAACCATAGTGGAGATTAGTCCACAAAGTATACTTTGTTAAAAGTATGAGAAAAAGGGAATGCACTTGCATTCAGGCACACTTCCTAGAGCTCACTACTCAAAATACAAAAGAGGACTCACTGTCCAAAAGAGTTTAGATTAAAAATATTAAAAATATGATCTAAGAAAATAGCATCTCTGAATGCTTGGATTCAGTTCCAATGAAGCACATGAAACAGATTTTGGACCTTCTATCCAATTCACACTTCTGCTCTACTCTCCTACAAAAACCCTTCTACTGCACAAAAAAAAATCACTTAATAGATCCTCTGATATTACCTCATGTAGTTGTCCTGCACCTTTTCATGCACACACCTTCTCACCACTTTGTACATCACATGCAAAATGAATTACCGATCTCACTTATATATCTGCTAACAAGAATTTTATTTCTATGTGTCGACTTGCAACAAAATATAATACTCTTCCACAAGTCAGCTCCAATCACCAATTAGTATTAATGCATACCCACACAAGTCAGATAGACTATAGTAGGGATCCAAACCAAAATTTCCAACATAAGAAACAGTTAAACACATACTCCTCAAACATCCAGAACACGCCATACACAATAGGTTGGCCACAATGAGAAAATAAGCAATAAATCATTCTATCGTATCTCCAAACTCGTACATGGATCAATGTAATATCATAAAAATTATCAAACAGGTAGCATGCATGATTGACAAGCTTCCCTGGGGATCCACAAAAAAAAATAATGATCCGATGAAGTATTCAGATCAACTTACCAACCAGATACTTTGTTCTTTATGCATTTTTTTGGTAGAGTATTGTCTTCTACTTTCCTTGCCAGTAGGAACTACTTCTAAATTGCAGACCACACTACTGACTCCAGTTGCCATCAATGACAACACTAGCAGCCAAAAACAATCTCCTGAAGCCATATTCCAACATACTCCTCTCAAAAACAACTTTCCTCTCGACAAATAGAACTGCCACTCTTTCTCACTCACAATGTAAAACAGAGTATGGCTAAAAATAATATAGAAATAAGGAATTGCAATGATGTGTAATCTTGGGAAAGAATGTGTCCCTTCAAATGAAATGGCTATGTTATTTATAGAGCAGCTTGGTAACCTTTTAGCCTACAATTTAGGAATGACAATGGACAACAAAATCCTATACAAAGCAACACATGAAACTCAATGAAAAGGTGGTGATCAAACAAGCTTGTACTTAGCAGGAACTTCAATAGATCGAATTCCAAAATTTCTAGCAAATAAAGACCCATTCAAATCTGCATATGATCAATTCGAATTAACTTAAGCAATAGACATCTACAACAATTGATTTTCTAGAGGTGGGGCCAAATTCATCCACACTCCTCACTTGTTGGTGTGGTTTCTTTGCCATCAGAAACAGTCAACTTCCAGTTTTCAATATCAAGCAATCATCAACTAGGCTTGGTAATGAGTTAGCTAAGACATTAAATGGATTTGACAAAGTCATTGGCAATTGTATAAAATCATGGTAGATATGTTTACTAAGTCAAAGTTAATCTCTATCAAAGGTGTCGACAAAATCCATACTTGTATCAATATAAGAAAACAACTTAAAATGCATTACATATGTTTCATATCACATGACATTGTGAGTTAAAATTGACTTCACAAAACATAGTCATAAAAAACTTCAATCGATCTCTAATAGGACTCAAGCGTTACCCTCTATTCACATTCTATACAACGCTTAGAAAATATGTAATCTGTTAATTTTATGAAAAAAGATGCAATTAAGCAGAAAAAACAACACATAAATAATGAACACGGTGATTACTTTGGGAAAACCCTCCTAATCGAGGGAGAAATACCCAACAACAATATTCTCTTATATATATCAGAAGAAAAGTGCATAAAACTGCATACAAAATTAGACCCTAGAATAGGCTGAGTCTTATACAATAAGATATGTAACTTCTCTGTGAGATGAATGGTAACACTTCTTCTAAAACGAATATGCTGCTAGGAGGCGAATTGTTGCTGTTGCTAGAAGATGTGAATTGGAGAGTGAATGAATTGTGTTAAAATGAGAGGACTTTATCCTCTTTAAATACAATGCTAGGCGACCTCCTTACTAGGTTGGATCTAGAAAAACATAAATATTATTTGTGAAACAAAGGCCGACTTGCCTTTAGATGATTTTATTTAAGAGAAAATAGCTCCTAAAGCTACAAAACACTAACACTCCCTCTTAGCTAGGGAGGTATTTTCAAATATCCTCGTCATGGAGACTCTCAACATGATGCCGACAATGGCTACACCCATTTCTGCAAAAAAAACCATATCTCAGTTTCAAAGATGTACAAGAGTTCATCATGGAGTCTCTCAACATGATGTCCACAATGGCTACACCCATTTGTGGGAAACACATCTCAGTCTCAGAGATGTACAAGGGTTCATCATGGAGTCTCCCAACATGACGTCCACAATGGCTACACCCATTTGTGGAAAGAAACACATCTCAGTCTCAGAGATGTACAAGATATCCTCATCATGGAGTCTCTCAACATGATGTCTCATATCAGTCTCAAAGATGTACAAGATACCCTTGTCATGAAGTCTCTCAACATGACGTCTCATCTTAGTCTCAGAGATGAACAAGGGCTTGCACCTCATATTTCTCAATCTTAGAGAAATATACACTACAAGGGCTTCCACCTCATATTTCTCCATATCAAAGAAATATACACTACAAGGGCTTTCACCTCATATTTCTCCATCTCAAAGAAATATACACTACAAGGGCTTTCACCTCATATTTCTTCATCTTAGAGAAATATACACTACAAGGGATTTCACCTCATATTTCTTTGTCTCATAGAAATATACATTACGACAAATATTCATGATGATGTGACTCCCTCTGAAGCTCCAAGTATCCACACCAACCTTTTGACTTCCTCATCCAAGATTTCCTCTGTTGGTTTGCCAAACTCCCTCTAAATGTCTTTTCCTCCTCTTCAAATAAACTAATCGCAATGACAATCTGTATAGGTTCTCCTAATGAGTGCCAATCACACGAGTTGAATTCATGCTAGCGACAATGCAAGAACCATAGACTGCTGTTCAAAATTAGGAGGACATTATTTCAGTTGTAATGATGTTTAGTGTCTTCATCCTTCTCAATCATCTTTGTTGATGCAAACTCTCCATCCAAGGCTGACCCAACCTTGTGCCCTCGAGAGATGTCTCCAATGAAGTTATGTGCCACCAACTCAGTCTCATGGTTACAAGCTAAGTCTTCATGTTTGTACATTTCTCCAGCCGGCATGACTTCCTCACCGGATACCTCAAGCTCTTCCTCCTTTGAATTACTTATGCAATATCTAATAATTAAACCATCATCCTTTTGCTCCTTGATTCATCCTACATTTTAAGGAGATTAATAATAGTTCATAAAATCAAACTACCCCTAATACAAATGAAGCATGTAGTCATATGGAAAATATCATTAGTTAGAACAATTTGAAGGAATAATAGAACTTATCTTTGTGTAATCAGAATCTCCTTCTATGTTGCACTTAAAATCCTCTTCAGGTCTATTCTTCTCTTTCCTTTAGATCTTCTCCTATGAATGCATTAATTTTCCTTCAATTTGCTCAAATCTTCACTTTAGATCTACATCTAAAGTCTACTTCAAATTTCCAAAATTATGAGCTCATTAAATTTGTATGCCAATGCAAATCACAAAAATAGTCAACAAGAATGGATCTGAGGCTTTATCAGCTAAATAAATGGAATTTCCTGCTTCATTCATATCTTCAACCGGTTCTAGGCTAGAAGCAGAGTGATACTCATATGAATTACTCATCAACCCACTAAGAGAATTCTCCAAGTGCTTCGATGTTGCAGTCTTAGATGTAGATTTCAATGGTTTCAGATGCAATGAATAATCAGATCGCACATGAACTAAAGACCCAGTTGTAGGGGAATGGTTACTTTCAGTGGAATGTGGACTACTACCACCATGTGGAATAGACAAACATGCATCTTCTACTCCAAACCTTTTTCTACTAGCCTCATTGTCCAAACTCAGAACACCTTTTCCACTAACTTTATATTATGAATAAAAGTTTATCTTTGAACCCACATATATTAAAGAATCCCTAGAATTACCTAGATTTTGTGCACTTCTTGTATTATTATAAGGCTCAGAAACCTCAAAACTATTTTCACTATGCATGGTTATCTCTTTGAGGTGGCTTCCACCATACTTACTTTCAGTATGATCCATAACAAGTGACAACTGCCTTGGGATTGAGTTTCCAAGCGCAACCATCTCACTCCTAATAATGTCCACACGAACTTTAGATATATTATGACTAGCATCTGCATTAACACAATTTCCCACATTTGAACCAAACCTTCCCTGTGCCAATTCTCCAAAACATGCTCTAGCAGTTTCTACATATAATGGTAGCTTGATGACAACACTATTTTGTGTTGATTTAATCAAAAAATATTTTGTAGCATTTTTTCCCTACCTGTACAGATAATCCCTTCCTACTATCCACATAACTATTCCTTTTGATATCATCAACATCATACATATCCCTTTCATCATATATATTCTACTTTGTGCTAACTTGGGTTCAGTCCATCTTCTCATGCAATCAGACTCAGTGCCACCATAGCCTACACTCCCAAAATCCAATCTAGCAGCCATCGCTCAAAGAATCAAAATGTCGAGTCTGGTCAAATCTATCAGACAACCTTTCACTGCCATCTGCCAAATGAAACCTTGTCCACAACACTCACTTGCGTAAACCTCAATGCTATAGACTATGCACACCACAACGATAAAGATAAATTTTCATTTACAATAGGAGGATCTGGTTCTCAAAAAACTCCCCAAGTATTTCCATGGTTGTCACCAGATTCAAACAACAATCCATCATAACATGATTTCAATACAGTCGTTACACTTTTGAGATCTGGTTTGAGCTTGTTAACCCATTGAAGGCGGCATGATTTACTGGTGTGAGGCAATAAACCCTTGGCTCGAATGGAACTCCAATCGTGCAGCCCATACTTCCTCACATACTCCACTAATATCTCATCTTCTTCTGCAATCCATGGTCCTTTCCTCACTACACTCTGTCCTCCACCATTATTATTATTATTCCCTTTCCTTTTTCTATTTATTGTAGTGCCTTCTTCAACGCCCTTCATGACGCTCTGCAAATTCTCCATTTCTCTTCAAGAACACATACAACCCTAAATGACCAAATTTATTTTGTTGAAGAAATCTTAATGCTCACCAAGAAGGGGTTACTAGAAATGGCTCAAAGTTGCACAACACAATTATGCTTATAATCTCTCCAATAGGTAGATATGTAGAGTAAGACGATGAGGGATCTTAATATCTGGAAGCTTTGATTTGTACAAGTATTCTCCTCACTGTAGTGGCTCACTGATGAACAAGGGCTTGCACAATACTTTATTCTTTCTAAGCTTTACAAACTAAGAACATCAACTCTAATATAAACTTATGCGCCTATGCAAACAGTGCCACATTAGTCCTAAGTCCTTATTTTGTATAAATACACATTCTCATATGTATTCATTTATATTTTTCTTATCTCATAGTATGTTCTAAAGTATATAAGGAATGGATTCCATAAGCCTCTACATTCTTGGCTTAGATAGTTTACTTTTACTGGTTACTCGACCAAGATCTTCTCCCGAGTGATACTTCCCCTCTACCTAGAGGAATGGAACATATACCTACATCCACTAACACATGCACATGGCAGTCAATTGTTCACAATATATGCAGTATACATAAAACATCTCCAAAGTTAGAATAATAATTCAATAACCATCCATTTCACATATATGCATTTATTTTCACACAACATCAGAGGTGATAACATACATTCATAATGCATTGATAACCAAGTACAAGCACAATTTATACATGTCCAGATTTCACATTACATTCACATTTTACCCTACATAGTAAAAGTAAATAGTAATTACACAATTTGGGGTGTAACATTCAAACTGGCTATAGCATTCTTACTTTTCAATACAATCCGACAGATGAGAGGTTAGGTAGATGCAGGTGAACTACAACTGATAGGTTGGTGATTATTTAATAGACAACAAAATACACACTATCCATTAATAAGGAAAAATAAATGAATATTGTCATTCAAGAACAACTCGTATCGATCTACCCACTTTCACCAACTACACTATTACACACTGACACAAGATTTGCTCGAACCATTATTTGTGTAGGAGGCATTCAGTGTCTACACCTACTACGTGTAGAAGTCGTTTGATCAACATTTACATCTCTACAAGGGTTGCGGCCATAGCTAAGCCTACTACCATCACTATGTTTGTATTCAATGTCTTCATCAACTTCCTTTTGTATAGTTATGCTGATGCCCGCAAAAGGAATGTAAGGTTTTATTTTATTTTATTTTTTTCTATGTTTAATGTTCTTTCCTTTAATTTGATTTCATTGTTTGTGTAACTTCAATGAAGCACTTCAATAGACCACATGCCAGTGACAACACAAGAATTTATAATAAGTTGTGTTGCCATTCACAATAGTGGCACCCATGATATTTCTCATGTACTTTTTGTTGTTATGAGATGTTTACTACTTTTATTCCCTTTGCTATGCCTTGTAGTGGCTAGAGTGATGCCTAGATCCAAGAACTAAACAACAGTTTTGACTAAGGCAAAAAATGCACTCGGTCTATGTAATGTCAGTTTCTTCAACATGCTCACAAGTCACACAACTCAATTAGATTGTTGGGAATCTCATCTCAAGAGAAGTCACCCTGAGGAATGGAAAAGGTTGTAGGATAGGTACAAAATGGCTTACTAAGAAGGTTGGTGTTATAAATATATATAGTTACTTCATTTCTTTTATGACGCCGAAATGAAAGCTTCTCCTATAATATTTTTGCTAAAAGTTTGCAAGCCCAATGACCTAGAAACCTAAACGGGTGTGGATGCATATGCCCCATTAACAATTAACTATAGAGGAAACCCATTGTGGTTCTCTAGATGCCAAATTTAAATAATAGAAGATAAATTCTACATTCTCTAAGGTATACTATTTCGAAGATTGGTACATTGTTTAACAATTGAGTTTTTACTTAACTAGGTTTTTGGTAATATTTGTTTCCCTGCAGATTAGAGGGAAAGGTGACTTCAAATTCAGGGGCAGTGGGAGGTGAACACTAGATATGCAAAATATTATAGATATTATTTCATTTTGTAAATCTCTATTATTATTGTAGGATACATAGGTGCACAAGGTTAGCTTAGTCTTGATAAACATTCAATCGTTTATTTTATTGTTCTTTTCTTTTGTAGGTTTTACAAAGGCCATGAGGGGCTTGTTTCCAAATAAAAGCCTCTAGTTTACGGGGCTGCTTTTATAGTCAACTCAACCCACCATAATTTTTTAGTCTCTTATCAACATGTAACAAATTCTTGTTTATTTTATTTTTGTTTTCTTTCTTAGCCATATATATGACTTCAGATTTGGAAAGATTGAACTAAACAAGAACAATAAGTCTACTTTATTTATTTATTTATTTTCTCCCTTGTAGAACAACAAATCTCTGAATACAAGAATACACTAAGCATCGTTTCAACGTACAAAAGAGGAATGTAAGCATACTCGATTGATTTATCACCATACCCATTCAATTTTCTTATTCTAATAATAAACTAGGATAATGGCTTTTTTGGTGTCTATTTTGGAGCAGAATAATTTAGTTGCATTACTGTTACAACATAAGCATAATTTAACTCATACCCACTTGGTTCTAAGTACACTACAATCAAGAAACATTCTAGACCTATTTATTTTAGTAGTAACTATAAACATAGTTTCTTTTAAATTTGACCCTCCCGATAGAAGCTAACTTCCCCTACAAAAATATTTCACAAGGTTTATTTTAACTATTCTTTGGTCTTGCAGTAATAGAGGGTTTGAGGATTAAGTGCATGCTCTTCCTTTTCAGGTCACAAGTCTGGTCCATAGAGGATTTTCTCTTCACCCATATCAAGATGTAGCTTCCTCACATAAAATTCTCATGATTCAATTGATACTCAAGAATGAAACAACTAACATGCAAATCAAGATAGACTCTGCTCTTTCCATTCCTTTCCATGTTGCATCATAACACTAGGTTTCCATAACATAATAAACAAATTTAAAGAAATACAATGAAGGAAACACAACTGGTTAAGACTTTCTCTCCACCCTACTATAATGGCGTCATGGAGCCTCATGGGCTCTAGCCATACCCCCGAGCAAGAAATATTTCAACCCCAAGATGATGAATAGGGTCCTCTCAAACTTTTATGAAAGGGATAAAAAAAATAGCACAACATTCTTGTTTCAACAAACATTTCACTCTCTTGCAACAACTGAACAAGGGAAAATGAAAATAGAAAAACTTATCTCTTTGCTTTAGGTGTTGGACTTTAACTCTGTTATCCCTCTTTCCTCTCCAACCAAGCCATCTAGATCACTCTCTCCCCAACAAGACTCCTCCTCTCCTCTTCTCATTCTTCCTACCATCTTCTTTGAAGTTCTCCAAAAGGAGAAGTGGGCAACTCCCCACTCATTCTTCCTCTCCAAATATATAGAAGCTTCAAAAATTGCAACTCTTGGATGGAGAAGTGTGGAGTGTACCTCTCTCCATCAATGCAGGTCCTTTCCCCATTAATGAGAACCTGCATTTGGATAACCACTCAATCTTTCCACCCCATCCTCTTCTCAAAATTCGTCATTCTTCATTGTGAGAGCTTTTCAGGGGTCAAATCATGTTGTAGGGGAACTATTGTATGCCCACTTGACCCCTACCACTATGGTATAGACCCTAGGGGGGTTTATTTTTTTACGCTAACAAAAAAATTGGCCAACAACTCTCATCACTTCAACATATTAACTTTATTTATTTCTAAGCTCCGAAAGGGGGGGGTCAAATTTATACCCTCAAGAGAAGTCTTTTTATTTTCTCTCGATGGTTCACCCTTCCCATGATAACATCGTTACCTTCTTGCACAATACCAACACAATCATAAGTAACAATTAGATATCATATAAATTTGTTAACTGAATATTTTATACTTTAGCTATATAATAATCTAATTTAAGGTTATTGATAATATTAAAAAAAAACTAAAATGACATTAATCCAACAAAAAGTTCAACATTAGCAACAACCATCAATTAACCTGCTACAAAAGTTAAATGTATGGAAATTGAAGTTAGAGTAAAGGATGTTTGCATAAATCAATCACCAAGGAAAATAGAAAGTAGAAGAAAGAAAATTTTAAGAGGAAGGCCCAACTTCTTTGCTTATGCCAACAATTAGAATTTTAAGTTAACCAAGATACATTATCATTTAGAGGTTTGTTTTTTGAGGTTAGAGTAAATGGTCAACAATGTAATATAAATTATTTTCAGCAAAAATTTTCTGACATAAATTCTAAATAGAAGCTAGATTCCTTAGCAAAGAAAAGACTCACAAATAATAAATTTCTATCAAACTAGAGTTTAAAATGCTCAATATGTGAAAGCATAGATTGGCTCCTACACCTGTATTTTATGCAATAAGGACACCTACACCGTCTTCATTCCTTGTGTAGCAACATTATATGGAAGAAAATTTTAACTATAAGTGTAGGGCCATTTGTTTCATACTACCAACAAGTCTAAGAATAATAAAGAAATAAATTTTAGCTATATCATGCATCAAATATTAGGTGATTAGTTTCTAGTATCAAGTCTCAAACATATATTATAGAACTACATTACTCACCATAAAACATTTCTCCAATTTTCTTTCACGACAACAAAGTTTAGCAACCATCCTAATATTAAATGTCTTTAGTAAATGTATGAAAAGGTCTTACACTTTATATTAGAGGACAGTTGCAACACTGGGATCTTTGGTTAGTGTTTCCCGTATGATGTTGGTTATGTGACTTTCCATTTTGTGCTCTTCTTGTTGTTGTGATTGATTTTCAAAATAACTTTATGAGGTCTCGGCCTTGCTTTCATCATTCTTTGATAATTAGGGTTCAAAAAAATACTAATTAAAAAAGAATGATTATGTTGTTAGATTTGTTTATTATATATTCTCTTATGATTGATGCATTTGATTATGAGATAAATGATATTGCATCCATATTCTTGATGTGAGAAAATGGTGGTGAAGTGATAATGATTTATTTAATTACAAACTTATGATTGTGTGCCTTAACTATGATTGTACAATGAGGCCCTAATCTATGTGCATTGTGGTGGTTTGAAAATGCACTTCTTTCTAGAATGTGGATAAATGAATTTCTTCCAAAAGTGCATGTCGCCTTGCAATAAATTGAATGCATGTTTGTATAATTTATTTAGATATGAAATAAAGATGTTTGATTATTATTAAAAAAATTGGGTAAAAGACCTTTCTCCCAAAGTTGCATTCATACCATAGGATGTATGTATGACTGGTTTGTGGAATCAATTAGCATTGGGTAAAGCTTAGAGATAAAAAAGGGAAATAGTGGAATCATATGTATAGTAAATAAATAGTAGTAGTGGTAAGGGAATGAATGTATCATTAAAATTATCATTGTTAATTTTCAAATCTATGTTTCTTCCATCTTTGCATGATATGCCTGAAATGTAAATGTTAACTCATTATATCTTGATTTTTGATGCATTTCTTAAATACATGATTAAGTGAAATTCTAGCGAAAAGAATGTTGTGCTTGTGGTGTTAATAAACTAGACTATGTTTTCCTTGTCGTGTGTTGAGCATTGAGTAGCTTTGTTGAGAAAATATTATTTTTGATAAGTGTCATTTGTTGATGTTATAGCAACTTCAGGCTCATCCTTCTAGCCATGAGTGAAGACATAAATTCATATAGCCTATGGGCTATTCATTTATTTGTGATCATTAATGTGAAGGGGTGCTTCACATGGCAACAATGTAATTTCAATTTGGGTCGACCTTCCTTGAAATTAGCATTTATTATTTGTAATTATATTTTGTATGATGGTCAACCTATCTCTTGAAGAGGTGCAACCTCTCTATCAAAATGTATATATAGAAGATCATTTCCTCCATTTGATATCAAGCAAGTTCAATTCCTTCCTACACTCAAGTGCAAAGTCTTCTAAGAGCAGATTGCAAATTCTCTAAGTGTAGATTGGAGGTCAAGTAAGAGGAGATTACTTGTTTGTTATTACAACCGTTGTTGGTGCTGAATATTGGCCTTGTGTGTGGTCTCATTGTAAAGAGACTTGTTGCCATTACTTATATATATATATATATATAAGAGATATATTTGTTGCTGGGTTTTTATCCCTCAAGTGGAGGGTTTTCCCAGGGTATATGCTATGTTATTGTGTCTGATTTTGAATTAAATTTCTATGCATTAAAACTGATCCTAAATCTAACATGGTATCAGAGCAGGTTTTCTGAAGATCCAATTAGATTTGTGGAAGAATTTAAGTGATTGATTTTTTATTGTCTGGTGGTCATGTTCCTTACCTTTGTTCCTTATTATTGTCGTTGTTGGAGGCTAAGCTCAAATGCAAGATAGGGTTGGGAATCTCTAACCTTGATTGGTTGAAATAAGATCTGAAGGATAGACATTGTGATCATCACATATGATTTGAGATATCTTAGGGGCTCATGACTGAATGTATCAGGACCTGAGGTGGAGTCAAGATTAAATGTCGACATCGAAAGCTTCAGTCAGGAATGGATATATCTTGACATGCATATCATAGAGTGCTTTAAAGATTACAATATCGGGACTATGAGTGTTAGAGATGGTGACATCTCTAATGTCATCACAGGAAGCCTAAGAGGCACAATATGATAAATTTGAGCTCACTTATTGATAAAAAAATGTGGGTAAAGACAAAACTCCTATATGTTTGAAGAACTGATATTACTTCATGTAGTCATTACAAACTTCTAATTTTCTCAAGGAAAAGACAAGTGACTTGGAGGATATTATATTTAGAAAAGTCAAAGTGATAGAAGATGCTAAGGAAAATATTTGATATTGGTATTAGAATCTCCTGAAAAAAATATGATCTAATTTGGAAGGGAGTGGTAGATCATTGAAGAAGTCTAGCGCTGCATTTGGGATGATTTTATCAGCATTTTGGAGCAGATAAAAATCCTTATCTTCAACCAATATATTCCAAGTTCATTTGTCGTATTACTGCATTTCATAGATAGCTTTGCATATTGCATTTTTAGAGTCTGTTTGTGTTTGGGTTTAAATGTTGTGAAAATTCATGTGTACTATAGTTGCACAATTATAATAGTTTAGATCAATAGGCTTACATTTGTTAATAGAAGTATTGGTTGAGTCAATGTTTGGGAAGATTGATTATAATTGTCTGATTGTAAGTCTCTGTTCTGAATGTATAATAATTATCATATTTACTGAAATGGCCTTATACTGAGTAAATAAAAGAGTGACTGAAGAGAAACCTAGAGACTTATGTTCCTATATTCAGTAAATTTGTGAAATTGAATTCCTTTTTTAGAAGGATGGAAATTATCTCAGTTGACAACATGCATAGCATTGTCAACTAATCGAGATTGAACCCAAAAGACCACCTATCTAGGAGTGGGGTCATTACACTTCAGTTGTGCAGAAGTTGCTTAATGGTGTAAAAGGCTATGAGAAACCAATTTTTGGAGAGTACATCTGAGATCTGGGAAGCTTTGGTGCCTTGGTCCTTATCTATATTTGGAGGTGATCTATGGGTCACCGCAAACCCTGAAATGTGACTCCTATGATAGGTGTAAATTGAAGGATGGCATCATTGAAGGTGGAAAAGATGAGTCACAACCTCAAATCCAACTCTATGGTGTACCATCAAATATTTAATGAGATAGTATTCTTTTGTTTATACTTCTGAAATCTAGGGTAAAACTTTAGTTTTTGCATTGGTTATTTGGATCTTGTGTGATTAGTAAAGAGAGATTGTGTTTTCTCTTGAATTGTGTTCACTAGCATAAGATCCTTTGAAGATTTCATTTACTCATTGAAAGTTATTTCATGTTGGTTGTGAAGATTTTTGAGTGTGACTCTGAAATAAAAAGAGAATTTCAATTTCAATGCTGATTAGTTGGTCACATTGATATCATTCTCTAATGCATGAACTCTAATAGAGCCTTGACTCTTGGAGAGGGCGGGTTCTTCATGCTAATTGAATAATGCATTCAAGAAATCTGTAGTTGTTCAGATTGTCTTTTGTTGTGCTGAGTTTAGCACTCCCGAGAGGAGTAAAAGATGAAAAAAGAGAGTTTTAACCGAATTTAATAAAGATAAGTTTCTTTATCCATTCATTCTAATCTTTTGATATATTTCTCTTATAAGTTGATTTATTTATTTTTTAATATTGTTCATAAATTCTTATGCATTCACACTATAACCTGAGATAGTAAATCGTGTATGATTCTACCCTTGATATTTCTTTGGATAGTTATAAACTTTTAGTAATCTCTCTCTAAAATGCTTCTAGGACAGATCTAGGAGCAAGAAGGTGATGAGAGATTGCTTAGTGATGAAAAGCTTGAGTCATCTTGTGAGGAAGTCAAGCCAACCAAAGAAATGATCAAGCGTGAAGTCACAACTTGCAGCCATGGGACTGAGTTGGTGGCTAGAGGGAGTTCACTTCCAGAAGTCTTCTTTGCAATCTCTGAGGTAGGGATCAAGAGGGAGTTTTGTGACTCACTAAGAAGTAGTAAAGGTTGTAGTCCTTGAAAGACCTCTTTAGCTGCTGAGAACAAAATTGCACAAGATAATCAATCTGGATTTGACATTGGTAACTCTGCAAACCTAGTCAGTTCATGTGTGAACCAAGGAAAATACATCTAGTTACAATGAAGCATATCCTAAGATACTTGCATGGCACAATTTGGTATGGCTTGAGATATTCTTCTTATGTGGACTTGAAGCTGCATAGATATTCCAATTCTGATTGGGCAGGGTGTGTTGCTAATCGGAAGAGCACCTCTAGATGTTTCTTTAGTTTGAGGTCTAAGATGATATCTTGATGTAGTAGGAAGCAGTCTTCAGTGGGACTAAGCACCACAGAGGTTGTGTATATTCTAGCTTGTATGGAATCTCATGAAGCAGTGTGGCTTTGGAAGCTCCTTGCAGGGTTGTTTGGTCAATCAATGTAGCCAACTGTCATTCATTGTGATAATCAAAGTTGTGTGAAGCTTTATGTCAATCTTGTGTTACATGACAGAACTAAACATGTTGAGATCAAATACCACTATATTAGAGATATGGTATTGAGGAAAGCAATCCAGTTGAAGTATATTAGCACTGATGAGAAGATGACTAACATTCTCACCAAGCCTCTTGCCAGAGTAAAGTTTGTGTGCCTTCGAGACAAGCTTGGTATTGTGGAGAATGAAGCCCTAACTAAGAAGTCTCAGTATCAGTGATCTTTTGATTTGCTTTAATGCATTTCTCTATGAGAGAGATTTGAGGTGTAAGCCCTTGTTAATGCATTTCTCTCTTTGAGAGAGATTTGAGGTGAAATCCCTTGTTTCCACCCTTTGGGAGAGCCATGGTGGATGTCATGTGTGTGAATCCATGACAATATCATGTGAGAGAGTCTGTGATGATTTTCTAGTACTTGTGTTTTCACCCTCTGGGAGAGCCATGGTGAACGTCACGATGAGGTGACAACATCATGTTGAGTGATGAGCACTTGTACATACCATCCATGGGAGTAGCCATGATGGTAGATATCACGGTGAGGTGGTATCTCTTCTTTTACCATTCGTGGGAGTAGCCATGATGGTTGATATCACAATGAGGTGATATCTCTTATTTCCACACATGGGAGTAGCCATTGCAGATGGAAGTATTTCTCCCTAGCTGAGAGGGAGTGTTGATGTTATAGCAACTTCGAGCTCATCCTTCCAGCCATGAGTGAAGACATAAATTCATACAACCTATCGGCTATTCATTTATTTGTGATCATTAATGTGAAGGGGCACTTCACATGGAAACAATGTAATTTCAATTTGGGCCAACCTTCCTCGAAATTAGCATTTTCTTTTTGTAATTATATTTTGTATGATGGCCGACCTATCTCTTGAAGAGGTGTGACCTCTCTATCAAAATATATATATATAAGATCATTTCCTCCATTTGATATCAAGCAAGTTCGATTCCTTCCTAAAATCAAATGCGAAGTCTTCTAAGAGCATATTGCAAATTATCCAAGTGCAGATTGGAGGTCAAGTAAGAGCAGATTACTTGTTTGTTATTGCAACCATTGTTGGTGTTGAATATTGGCCTTGTGTGTGGCCTCATTGTAAAGAGACTTATTTCCATTACTTATATATATATATAAGAGATATATTTGTTGTTGGGTTTTTCTCCCTCGAGTGGAAGGTTTTCCTAGGGTATATGCTATGTTATTGTGTTTGATTTTGAAATAAATTTCTATGCATTAAATCTGATCCTAAATCTAACATCATTAGTTAGAAAAAATTGAATGATGGTATCATGTTAAAACCCAATGGAATGTCAAGGTATGTTAGAAAAGGTTTTATGTAAATGTGTGTGTCTATGTGTGCATTATGTTACACTATCCTTTAAATAACAATGTAACTCATGGATCCTACATAGTTTAGTATATTTTTGTGTATCATTGAGATAAATTGGATTGTAGAGTGATACTTACAATTTTGTATCTATGAATAGATTTTGCATATATTCGAAAGAGTAATACTAGTGGGTGGTTCTTGAAAGGTTTATGGAAGCATGGATAATTATATGTAAGGAAATGGTCCTATTGCATTAAAAGGTGAAATTTGGAAAATGAATTTATTTTGTATACCTTGTGGATGTGAATACTTTGTAATAGTGCTTATGTTTTGCATTGTGGAAAGTTTTTTGATAGATCAAGTTGTAATCTAATAAGAGTGAGTCATACAGATTTGTCTCATATGGAATGTAGTGATAATTTTTTTTGATAGTTAATATGATTTGACATGTGGAAACTAGTAATTGATGTGTATTTGTCTCAAGTGTGCGACACCAAGGTATCCAACTTGGGGTAAGGGCCGATGGATGTCAAACACAATCCTTATGTGTACCCTTACTGATTTCAGTTTGTGTGAGTTAGCCAATTGTGAAATAAATTAATCATGTTGTGTGTGTGTACGAGTGTGCACTAAATGAAATGTGATATGATATGATGCTTTTAAATGATTTAGGTGTGAAGGGATGGATGTTGTATTTCTCACTTGTGAGAACCCTATGATGTTTTGATTTCCTTTCACTAGGTATGTGATGATTATATGTTTATGCAAAGATGTTTGTGTGCTGCAGGTTGCAAGTACTAGGCATCGACTCCACCTGAATTGGAAAGTCTAAGTGTGCCTTAAATCCAATGGAATAGTTGATTGGAGATAACACTTGGTCCCCTACCCTAGCCATCATCCTCGAAGAGGATGAGTATCTAGTCTAATACCTTGTCTATGTGTCAGTTTTATTTGTGTTCGGTTGGTGATTGTTTGTGGTCTTGCTTTTCAACTCGAGTTAGGGCTCAGGTAATTGTTTGACATTTGATTCACTTAATTTAAAATTGTTTGATAAATGTTGTTTTGGTTAATTGATGTAGTAAAATAATTTTTAAGTAAAAAGGTACTAAGATAGATAAATATAAATATATTTATTAATAATTATAGTTTATAATAAATTAAATGTGTAAGATAATATTAAAATAAAATAAAATAGAATTATGGTGGAAAGTTATAATTAATAAATAGTAAAATAATATAAAAAGATAGAAATGTTTTTCATGCAAGTTCATGCACAACTTTGAATGGATTGTCGGAAAAGAAAATGTTTTTTTGGGATTTTGGTAGATTTTATGGGATTTTTGGTTTCGAAAATGAAGAGCCTTCTTTTGTAAATATTTTTCCCTTTTGGAGAATTATTCATTTTGTTTTTCGGGAAGGGAAGTAATTGGTCTGTAAGAAAATTTTATTTGCTAAGTATTTTGTGGGGAAATGGGGATTCTTGGAAGAAATTGATTTGGTTTTTGGGAGGAAATTTTTTGAAAAAAATTTCATTGCATTGTTGGTTCTCAAAAGGGAAGAACGTAGGAGGATAGGAGAAGAAAGGCATTGTTTCAAATCAAATTGAGGAAACAAATTTATAGATGAGTTTTTTTCATTCTTATTACAATAGTGTTATTGTTCTGATTGTTTAATGATTTAATTTTTTTGTTTATCATCTTGGTGCAAATATATTTTAAGCTTATCCTATAATCATTGCATTCCTAAGAAAACATCCATTTATATCTTCTGATTGCTTTCCTGTTTGATCAATAAATCCAATTTGGGTATATCTGGCAATCAATGCATTCAATGAGATAAAATCTATGTTCTTATGCTAAATGCATTTTCTTAAACGTTTCTAAAGTTTTTTTTCGACTTTTGTTGTGTGCCCAGCATGCCACCATTTTATTCATAAGATGAGATCGCTTTGTGGCTTTCTGTCAAAATTTTTGCATACCTTTTCCCGACACCTTCATTATGTATGTATAACTATCATGGTGGACTAAGGTATCTTAAAGTAAACCAAAAGCTTGCAATTTTATTTAAATCTTTATGTCTCTTAAGTTTACGTATCAGATTTATTGTGCGTGTTGTGAAAATATGGCTTTCCCTTTGAGGCATTCAATTGAGAAGTCCTCATACTTTGTTTGGGCTTCCATAGTTGCATTTCTTCTTACTGATGACTAAACTCTAGGTTGGACTTCTATTTAGGCACATGAGTTTAATTTTCATTCCAAATTTCCTTCCCTATGGGCTTGCCGCCATGGTATCACATTAGGGATTGGTCTTTAAACTTATTAGATATTGTTGAGTGTGCTATCATTGTTGTGTTTTCATACAATTATGTATTTTGCGTTTCATTTTGATGAAAGCCTTGATGTAGGGAATTCAATGTATGCTTTCTTGTTTGGTGTTTGATGGATAGATTTTATGTTGGTAATCAATATCTTTTGATCAACATTCAATTTGTATTGCGATTTTACAAGTTATTCATTTGAATGGTATTCGATAGTTTTTGTTGGTATTTCGATTTCCAATTCATTGGCTATTCTTGGTAGGTTATTTATGTTTTGGATTCGATGTTGTGTGGTGTGACTTCCATCTCTGTATTAACTTTATTTGATGGTTTATGTTGTCCTCTCCATTTTTCATTATACATATATTCGATGATGTCAATTGGGCCTTCCTTTTTTTTGCATTATATATATTTGATGTTGTGTAAAGTGATTCCTTCTAACGTATTATTTTGGACATTCTTTATGTTGATATTCAATGAAAATACATTATAGTTGGTAATCAATGGAAATAAGTTATGTTTGGATTCCACAGATATGTCTATGATTCAAGTTAAGATTGTGTTTTATTGATATTGTATGTTGAGCCCTCCTTGTTTCCCCATGTTGTCGCTGCCTGTGATGATTTTGTTAGTTAATTCAGGTGTATTATAATGGAACCTTGGATAGGTGACTTGCTAATAGAATATGTGATTGATAATAAGTGCTATGTTGTATTGTAAGTTGGTAGTTTTAGTATATGATGTGTTTCACATTGAAAATGAATATTGCAAATTATGTTGATGCATAATGTTGATATTCAATGAAATGCTAATGTTTAATGATTATGTATTATGTTTGGATTCGCTACAAATACATTATAATGGTATTCCATGGCTTTTTTTTTATATTTGGTAATCGACACTTGAACTGCATATATTACATGCTTGACATTCGATCATATATATATATATATTAATATATATTGTATTGGAAATTGCATTTATTAATAATGTATACACATATAAGTATTAGGATTATAGTAAAAGGATATTTCTTCTTGTAGACAGTGAAAAATGTCCTAAGTCCGCGAGCGTCATTTTTCTGGGTCGTTGTCCTTTGATAATTGAATAACTTTAATTATTCAATTAAGTTTGAATGCATTCCTCTATTAATTAAATATTTTTAATTATTTAATTAATTCACCTTCTCATCTTTATTCTATCCTGATCAATTAAAATTATTTAATTGTGTCACTAATATATCCCTTTCTTCAATAATTAAATAAATCATTTTTTATTTATTTAATTATTTATCTTTCATCTATAGTCAAATAATAATAATAATCATTATTTGACCTTTTATTCTTCTATAATTAAATAATTGTCAAAATTATTTAATTGTGTTTCATTCCTCTTTTTTGGATAAATAATTCAAATTAATTATCCATGTCTAATTTCCACCTCCCCATTTAATTAAATTGATTAATTTAATTAAATGCTCATTTTGTCATTTTCTCTAAATAAATAATTAGGATAAATTATTTATTTGCCACTTGTCATTTTCCTCCATTTAAAATAAATTATTTATGCACCTCCACTTGGTCAAAGATACCCTGTCATTATTTCATGTCATAGTCTACATGTCCCTGTCATAGCCTTCATGTCCCTACATGTCTGTCATAGCCTGCATGTCCCTGTATGTCTGTCATAGCCTGCATGTCCCTGTATGTCTGTCATAGCCTGCATGTCCCTGCGTGCATGTCTGTCATGATTCCTCTAGAATAGCATATTCTTGGTGCATCAATTCTAGACCATTGATCTTGGAATCCTTCTAGAGGATTAATCTCAGCCGTCCATTCGAAAGGTTGTCTATAAAAACAACCTTCCTTCTCCATTTTCAGCTTAACAGCTAATTGTCTCCAACTTTATTGCTACTATTTGCAGGTTTTGCACAAGTGTTTCAACAAATCTGAGGAAAAAGTTGCATAACAAGAAGGAGAGCAAGAGAAGTGATTCAAGTTCAATGGGGAGTGTTTTATTTCATTGTTTTCATTTTGCTCCTTTCATATAATTGTATTCCCTTGTTTGGATGAGGTTTTATAGCTTAGAAATGTTAGTTGTCACTTTGTCTATTCTATTTGATTTCTAACCCCATCTCACATTTGGTGAACCCGACGTGAATCTTATAATTTTGTAAAGAAATTGGTTTGTTTTCTTATTTGTTTTCATTGTTTTGCAAGATACAACCAAGAATTCATATGAAATCCCGTCATCTTCTTTTGAGCATAGAATAATGAGAAAATAAAATCTTCTAAAATGGTTATCTGGGTTTTGTAGGTCTCGTTTTCAGCTTTCCAGAACTTCAAATGGTTTAAAATTTCGTTAAAATTTGAGAAAGTTATGGTCGTTTTAGTGATTATAGTTTTTTTAAAATTTAGCTATAAAGACCCGAAATTTTCTTTTGTTTATAACACTTTTGTCTTGCAGGATTTTGCAAAACGTTTTATGAGTTTTGAAGGTCTATGTCTTAGTTTTCCATAGATATCTACGATTTAAAATTTTGTTTAGTTTTGAGAAAGTAATCACTTTTTAGTTTGTTGTTTTTAGTTAAGCTTTTTTTTTTGTTTACTAATTTTTTGTTTGTAGCATGTGGCTTTGGAGTGGGGCTCCCAAAAATTGCTTCTTTTGGAGCAACAAAAAAATTGAGCTCTTAGTTTTTAGTTTTCTTAAAAAAAAAATTCTTAGTTTAGTTTGTAGGTGTTTGACTGTGCTTGATGTGGTAGGTGATTATGCTCTCACCCTGTGAAAACATAGTGATCAGAAAACCAAACCCACTTTATTTTTTGTAACCTTTAAGACTTAGTAATCGAAGTTCCTCTCCCCTTGCGCTTTCAGGTGATCCTGGGTGTAAGAGAAACGGTTACTGACTTTAGAACTTGGGCCTGTTCTGGTGGGAAAAAGTACTCACCCCAGGATGACTCAGACCGGTAGCACCTTGAACCCGAAGGACTTCCAGCCAGTATATAAAAGTGGATTCTTGGGGAAAGCCCAAGAATCACGCGTATGGCTCTGACAAGATGGATCCGAAAGGGGACTCTTGCCGCATGGATCATGCCCTACGAATGGAATGCCCTTACTAAACACCTATTGTTTTAGAAGCCAACCATTTTTCAGCCATTGCTTGGTATAGTGCAGGGTATAGTATCATGCCTTAAGACACTCACTACTGATCCCCTTGAGTAGAGATAGCAATTTTTGGGAGGTGACTACCCAAGAATCCGAAGTTGGTGTGCCCAAATGATGTTAATGAGCTGTGGAGGGGAGCCAGTGCCACCAAACTTCTAAGCTATCTTCTCTCGAGAAGGAAAGGTGTTTAGCACCAATCCAGGGTATATCGGTGGGCTATATCAAGTATACAAACTCTTGGCCTATTGGCCTATTAGGATTGTGCTTGTCTCACGTGTGTTTGCTTACACTAAAACATCATGCTTGTCAAATTTTCAAACAGTATTTACCACATTCACAAATCTGAACACAAACAATTGAACTCAAACAAACATCACACCTAGTAACTTGCAACACCTCAAAACATTTCCAAAACCATCAACCAAACATGTCTAACTGCTATCCTCCATATTCACCCTCGACCTATGAACGAAACCAAAGGATTGAATATCTTGACCATTGTTTGAAAGAGCTTGAAAAACATCTTGAATCCCAACATTTGAATGAAGTGATGCAATCATCTCATAAGCCTTTATCCTCATCCAAGACTACATCATCCAAGTTTAATGTCCATGAATTTATACAAAGGCTAAATGAGAAACCCAAATCTAAATCCTCAAACACAAATGATATTGTGCAATCCTACCATGTCATGCATCTATCTTCATCCCCCATAATTTGAAATAAACCTCATGAGTCTTCCACCCAAGTTAGCGATTTCATCCAACCATCCTCTGTCATCATACCATCTCCATCCAATGAGTCATTTCAATCTATTAGTCCAAAGCATGCTAGCATAGACTCCCTTTCACATCAAGATCAAAGCATTCTTTCCACTCCATCCAATGATACCAAAATTCCACAACCCCTTCCAATCTTTGACCAAGATCCCATCTCTCAAGAACCTCACGATGATCCCCTTATCTCTTTTTGTTTCATTCAAGATGATTCCCTTCCATCTCAAGAGAAAATTATCCTTCCAAGTCCTCCTTCCACCTCATCTAATGAATCCATACCATCTCATGATTCCATCATATACAATGATCAAGATATGCTTTCCACAAAATATCAGGATTCCCTTCCTCGTCAAGATCAAGATATACCTCCATTCAAGGATACCCTTTCATTCCATGATGATGTTCATCCTTCTCATGATCAAGACATGCCTTTCATACCACTTCGTGATGATTCCATACCTAATAAAGATCAAGCTACTCCATCTCCTACACCTCTTGATCCTTTTCCAAGTCAAGATCAAAGTAACCCCTTATCCCCTGTCAAGATCCTATCACACATCCTAATTCTCCTCATGACCACAATCCTCCACAAGAGTCTATCACCCCTATTCAAACTATCCATGAACCTCTTACCTATCAAATGGGTTCTCTCACTTTTATCCAAGGTGGTTTACTCAAAGATCTTGTTATTCTTTCCATATCACAACCACCTCACAATGGACTTGCATCTTGTTTCATAAACAATTTATATCCCGTTGGTAAACGAATGTGTCAAAGTATGAACTACAAAGGAAAAGGATTAGGAATTCATGAACAAGGTATCCTAGAACCCCTTTTTATCCAAGAAAACACATACTATCATGGCCTTGGTTATACACCTCACGCTCAAGACATTCGTACCCATCGTAAGCCTAGATTACATCAAAATAAACCTACTTATCCTATTCCATCAAACATTCCATCTATCCTAGGTCCTTATCCTAGTCCATCAAACCTTCCATTTATCCTTGGCCCTTATCATCCAAACCCTAGTTCATCAACCCTTCCATCCATATCGGGGCCCTACATCCCTCCATCTCCTATTCATCAAGAACAACAAAGGCACACACCCTTGATGCCCTCTCAAAATTCTACCTACATTAACCCATCCATAAGATCTCCATATCATTCATCTCCATCCACCCATCCCATTTCTCTTGGAAGTAATTTGGGTGCCAAATGTCAAAAGCTTCCATATCAAAATCCGCATGTATCAAAGGATCAACATGTCTCCTTGAAGAGCCATGCAAAAATAAAAGAAAATTTGATCCCAAGTCAAAATAAAAATCCAAAAGGCCACAAAGGCCCATCAAGTCAAAAGAAAAATCCAAAAGGCCACAAAGGCCCATCAAGTCAAAAGAAAAAAATTCAAAAGCCACAAAGGCCCATAAATCAAGAAGAAAAATTTCAAAGGCCACAAAGGCCCATAAAGCAAAAAGAAGAATCTCAAAGGCCACAAAGGCCCATGAATCAAAAATCAAATTCAAATGCTATGTGGATTCCTAAAAGTTTTGTAGAAGCAATAAAATCTAAATTGGCATCCAAATTTGCTAATCCAAAAGCTTCCTCCTATCATCCATCTAAAAAGCTATTACCTTCCAAATTCATTTTTCCTCCATCACTCCACCACCCTTCAAGGCGTGTGCCAATGTTGATATTTCCATCCTTTCCATCTATCCATCAACAAGCCTTCCAACCTCCTATCCATTATCCAACATCCATCCCCCATTATCCTCCTTTAATCCGAACCTTTGCATAAGTCCTTAGCTTCTTCCATCACACCATTAATCTACCAACATTTATAAGTATAATCCTTCTTGCCATGGTTTATTAGAGCACATATTCAAGGGATATTAGCTGTGAAACTTGATGCTTGATTCCTCCCTCCATCTTCCTATCATGCATATATTATCTTCCATATTCATTTCTCCCTATCCATATCCTATCTTCTATATTCCTCTCGCACTTTACACTTGGGGGAAAGTTTCATCCCTCCTATCATTCATATCCATTATCCTCTTTACGTTCATCCTTTACCTTTCCACCTTTGATCTTGACAAGGTTAAGGATCCTCTTAAACATCATATATCTTATCTTATACACTTTATCCATATCTTTCATACCATATCCTTCACCGTATTCATATTCCACCATCCTATCTAAATGCATCCTTTCTTCCCTTCCTTGGTCTTGATGAGGAATAGGAGCAAAATACTTAGGCATTGTGTCCATATCTTATCTATTTGATCTTGATCATCCTATTCATTATCCTTATCTTTGCATTCTTCCATTCCATATCTCCTAGCTTATCAAAATCCATGTCCCATTTCCTTCCTTTGTTCTTGATGAGATTAGGGGAAAAATTACAAACACATGCTTTGGATTTCCTTTCATATCCTTATGTGCTACCATTCCATCATAGTTTACATCATTATCATTTATCCATGATTAAATTACCTCCAATGTTGGTCATCATGTCCCTTTGCAACCTTGAATCTTATCATGTGAATCATATTTAAGCCTAGCTATAAAACATTATCCAATCCTCATATTTTTTGTCAATCAATCATAAACAATCATCAATCTTATCGTACTTAGAGGAATCAGTGATCTTAAGTACTTATCATCATCATGCCTTATGGAATCAATCATTCCTAGCATCCAATCAACGAACCATTATCATATTTTGACAAAAAGATGTATTGCTTGGGTGACATGTTTTGTAATGAATCTTTGATTTTGATCTATCATTTATCCATGGTTGCATTACCTCTACTGTGAAAGATATTATTCCTTCAATCAGTCATATCACATTCATTTCACTCCATCTTTAAAACTTCAAAAAATCCAAAAAAAAATCATAAAATGTCCTGAAATAATCCAAAAAAACCATAAAATGTCTTGAAATAATCCAAAAAAAATCATTAAAATGTCCTGAAAAAATCCAAAAAAATCATAAAATGTCGCCAAAAATCCAAAAAATTATGGAAATGTCTTAAAGAAATCCAAAAAAAAAAAACCATAAAATGACCTGAAATAATCCAAAAAAATCATAAAATGTCCTAAAGAAATCCAAAAAAATCAAATATTCCAAAAATCCCAAAAAACGGTGACACTTTCAGATCACCATACAACTTTGAACTTCAACAAAATCAAAGCACACAAGTGTTGACAACCAAGCAAACATTATAACATATATATCAACCCATATTACAAATCCAACCAAACGTATAAACTATAACGAGAATCAATTTTACATCGAAGCAGGACTCCTGTTTGTTTGTTGTTCTTTTCTTATTTTATGCTTTTATCTTTGGTGACATGTCTTTTAGCTTCTTTAGGATGTCTTTGACTAGAGAGGCAAGGATGGGGCATGTTCATTTGTTTGTTGTTTGTAGATTATTTCTTATTCACAAGATGACTCGTCTTAGGACATGGTTGTCTAAAACCATCGAGGACCTATGAGTCTAATGTGGATGAAAGCATGTGGATGAAAGCATTCCTTGTCTGATAGTGTCTTCCATGCAATAAGTATTCAGGTCATCTAAGGTTCTTATACCTAGATGCTTATACTTCATTACTAAATAAAAATGCAAACAG
>VDFB02281492.1:548081989-548096264 GCA_007258455.2 Sequoia sempervirens
GTCTGTCATAGCCTGCATGTCCCTGCGTGCATGTCTGTCATGATTCCTCTAGAATAGCATATTCTTGGTGCATCAATTCTAGACCATTGATCTTGGAATCCTTCTAGAGGATTAATCTCAGCCGTCCATTCGAAAGGTTGTCTATAAAAACAACCTTCCTTCTCCATTTTCAGCTTAACAGCTAATTGTCTCCAACTTTATTGCTACTATTCTAGAGGATTAATCTCAGCCGTCCATTCGAAAGGTTGTCTATAAAAACAACCTTCCTTCTCCATTTTCAGCTTAACAGCTAATTGTCTCCAACTTTATTGCTACTATTTGCAGGTTTTGCACAAGTGTTTCAACAAATTGTATTCCCTTGTTTGGATGAGGTTTTATAGCTTAGAAATGTTAGTTGTCACTTTGTCTATTCTATTTGATTTCTAACCCCATCTCACATTTGGTGAACCCGACGTGAATCTTATAATTTTGTAAAGAAATTGGTTTGTTTTCTTATTTGTTTTCATTGTTTTGCAAGATACAACCAAGAATTCATATGAAATCCCGTCATCTTCTTTTGAGCATAGAATAATGAGAAAATAAAATCTTCTAAAATGGTTATCTGGGTTTTGTAGGTCTCGTTTTCAGCTTTCCAGAACTTCAAATGGTTTAAAATTTCGTTAAAATTTGAGAAAGTTATGGTCGTTTTAGTGATTATAGTTTTTTTAAAATTTAGCTATAAAGACCCGAAATTTTCTTTTGTTTATAACACTTTTGTCTTGCAGGATTTTGCAAAACGTTTTATGAGTTTTGAAGGTCTATGTCTTAGTTTTCCATAGATATCTACGATTTAAAATTTTGTTTAGTTTTGAGAAAGTAATCACTTTTTAGTTTGTTGTTTTTAGTTAAGCTTTTTTTTTTGTTTACTAATTTTTTGTTTGTAGCATGTGGCTTTGGAGTGGGGCTCCCAAAAATTGCTTCTTTTGGAGCAACAAAAAAATTGAGCTCTTAGTTTTTAGTTTTCTTAAAAAAAAAATTCTTAGTTTAGTTTGTAGGTGTTTGACTGTGCTTGATGTGGTAGGTGATTATGCTCTCACCCTGTGAAAACATAGTGATCAGAAAACCAAACCCACTTTATTTTTTGTAACCTTTAAGACTTAGTAATCGAAGTTCCTCTCCCCTTGCGCTTTCAGGTGATCCTGGGTGTAAGAGAAACGGTTACTGACTTTAGAACTTGGGCCTGTTCTGGTGGGAAAAAGTACTCACCCCAGGATGACTCAGACCGGTAGCACCTTGAACCCGAAGGACTTCCAGCCAGTATATAAAAGTGGATTCTTGGGGAAAGCCCAAGAATCACGCGTATGGCTCTGACAAGATGGATCCGAAAGGGGACTCTTGCCGCATGGATCATGCCCTACGAATGGAATGCCCTTACTAAACACCTATTGTTTTAGAAGCCAACCATTTTTCAGCCATTGCTTGGTATAGTGCAGGGTATAGTATCATGCCTTAAGACACTCACTACTGATCCCCTTGAGTAGAGATAGCAATTTTTGGGAGGTGACTACCCAAGAATCCGAAGTTGGTGTGCCCAAATGATGTTAATGAGCTGTGGAGGGGAGCCAGTGCCACCAAACTTCTAAGCTATCTTCTCTCGAGAAGGAAAGGTGTTTAGCACCAATCCAGGGTATATCGGTGGGCTATATCAAGTATACAAACTCTTGGCCTATTGGCCTATTAGGATTGTGCTTGTCTCACGTGTGTTTGCTTACACTAAAACATCATGCTTGTCAAATTTTCAAACAGTATTTACCACATTCACAAATCTGAACACAAACAATTGAACTCAAACAAACATCACACCTAGTAACTTGCAACACCTCAAAACATTTCCAAAACCATCAACCAAACATGTCTAACTGCTATCCTCCATATTCACCCTCGACCTATGAACGAAACCAAAGGATTGAATATCTTGACCATTGTTTGAAAGAGCTTGAAAAACATCTTGAATCCCAACATTTGAATGAAGTGATGCAATCATCTCATAAGCCTTTATCCTCATCCAAGACTACATCATCCAAGTTTAATGTCCATGAATTTATACAAAGGCTAAATGAGAAACCCAAATCTAAATCCTCAAACACAAATGATATTGTGCAATCCTACCATGTCATGCATCTATCTTCATCCCCCATAATTTGAAATAAACCTCATGAGTCTTCCACCCAAGTTAGCGATTTCATCCAACCATCCTCTGTCATCATACCATCTCCATCCAATGAGTCATTTCAATCTATTAGTCCAAAGCATGCTAGCATAGACTCCCTTTCACATCAAGATCAAAGCATTCTTTCCACTCCATCCAATGATACCAAAATTCCACAACCCCTTCCAATCTTTGACCAAGATCCCATCTCTCAAGAACCTCACGATGATCCCCTTATCTCTTTTTGTTTCATTCAAGATGATTCCCTTCCATCTCAAGAGAAAATTATCCTTCCAAGTCCTCCTTCCACCTCATCTAATGAATCCATACCATCTCATGATTCCATCATATACAATGATCAAGATATGCTTTCCACAAAATATCAGGATTCCCTTCCTCGTCAAGATCAAGATATACCTCCATTCAAGGATACCCTTTCATTCCATGATGATGTTCATCCTTCTCATGATCAAGACATGCCTTTCATACCACTTCGTGATGATTCCATACCTAATAAAGATCAAGCTACTCCATCTCCTACACCTCTTGATCCTTTTCCAAGTCAAGATCAAAGTAACCCCTTATCCCCTGTCAAGATCCTATCACACATCCTAATTCTCCTCATGACCACAATCCTCCACAAGAGTCTATCACCCCTATTCAAACTATCCATGAACCTCTTACCTATCAAATGGGTTCTCTCACTTTTATCCAAGGTGGTTTACTCAAAGATCTTGTTATTCTTTCCATATCACAACCACCTCACAATGGACTTGCATCTTGTTTCATAAACAATTTATATCCCGTTGGTAAACGAATGTGTCAAAGTATGAACTACAAAGGAAAAGGATTAGGAATTCATGAACAAGGTATCCTAGAACCCCTTTTTATCCAAGAAAACACATACTATCATGGCCTTGGTTATACACCTCACGCTCAAGACATTCGTACCCATCGTAAGCCTAGATTACATCAAAATAAACCTACTTATCCTATTCCATCAAACATTCCATCTATCCTAGGTCCTTATCCTAGTCCATCAAACCTTCCATTTATCCTTGGCCCTTATCATCCAAACCCTAGTTCATCAACCCTTCCATCCATATCGGGGCCCTACATCCCTCCATCTCCTATTCATCAAGAACAACAAAGGCACACACCCTTGATGCCCTCTCAAAATTCTACCTACATTAACCCATCCATAAGATCTCCATATCATTCATCTCCATCCACCCATCCCATTTCTCTTGGAAGTAATTTGGGTGCCAAATGTCAAAAGCTTCCATATCAAAATCCGCATGTATCAAAGGATCAACATGTCTCCTTGAAGAGCCATGCAAAAATAAAAGAAAATTTGATCCCAAGTCAAAATAAAAATCCAAAAGGCCACAAAGGCCCATCAAGTCAAAAGAAAAATCCAAAAGGCCACAAAGGCCCATCAAGTCAAAAGAAAAAAATTCAAAAGCCACAAAGGCCCATAAATCAAGAAGAAAAATTTCAAAGGCCACAAAGGCCCATAAAGCAAAAAGAAGAATCTCAAAGGCCACAAAGGCCCATGAATCAAAAATCAAATTCAAATGCTATGTGGATTCCTAAAAGTTTTGTAGAAGCAATAAAATCTAAATTGGCATCCAAATTTGCTAATCCAAAAGCTTCCTCCTATCATCCATCTAAAAAGCTATTACCTTCCAAATTCATTTTTCCTCCATCACTCCACCACCCTTCAAGGCGTGTGCCAATGTTGATATTTCCATCCTTTCCATCTATCCATCAACAAGCCTTCCAACCTCCTATCCATTATCCAACATCCATCCCCCATTATCCTCCTTTAATCCGAACCTTTGCATAAGTCCTTAGCTTCTTCCATCACACCATTAATCTACCAACATTTATAAGTATAATCCTTCTTGCCATGGTTTATTAGAGCACATATTCAAGGGATATTAGCTGTGAAACTTGATGCTTGATTCCTCCCTCCATCTTCCTATCATGCATATATTATCTTCCATATTCATTTCTCCCTATCCATATCCTATCTTCTATATTCCTCTCGCACTTTACACTTGGGGGAAAGTTTCATCCCTCCTATCATTCATATCCATTATCCTCTTTACGTTCATCCTTTACCTTTCCACCTTTGATCTTGACAAGGTTAAGGATCCTCTTAAACATCATATATCTTATCTTATACACTTTATCCATATCTTTCATACCATATCCTTCACCGTATTCATATTCCACCATCCTATCTAAATGCATCCTTTCTTCCCTTCCTTGGTCTTGATGAGGAATAGGAGCAAAATACTTAGGCATTGTGTCCATATCTTATCTATTTGATCTTGATCATCCTATTCATTATCCTTATCTTTGCATTCTTCCATTCCATATCTCCTAGCTTATCAAAATCCATGTCCCATTTCCTTCCTTTGTTCTTGATGAGATTAGGGGAAAAATTACAAACACATGCTTTGGATTTCCTTTCATATCCTTATGTGCTACCATTCCATCATAGTTTACATCATTATCATTTATCCATGATTAAATTACCTCCAATGTTGGTCATCATGTCCCTTTGCAACCTTGAATCTTATCATGTGAATCATATTTAAGCCTAGCTATAAAACATTATCCAATCCTCATATTTTTTGTCAATCAATCATAAACAATCATCAATCTTATCGTACTTAGAGGAATCAGTGATCTTAAGTACTTATCATCATCATGCCTTATGGAATCAATCATTCCTAGCATCCAATCAACGAACCATTATCATATTTTGACAAAAAGATGTATTGCTTGGGTGACATGTTTTGTAATGAATCTTTGATTTTGATCTATCATTTATCCATGGTTGCATTACCTCTACTGTGAAAGATATTATTCCTTCAATCAGTCATATCACATTCATTTCACTCCATCTTTAAAACTTCAAAAAATCCAAAAAAAAATCATAAAATGTCCTGAAATAATCCAAAAAAACCATAAAATGTCTTGAAATAATCCAAAAAAAATCATTAAAATGTCCTGAAAAAATCCAAAAAAAAATCCAAAATCATAAAATGTCCTTAAAAAAATCAAAAAATAAAAAAAAAAAAAAACCATAAAATGACCTGAAATAATCCAAAAAAATCATAAAATGTCCTAAAGAAATCCAAAAAAATCAAATATTCCAAAAATCCCAAAAAACGGTGACACTTTCAGATCACCATACAACTTTGAACTTCAACAAAATCAAAGCACACAAGTGTTGACAACCAAGCAAACATTATAACATATATATCAACCCATATTACAAATCCAACCAAACGTATAAACTATAACGAGAATCAATTTTACATCGAAGCAGGACTCCTGTTTGTTTGTTGTTCTTTTCTTATTTTATGCTTTTATCTTTGGTGACATGTCTTTTAGCTTCTTTAGGATGTCTTTGACTAGAGAGGCAAGGATGGGGCATGTTCATTTGTTTGTTGTTTGTAGATTATTTCTTATTCACAAGATGACTCGTCTTAGGACATGGTTGTCTAAAACCATCGAGGACCTATGAGTCTAATGTGGATGAAAGCATTCCTTGTCTGATAGTGTCTTCCATGCAATAAGTATTCAGGTCATCTAAGGTTCTTATACCTAGATGCTTATACTTCATTACTAAATAAAAATGCAAACAGTATTTAGATCGTCTAGATGATCATGTTATCTAGACGCTTATACTAATTTGCGACATAATAAGCCAGATGATGATAAAAGCACTTAAAAGGTACAAGAGGCTTCATCACCTTCATTCTCTTCCATCTTACATTTCATATCAATTTTCATTTCATTTTCATCTTTCTTGTCATAGATAAATCAATCAATTGCTTAACTCACTAATATATGTCTCTTGAGTCAAATCTCAAATCAATCAACTTGCTTCTTGAAATTCCATGTTCCCTTAATCAATCAATCAATCCATCATTGCAGCACCTTGTCTTGCATAAGCATAATTCTCAATTAGCTTCATCAGCTCATCATCCTGGCTATACTTATCATTTCCATCAATTGTTCAGTTACGCCCATCAACTTTGCATTTTCATCAAAATGTACATCACTGCTTTATCACTTGCGCAATATTAGGTATCTAATCACTTTCTAGACATCTATCGAGAGATTAATCTTCTTATAATCTGTTCGATCAATCTCTCGAGGGGGCATATTATTCTTATCATAATCCTTACCAAGATATCTTTGGGGCATGTATCAGTTGATCAATCTTTTTTCTTTGAAACAACGCGACAAGCTGCATTGTCTCAAAGAGGGGCAAAATATAGACACTGAAAAATGTCCTAAGTCTGTGAGCGTCATTTTTTTGGGTCGTTGTCCTTTGATAATTGAATAACTTTAATTATTCAATTAAGTTTGACTGCATTCCTCTATTAATTAAATAATTTTTAATTATTTAATTAATTCACCTTCTCATCTTTATTCTATTCTGATCAATTAAAATTATTTAATTGCGTCACTAATATATCCCTTTCTTCAATAATTAAATAAATCATTTTTTATTTATTTAATTATTTATCTTTCATCTATAGTCAGATAATAATAATAATCATCATTTGACCTTTTATTCTTCTATAATTAAATAATTGTCAAAATTATTTAATTATTCATTCCTCTTTTTTGGATAAATAATTCAAATTAATTATCCATGTCTAATTTCCACCTCCCCATTTAATTAAATTGATTAATTTAATTAAATGCTCCTTTTGTCATTTTCTCTAAATAAATAATTAGGATAAATTATTTATTTTCCACTTGTCATTTTCCTCCATTTTGAATAAATAATTTAAAATAAATTATTTATGCACCTCCACGTGGTCAAAGATACCCTGTCATTATTTCATGTCATAGTCTCCATGTCCCTGTCATAGCCTTCATGTCCCTATCATAGCCTTCATGTCCCTGCATGTCTGTCATAGCCTGCATGTCCCTGCATGTCTGTCATAGCCTGCATGTCTCTACATGTTTGTCATAGCCTGCATGTCCCTGCATGTTTGTCATAGCCTGCATGTCCCTACATGCATGTCTATCATGATTCCTCCAAGAATAGCATATTCTTGGTGCATCAATTCTAGACTATTGATCTTGGAATCCTTCTAGAGGATTAATCTTAGCCATCCATTCAAAAGGTTGTCTATAAAAGCAACCTTCCTTCTCCATTTTCAGCTTAACAGCTAATTGTCTCCAACTTTCTTGCTACCATTTGTAGGTTTTGCACAAGTGTTTCAACAAATCTGAGGGAAAAGTTGCATAACAAGAAGAAGGAGAGCAAGAGAAGTGATTCAAGTTCAATGGGGAGTGTTTTATTTTATTGTTTTCATTTTACTCCTTTCATATAATTGTATTCTCTTGTTTGGATGAGGTTTTATAGCTTAGAAGTGTTGGCTGTCACTTTGTCTATTCTATTTGATTTCTAACCCCATCTTACACTTCATTTCTAATTAATTGATTATGTTAGGTAAATAAATTGGGGAATTAAATAGGGAAAACTTGATTTACTTATAATAAGTTAAATTGAAGAATTTGTTGAAATAAATGAATTAGATTATCTTTTGTTGTTAATTGTTTTCATAATTATTTAATAGAAGATTTGTAGAATCACTATGTAACTTAGTTATTTGAAATAATTGCTATTATAGTTAATTATGAATTGTTGTGATAGATGACCCAATTAAGTAAATTAAGTGATTAAGTTAGTGAGTAATACAAAATGTGAAAATAATGTTTATTTTCATGGTTGGAACATTGAGTGATTGCTTATTTTGAATGTTGTGTTTGGTTAATGGAAATTGGGGTGATTTTGGTAATTGTTTAAAAGTGGGTGTTATTGTGTGAGTTGCTTAAGGTCGGTTTCCAAAGGCTAGGAGGGAGTATTTTAGTGTGTATGGTTTTATGATGGTTTCACTTTGTGAGTGGTTTGGTAATGTTTGATTTGTGTGCAAGATGGTCTATTCCTTGCATTGTGTATAGATTCTTGTGGTTTTGATGAGTGTGCAAGAAGGTCAATGCCTTGCACTATTTGGATTTATGTGATTATGATGAGTATGCAAGATGGTAAATGCCTTGCTTGATTTGTATGGTTTACTAGTTGCAAGTAGGGGGAGTGGCTCTCAATGGGGGCGGAAACCCAAAGTGGTGTCTAGGGCAACCCATTGGAGAGTTTCTTAATCCAGTGATAACCTTAATAATGAATTGAGGGAATGGGTAGAATTCACATTAAACAAGATAATGGATGCCTCACCCATTCTTGTAGTGCTCGTTTAGGCTAAGGATGGGTCAAGAAGTCCTGGTTGGCAAGATCACCCTATGGGGTCGGGAGTGAGAGGTTTACCAGGACAACCATAGATGGGGGTCGAGGTCTAGTGAAATACTGTCAGGACAACCCATGTCAGGACCATGTGATAACACTCTTCCCTATTGTAGCTTAGCATTTCCTAGTTATACTTTCTCTCCTTTTGTTGTGCATGTTACTTTGGAACTGAATTCAGTGTTGGAAGTGATGTGTATGTTGTTTGTGATGTTAATGTTGTTATCAATGATGTGTTGGAGCCATACATAGCCTTGTTTATGTTAACCTGTTGTCTTCATAACAATTTTTTTTGTAGTGGGACCTTTTGTTATCTCCTAGCATGAGGGGTGGACCTCAGGGTTGCACATGGTCGGGAGGTTGGTTATTTTTCCTCCATTTAATATCCTTGCTACATGTTCGTGTGCATGGAGGTTGTTCCTTGTGTAGCAGATTCCAGTTCCTATTCCAGATTGAGGAGACAAATTTTTATGTATATGTATATGGAATGTATATGAGTTGTATCTCTTATTGTAATCAGATGTATTCTTCCCACATGTACTCAAGGAATTATTGTTGTAAAAATTGCAATGATATACTGATATTGATGTATTCTTCTTGAAATGAATTTTATAATGTAATGTATCTTGTGTATGTAGTTAGCTAGAAATGAACTTAATGTTGATTATCAGTTGATATGTAATGTTGGATCATTTAATGTGGTGATTTAAAATGAATTTTTTTCGTTAGTTAACTCATGTTATTGTTGTAGTTAATGAAATGACTCTAGTTCTTGGTTGATAGTTTTATGAGTAGCGTGGTTATGGAACCTTAGAGGACCTATATGTAGATTATATGTTATGTTATGTTATGCAATCTATTGTTATCTCCTTTAAAATAAAATTGTTCTATTAATGTGGCATGGTTGTTTTGTCCTCTGGGGTTCCTTGGTTGGGCGTAACAATTGGTATCAGAGTTAGGTTCATACACTGGGTACTCTAGATACATATGAGCCTATTATGCGGGATAGTAGTGTAACTTTAATAGTTAACCTTGAAGCTGTCATTTGAAGTCTTCTTGGTGGTGCATTCCCTAGACCTCATCTTATGTTTGTTCATGCTTGTACTCTTCATCTCTCCTCTCTAGAAAGTATAGCTATGTGCATTTTGTGCCTTCCCTTTGATGCGAGTGATTGTTATATGGTGTTGTGTGATATTTGTTCCTCTTGTAGTTGTTTTTGGGCTCTTGTTGAATGCTAAGGATAGTGTTGAGTGTATGATTGATAATTTTGTATACATATTTGCTTAAATGATGTTACCATGAATGCTCATACGACTAGCTTTACTACAAAGAAGCAGTATGTTTACCCTCCTTATAAATAGTAGGATAACGTGCTTGTGTTCCACATAGTAATTTGACTTAGAATAAATCATAATGCATATGCGAATAATTTGTGCAGTGAGCATATATTAGCTGAATAATGTCTTTCTCTCTCCCCTCTTTATTTTCTAAGTTTGGTATGAAATATAAAAAATGTTGAGTTATGATTAGGTGTATGGAATTTTTCATGTATGTGATACATGTAAAGGAAATATAAAAATAGGGTTATAGTATTCAATTTCGCAAGAGGTAAGTGAGTGGAGTTGTTTAAGATGTGTTAGGAAATTATCATAGGTAATAGAAGTGATTATAATTCAATATTGCTATTAAGTATTGTTTATAAATCAAGTAATGAGGTTTGCCTAATGAAGATAATGATGTGACTAAAAAGTTTCCTTGCTATTGTGCATGTCTTGAACTTGAGTTTCGGGTGAGGAATTGGGTGACTAAATTGTTTTGTGGCATTATGAAGAGCATTCTATTTGTTTGCATCCTATGCATTGTGCATTGTGAATGATATGGTGTAGTAGTGAATCATAAATAGAGAGTCTAAAAATTAGTTTTCATTATATTTATGATCTTATGAATGTAATTATTTTGTGAATGAGATATCAGAATGAACTTTGGATAAGTGTTGAGTGTATACCTTTTGTAGGTGTGAAATACTATATTTCTCTCTCTCTCTCTTGCATATTTTATTTACATAAACGATGACTGCATGAATGCTAGTGTGTAAGGAAAATATTACATTGCATTAAAAGATAGTAAATGAATGTAAGAAGTAGGAAACCATGATTTCTCGCTTGCTGTCCAAATTTGGTTAAGAGAGATGTATTTATAATGGTATGGCCTAATGTGTCTGGTGTATAGTCTCTAGTATGCTTAGGACAATGTGGTCTTAGGTTTCGCGTTGCGATTACTCCCTTTGGTGTGGCTGATATTAGTCACCTCATTTTATGGTTATGGTTGGTATCGCATTTTTCCAAGATATGTTTATATTGGTTTTTTGTAATGTTGAGGTCTAGAATAATTTCTTTGATTTTCTTATGCTAGGATTAGCCACTGAACTATTTTCTTTTCATTTATATGGGTGACACTTGTTAGGTTCTATTCACTATGGGTGTTGAATTATCGACATTTTTCATGATTTAATGTTGAAATTGATAATTTCTTCTCTTAGGAATTCTTTTTCAATCTCTTATGGTGGTCATTCTAAATTTTTGGTATTATTGACCCTAGTTTTAGTTGCTAAGTGTTGTTTCTATCAGGTTCAGTTTGGACTTTTGATTGTGTGTTAAGGGACAATACCGTAGAGATTGGAGCTAGTCATGTTGGGTAACTAGATGGTAATGTAGATTTGAATAAATGAAATTCATTTGTAACCTTTTGATCATATGGGATTCTAGATAAAAGTGTGTATGGGATAAAGAAGTTCACATAATATTTGATAGTTAGATGATAATGAATTGTAGTTTCTTTCGACAGATGATCATGTAAGTTTTGTAGAGCTAATTAATATGAATTCTAGTGTGGATTTTATGTGAATTTGGTGTGTGTTAGAGGTTATAAGCATGCGTTGATATTCTTTTCCTTTCTCCATGGTTGAGACTTTACTACGCTTTATGTTTAGTGTGTTACATGAGAATGTTGAATAAAAATCTTATCCTACTTGGATGTTTGTTGGAGTGGTATCTATTGGTAGGTGTTTGAGTGAATTGGTATGTTTAACATGTAATTACTGAAAAGTGATGTATCCTATCGTATCGTTTATGGAATGCATTCATTGTGAAAACTGCATGACGTAAGGGAAATCTTTGCTACTATTATTTTACATTAGGGTTTAGGAAAAAGAAGAACATGAGTAGGTTAGGACATTTTTACCTATTGAGGAAATCTAATCATAGGTAAGTTAGCTATGTTGCTTGTATTAACATTAAAGGAAAGGTAAACACTATATTATTTTATAAATTTTAGGACTAATATGTGTATGTTTCTTTCTAACTTTGTGACTTCTAGGAGTAAGTTGAATCTTAGAAGGGGAGGATATAGTGCCCCTTCATGATTATCCTCAAATTAGTATTTTTCAAAGATATTTTGAAATGTTTAAAAAAAATTATGTCAAGATAAATCACACATGCGCTACTTGTTGTTGAAGACGACATATTGAATTCTCTAACCATTATGATGTTTATCGTTCTATATGTTTAGATTTGCATACTAACAATGTTTTACAAGATTGTGGCATAGAAGCCCCACCAACATCTTCAAGAGAGTTCTTATCAAAAAAATTATGTGAAATAGAGGATGGCCAAACGTTCTATAGGACAACATGCTTGGATGGTTCATGGAAGCATTGTGTTGGCTTGCAGTGTATGCCAGTATGTCAACATATGGAAAGCATAGATGAGGTGGGACATAAACTAGTAGAGTTCAAGAAGTGTAAAACAATGGCATACATTACAAAAGATGGTAATCAAGAAAAAAGGTGTGATTTGGTTATTCTAAAGATTCTAGTGTATCAGTTTATGTCCATGTTTCATGACAAAATAGTGTATGAGTATGCAAGGCATACCCATAGAGCCTAATGGTTGGACATGCAATTCAAGCTATGCAAGGACACATTTCCAGTTGGTAGCATAGTATTAGTGGTTGACTTTATAGAGAACTACACTCTGTAGCCACAGTGTGAGGTGCAATCACAATATTACAACTCCACACAGGCTTCGATATTTGTGCACATAATATTCATTCATGCAACTAATAGTATAGAGGACCAAAGGAAGGTATTGAGGGAGTATCACTTTTATATTAGTGATGATCGCACACATTCTCTAGAGTTCATGCAAGGTTTCTTCCAGATGTTCTACAATGATTTGGGTCAGAGGGGCATAGCATACGGTCGACATATAATATGGTTGGATAACTGTGCAACATAGTTCAAGAACTCGTGCATGTTCTATTGGTTGAGTAGGATGCATGTCATTGTAGGTGTTCAACATATGTGGAACTTTTGTTAGGCCGGGCATGGAAAGGGGGAGCATGATGGTGTAGGAGCATGTGTGAAAAGAGCATTAGCACAAGAAGAGTTAAAGTATAAAGACAATGGGGTAAGTGCACCAAGATGGTTCCCAAAAAGGGGGCTTAAGTGGCCACTTTTTTCTAAAATCAGGAAATACTGACCTTGGACGTGAAATTGAGGATAGTTACACTCAAAATTTTGAGATGGAACAAAAAAAAGGATCAAAGTGCTCTGAGTCTACTTTCTAAACTACTAATTTATTTTGAAAATGGTTGAGATTAAGGGGTTCAAAAGAGGGACGCACACAAATTGGTGTTGTTTTTGTCAGAAAAACATAACATAGCAACTCTTGTACAACCCTAGCACGGTAAAATTTTTTGTAGTATTTTAAAAAATGATATGGTCAGAAGTTAGCTAATAGTATCTAGTTGATGCACTATTTTTCTGATAATTTTTTAATGAATATTTGATTTTTTACTAATTTTCTAAGTGGGCACTTCCTGAAAAGCAAAATTTTGGCCATGCTCCCCCTAAAATTTTTTGAAGGTAATTGATTTTTTTTTAATTTGTAGAATGGAGTTTAATTTCTAAAAATTTAATTTATTTGAAATTTCGATGAAAGGTTAATTTATAACGAAAAAAACACGAAACACTACTTTTTGGAAAAAAAGAGATACAAACAAAAGAAATTATGGATGAAAGGCTTAACATTGTCAAAACATGAAAAAAATTACATCGTTGGATAGCTAAGAGAGAACCTAACATTACCCATGTGTTTGATTTTGTCGATATTGAACCGGATGCAATCTTGACGGTGAGCACGAACCCGATTATGTGAAAAAATTGTAGAATTTGCAAAAACACGTCTCTGGTCGTTGGGAATTCCCTCCAAGTCTTTGGGTTGGTATTCCAAGGAAAATACCAATGTGAAGGCTCAAGGATTCCCAAAGCAAAATATAACGTGAGCACTTTATAACGTGCTTGTGTTATGTCTTTGTTTTGACATTTTTTGCTTGTTCGGGATACATGTTAAGCGATACATAACGCACACACATTATAACGTGCTCACATTATGTCTTCCTTAATGTTAAATGCCACTCTATTGAATGTTTGTTGATATATTTGTATGTTTGTATGTATGTATGTATGCCTATATGTATCAGTGCATGTATATTGTATGGATGTAGGATTGTATGTACATATGTATTATGCATGTATGTATTTATGTATGTCTTTAGAGGGAGGGAGAATTTTAAGAGAGAGAGAGAGAGTTTTCTAGGTAGGGTGGGATGGGGAGAGGGAGAGGGGGTGGAAGTGAGAGTTTAGAAGAGAGGGAGTGGGAGAGAAGGGGTTAGAGTGAGGGGGA
>VDFB02281492.1:548096284-548202905 GCA_007258455.2 Sequoia sempervirens
GTGGGAGAGGGTGTGAGAGGGTGTGGGAGAGAGTGGAAGACGGTGGGAGAGAGCGGAAGAGCAGGAGATAGGGAGGGAGAGAGTGGGAGAGAGAGTGGGAGAGGGTGAGAGAGAGTGGAGAGAGGGTTGGAGAGAGTGAGTGAGAGTGGGAGAGAGGGTGGGAGAGAGTATAGACAAAGAGATAAAATGGATGTATAAAAAAAACCAACTTTATAATAAGGCGAGCGCATTTTTAAGAAGTAGAGACAACCGTTCTAGGAGGACATAACACGCTCGTGTTATAATGCAAGTGCATTATATCTTGCACTAAAAATGGTAAAAAATACAATATACCCGTGATGTCGGCCCACATTCTGCACATTTTCCTGGTTCTACGCGTGCTCTGACAAAAAGTAGATTTTTGATGATTGAGTGAAGTGTCCATGCATGATTTTTAGATTCCACCACCTTTTTCATGATATTTCCACCACCTTTGCATGAAATAGCAGAGTTTTCACGGTGAAAGACATATAATATCAATTCAATTTTAAATTCTAGTGATAACTAATATACAATTGAAGTTTGGAGGGGAACAAACTTTTTAATTTAGGAGGTCAAATTGTTGAGGAGTTTGAGGAAAGAAGAACCAAAGGCTACATAATTGGGTAGAACTCCTCCATTTGAAACTCTGGTTTTTTAGGTATGTGAAGTCTTTGTACATTTTTTTTTATTCTATTATGGCTTGCTTTCATTTTTCTTGTTTTGCATATTCCATGTTGATCATTGTTTGTTTGTCATGTTACAACCTTAGGTTGACAATGGACATTTTAAATTACACAATTCTATACACTTTCCAATTACATTTTTAAACCACATCTCTTTGAGGTATTTTGTTATTTAACAATTGACTTACTTTGTGTATGCTTTCAAAGCTTTCATTGAGGTATTTTGTCAAACAACTATACAAACTAGTTGATTGCCTTGTCTATGCTACCAAATTTTCCATACATGTCTCTAAAAAATTGGAATATAATCCTAATGCAGTAGGGGGAGGCCTGCAACACAAACACACAACTCCAATCTGCAAACACAATTTTCAATTTACATTTTCATCGGGACCTCTTCATTCAACATATTCTCACTGTCCCTTGTAGCATATCAAAGTCACTCAATCGAGTATAATTCCACTCACACAGCCTTTCAACTCACAAGACAAAACACATCAGGGACCCATTATACATCCTTTCAACATATCCAACAATCACCAATGCTTTTTTTGTACCAAACTACACAAATCAGGTTTTCTACGCTTATAAGTGCCCAAGTTATCCCACTTTTACAAAGGGACCACCTTCAAAACTTGTCCAAATCTCCTAAAACCTTGGGGCAACACTTTATATCTGTCAAAACTTCAAATTACAATGTTAGATTACAGAAATTCAATCATTTACCACCCAAACCATAAAACCCTCTCCCTAGGCTTAGAAACCCTAGGTTTTATTGAAAGTAGTACTTGTCAAACACTCCAAAACTTGATAACTATTCAAACAAGTCTAAAATACCCTACTCATGCTCAATCTAACATAAAATAATGCTGCCCAACTCAGAAACTCAATTTCACTAACCAAAACCTCATTTTTCTTAAGGAAATCTCAACATTTCCTCATTTGGTTTGATGCCCAATCCAAGTATCATCCTCCATTCAAGTTTCTCATTGCCTTTGATAATATTTCCCTCCTAAAACAAACCACTTTAACTTTGAAAACTAACATTTGAAAGAGGTGACCATTGGTCTTCCTCTTTAATACACTTTTACAACCCTGATGCAGGAGCACCTACACCTCATCCTCCTTATTTGACCATTTGATGGTAATTAGGAGGTTAATAGGTAGGTGGATGATTATTTGAACATGTTTTGTTTTGAATAAGGTCAATCAAGACCACTAAGTTTGATTTGGAGTTTTTGAGAAGAAAATACATTGAAATCTCAAGTTTAGCAAAAACATTTTGTGTTTTCATGTTTTTTCTTGACTTGTAACTCATGTAAGGGACCCTATGATGTCTGATTTAATTGTAGGATGCATGATTTGAGTGCTAGGAAAGAAATAGGAGTAATACACCTATTACTACAGTGAGTTTTGTGAACAAAAATGCATCTGAATGAGGGCTTAGGCATAGGGTTTGGAAGAATCTCTATGGGAGGTCATGATGTTTTGAACTTTTAGGCATGTGAAGGGTTAATGTCCTTTGTTCAAGTCATTTTTAAAGTCTGGGAGGTTGTGGAAGTAGCATATTCAATAAACCCTCTTGAATAGTGCATAAAACAAGGGTTTTCAGGTTTGGCATGAATTTGTTCATACCAGAGGAATCTAGTTGTGGTTTTGGGGGTTTGGGAACCTAAGAAATGCTACCCCAAGGTTTCAAGGTCCTGTGATAACTTTGAGGGAATGTTGCTTTGCAAATTAGGCCTAATCAGCCTAATGAGGTCAACCTAGAAGGGGTGTTTTTTGGGATTTGGTCCAAAGGACTTGTACTTGAAATTGAGATATGTGTAATAACTCTAAAATGGTTGTCTAAAACCATGAAGAGTTTGTCTAGTGTTTTGGAGAACATTTGAGTTATTGGGAAAAAACCAAGTTTCCACTACTACTAGGATTCAAGGGGTGAAAGTGTGAAATCTAACCTCTGATGATTGTCAAGCTTTGAGGGTTGTTTGGTTCATTCAAATATGTCATATTAATCTTGTTAGATGCCTCTTAAAGGCGTGTCAAATTGGTTGTGATTGTGCCTCCCAGGTCTACATCAAACCCTTCACTATTTGTTAATTTCACAACTTAGCACTTTTTGCACATTTTGATAATTCTACTACCTATTTAAACTATTTTGGTTTTCATATCTACTTCTAAATTACCTCATCATTAAAGCTACCTCATCACCTATGTTGTCTATTTATGAAGCCTTGAATGACATATATTTCATTTATTTTAATGGATACATTTTTGAGGAACTAATATTCGTCTCATTACCATGCTACAGGTAAAATTATTTGCCATGCCGAAGAAACGAACAAGGAAGAAACTAATAGAGGAAGAGTATGAAACCTTCAAAGAAAAAGAGAGAGAATGGGTGGTGACATATCGATGTGAAAAGAAGAAATTGGAAACGATTGACGAAAACAAGCCAATTAAAGAGGAACCTCAACTGTCAAAAAGAGAAAAGAAATTGGCAGCACAAAGGGAACAAATGTGAAAGAGTCGTGCTAGGAAAAATGCAGATACCATAGTTGGAGACACCCTTTACCACAAGTGAATACGAAGGGACACCATTAACCACAAGCAAATATGGAGGGACACCATCTACCGCAAGTGAATATGATTGGACACCATCCTTCGCATCTCAAGTTGAGAGTATATCATCACTCAGATTTAACGAAGAAGGTATGCCATAATCCCCACATGAAGATCAAGGTATGTCTTCTACTCCACCCTCGATCTAAGGTATGCAATCTAGCCCACCTCAATTAAATATTGATGAAATTGCTAATGTTGAGATGTATGTACCTAGAAGAACACCACCTAGAATTTTGCGTAGAAAGCCAAAGTTTTTGATTAATATTGATGAGGATATTTTGCAGCACATGAAAGGTAAGATTCCATAATGCACTTGTAGAAGATATGTTGATAAGATTTGTGAAATATTCTTTGAAAGGCTAAATGAGACTATAAGATGTCAACTATTCATTCAAATGATGCAGGGTTTAAAGTACAGAAACATCATGAAGACTCTTGGGTTGAGAACATCGAATGCCTCAAGTGAAAACACTATTGTGAAGAATCTAATGGATGCTTATGAGAGTGTGGGTAAGACCTCACGCTCAAAGGATAGTAATGTCACCTGACATGTCATTACATCAACTTTGGTAAGCTATCAAACAAAGAGATCTCATCTCAATAAAAAGACAAGTGAACAAATGGGAATTAGTAGAAAAACTTTATCAAAAGTCATTCAAAGGCATCAAAGAATTGAGGGCACCAATTCAAATGAATTATGGGCATTCTTGGGAAGACTACCACATAAAGATAAAAAAATTGTTGAAGCATTGAGAAAACTAATTGAAGAGTATTGGAAGAATTATACAAGGCCATCTCTAAATCAAAGGGATGTCGTAAGAAGGAGAATCAGTAGTTAGAACCATGAGCTACATCCAAAGCATTTTTTGGATACGACTCAAACCCAATTTTTTCATAAATTTCAAAATGATTATCCTAAAATTAGTATTTCTCAAATATTTTTTTGAAATTCTTAAACCTTTTTATGTCAAGATAAATCACACATGCACTACTTGTTGTTGTAGACTACATATTGAATTCTCTAACCATTATGATGTTTATTGTTCTATATCTTTAGATTTGCATACTAACGATGTTTTGCAGGATTGTGGCATAGAAGCCCCACCAAAATCTTCAAGAGAGTTCTCATCAAAAAATTTATGTCAAATAGAGGATGGCCAAATATTCTACAGGACAACATGCTTGGATGGTTCATGTGAGTGTTGCGGTGGCTTGCAATGAATGCCAGTATGTCAACATATGGAAACACAGATGAGGTGGGACAAAAACTAGTAGATTTTGAGAAGTATAAAATAGTGGCATATGCTACAAAAGATGGATCTCAAGAAAAAAGGTGTGATTTGGTTATTGAGAAGATTCCAGTGTATCAGTTTATGTCAATGTTTCATGAGAATCTAGTGTATGAGTATGCAAGGCATACCCATAGAGCCTGGTGGCTGGACACACAATTAAAACTATGCAAGGACACCTTTCTAGTTGGAAACATAGTATCAGTGGTTGAATTTGTAGAGAACTACACTCTATAGCCATAGTGTGAGGTGCAGTCACAGTATTACAACTCCACATAGGTTTCGATATTTGTGCACATAACATTCATTCATGCAGCTGATAGTATAGAGTACCAAAGGAAGGTATTGAGGGAGTATCACTTTTATATTAGTGATGATCACACACATTCTCTAGAGTTCGTGCAAGGTTGCTTCCAAATGTTATACAGTGATTTGGCTCAGAGAGGCATAGCATACGGTCAACATATAATATGGTTGGATAACTATGCACCACAGTTCAAGAATGCGTGCATGTTCTACTGGTTGTGCAAGATGCATCTCACTACAGGTGTTCAACATATGTGGAACTTTTATGAGGCTGGGCATAGAAAGGGGGAGCATGATGGTGCAGGAGCATGCATGAAAAGAGCATTAGCACGAGAAGAGTTAAAGTATAAAGATAGTGCAAAGTTGACAGATGCAATATCAATTGTTGAGTGGTGTAATGCTTTGATGGGTCCAGGTAATGAAGGTACATCTTCAGTTCCTAGATTTTTTGGTTGATGGATGATACTAACATTGCACCATATGAGGATTGTTGTACACTAACAAGATCGATTGAGCTACACTCTTTCCTTATCTCAAATGTAGGTTCATGGAGTATCGATACACGTAAGATTGCATGCTTTTGTTCTTCATGTACAATGCAAGCCTGGAATGATTGTGAGTCAAGGGAGTGGGTTGACAAATGGTTGACAAGTTATCTTAGCCCACTTCACACGTATCACCCTCTGATGGCATTGGAACTAACATAGATGGAATCATCGGTCGACTTTGACCACGTATCAGATCTAGTTCAACTAGCTAATATATCTACTTGCTTAGTTTTTGAAATTCCATATTATTATCTTACTTTGTACTATATTCATAATGTTGACTAATTTAAAGAGATATGCCACACATATCAATGTAGGGCATGTTTATGCAGTTACTGCAGATGAAGAGAACAAAGAGGGAACAAACTATTACTTTTTTCATTGTGTTGAGGCCAAAAATAAATTGGAAAACCCAGTTATAGATGGAGAAAAAATCGAATACCCTACAGGCTCAATTGTTGTTACTGGAACGTGGCTTAGAAGGTACCCACATACGAGTGTTAAACATTGGTTATTTTAGGACTTTGACACACATCGTAAGATTCTTCATTACTCAAACCTTGTGGCATCCAATGTTTGTTTGACCAAATATGGGGGTAGACCTTTGAACAAGACCTTTTGGAAGGTTCGTGAGTCTGACCATGAGGAAATACTTGATACAATAAAGAGTAGAGCAGACCTAGATGGTTCATTGGATTAATTTGTAAGTATATGCGCAATGGTTCTTATTAATTTATATTTGTATCCATGTTAATTTGTTTGATGCGAATGCTATCATCTTATTTTACTTTGTGTATCTGTAAGTAACCCGGTAAACATTTATTGGTGTCCCCTTGCAGAAAATGCAGATTTATGAGCTATCCAAGAGAATCTCAGGCAGAAAAGAAATGCAACATCCCTATTTTGATGATCTTGAAAAATCTAAATTATGATTAAATAAGCCATTACAAAAGTGCATGCGAAGCTTGGTGAGGGAATTTCAAGTTAACCTTATCATGAGCACCTATGATGTAGAAATTATAAGAGAATCTCGAATTTCAAGATATTCTATACATGAGAGGTGTTGTGTGCAATAGATATCTTGGAAATCCCAGTGAAGATGTATGGCTAGGAGTGACTAAGTTGAGAGACTTCCATGCCTATCTATAAGTTCCTTCCATCTATTTTCATTTCATTTCCATTTTGGATGAGTTATTTCTTTTTATTCTTTTACTTTGCGTATTTGTAACTAAACTAGTAAAAATTGATTGGTCTCTCCTTGAAAAAAATGTTGATTTTGGAGCCATCAAAGAGAATCTCAGCCAAAAAAGCAATGTAACATCCTTATTTTGATGATCTTGACAAATCTCAATTCTGATTTGAAGCAATTATAAAAGAGCGTGTGAAGCTTTGCGAGGGAATCTCAAGTTTCTCATTTGAAGTTAACTTCCAAATGAGAACCTATGATGTAGACATTATAAGAGAATCTCGAATGTATGAGTGACATTGTAAAATATATGTGGGAACAGAGTACCTAAGGCATTGTAATGAGATTTACTTGTAATGACATTTACTGAAATAATGAAATTTGGTGCAGGGGCACCAAGGTTATTAAGCAAATTTGGTTCACGAAAGTCTTTTAAGTTAGTTTTGTGTTTTGAGTTTTGTCAATTGAATAAGGTCATAACACATCCACAATTGATTTATAATGTAATAAGTCATGTTAGTTACAAAAAGAACAGTTAGGCATGATTGGAAAGATGTAGAATCATTTGTAAAGGCTATTTAAAGCCTCTTGAAGGCTATTTAAGTCAATATTTGAATTTGCAGCCTTTTGAAGGAAAATCTTTGAATATGGTTCTAAATGTACTATTAGTGAGATTGAGATTGTTAACCTTCAAAGAGTAGCAGTATTTATGTTGATGAAATTTCCTTTAGATTGAAGGATTCAAAGCACATCAACCATGTGGTACAAATGATTAAATCCCAAAGATGATCTATAGAAATGAAAGACTCTGAAAAGGAAGAGAGAGCTACACTGGTGACTCAGGAGAAAATTTAGTGATGCAGAGTCAAGGTGGAGAAGAATCAAACAAATCAGATTTCAGTAAATCAACAACCTTTGTTATTTCATTCAGCCATCTTGGAACAACTACCAACAAAAAGGCTTCCAAACTCAACAATTTGACTTAAATTTTAGAGAAGGCCTCTCAAGGACCATCTCATCATCAATATAGCATCTACTCAGACCCCCAACACCATTCCCAAGCCAGACATACAGGGTTTCTTTGCAATTTCTTGGAGATCCTTCAAACTGCCCTGCAAAAAGGATCTTTAAACTTCTTCTAACCCCACAAGCTCTTGGATAGTCATCAAAAAGGTCACAAAACTCCCAATTCCAAAGGTTTTAGACAATCACTCAACCTCTAAGCCATAATTTCATAAAACCTTCAATTTCTTAACAAATACCTAGGGTTTTCAGCATCTCACAACTCCAAGGCCTTCCAAACCTCACGAAAGCATCAAACAAGTTTTTAAGGGTCTGCACACACATAATAAACCTTAACTTGGCCTTTAGACTTAGTAGATCTCAAAAACATCACTTTGGTTCCTCCATTTCAAGCCAAAATCTCACATTCTTAGCCTAAAACAACATCACCATCCCTATAAACACCTTACCATTATTAAAAGAGTTAAGGAAACTTGAAAAAAACACATTGTATTTTCATGATGAAATGAGGGTTTCAAGTGGTGTTTTGACAAAATGTGTGAAGGACTGTCCATGTAATGTATTATTCACCATGTGCAAGGTCCAGTAAGTGTGTTTGGTGCTTTGTTTGGGTATGGCAGGTGTGGGAGAAAGAAGTTTCATTAAAACTCCAAGTATTTTGCTTGAAATAGAGGGTTTGGTGTATTAGGGGTCTAGAGGTCTTCGACCTAGAAACAAATCATGGAATTGGAGGTTTTGACACATAACATACTGTTGTTTGAGGAGTTTGAGTGAAGATCTAGTGTTTAAAAGGATGTCTCTTTGTAAATAGGGCTAATTTAATAGCCTTTATGCAAGGTGGTCTATTGGATATTAATGATGGTACAAAGAAACATGGTATGATCTCTTGGGAATTTGTCTTAGGGTCTGTGTTAAAGCTTGATTGATGTTTGGTTGGCCATTGGATGACCTTCTCTAAAAGATAAGCCCATTTAATGAGATTTGGAGACTATAAGTTAGGCAAGGGTTTATTGAAAACCCATACTCAAAACCTTCCCATAGCCAACCAAAGCCTAAAACACCTTCAAAAAGTTTTTCACAAGCTTAAAAGGTCAAGAGATATTGCTGCCCCCAAATATTTCTTCAAACCCTAGCAGTAAACCACCATTTTCCACTCAAAAATGTACCATTTGACATCTAGGGCATCACCTAAAAACCCTCTATTCACCTCCCTTGTGCACAAAACTTTGCACACATGTTTTATAACCATAACTAAGCCTTTCCACCAAGTTATAGAAGCATATAGTGGGTGAAAGACTTAATATGACATTTTAATGCACTCAAAACCCTTAAAATAGGGTATACAAACCGACCCTCAGTAATTGGCTTCTAAAATGCACAAAATCACTTAAAATCCAAACAAACCAAAATTAAAACGGATTTAAGTCTACTTCCCACCGAATTCCATTGAAAAGAGAGCACAATCACCCTGTACGGAACCGTACAATTCAATGAAACATCAAATCCCAAAGTGCAAAAGGGTAGCAATATTTGATCGGGTATTACTCGGATACCATGGTGCTTACGAAATCTCTGTGTGAACCTGTGCGATCATGTTGGGGCCATCTACAATAACCTCTCTCAGTTTTTGTTATCTCGGAGTGGCTTTCTCGTGGTTTCTAGTTTTTAGTTGATGGAAAAAGTGTTAAATACAAGCAGTGGAAAGTTGCAAAGTTTTGTAACTTTCGTTCTGCAATTCGTGTGACCAAATAGACTATTCCAACGTGTCTGAATAAGTATGTTTACACTAGGAATGGTCCTCTTTCACACCCAAACACGTGGAATCGCTCTGAGCTACGTTCAACCGGATCGATCCCTTAAGGGTCCAAAGTGAAAAATGGTTGCAAACTTTAGCATGCTGCTACTCGGATACCGTCATGCGTAGAAACTTCTCTTCTAATCCTATGGGATTGTGTTGGGCCCCTCTACAATAACCTCTCTCAATTTTTGTTATCTCAGAATGGTTTTCCTGTGGTGTCCATTTTTCAATTAATGGAAAAAGTGTCAAATGGAAGCAATGGAAAGTTGCAAAGTGGTGCAACTTTTTTTCTGCAGCTCATATGACCAAATGAACTGTTCCAACACGTCCAAATAGGTATGATTATGCTAGGCATGGTCCTCTTTCACACCCAAGCATGTGGAAACGCTCTGAGCTACGTTCAACTGGATCGATCCCTTAAGGGTCCAAAGTGCAAAATGGCTGCAAACTTCAACATGTTGTTACTCGGATACCATGATGCTTAGAAACTTTTCATTTGATCTTATGGGATCGTGTTGGCCCCTCTACAATAACCTCTCTCAATTTTTGTTATCTTGGAGTGGTTTTCTTGTGGTGTCCAATTTTCAGTTGATGGAAAAAATGTCAAATGCAAGTAGTGGAAAGTGTCAAAGTGGTGCAACTTTCATTCTGCAACTCCTGTGAACAAAAAAACTATTCCAATGCGTCCGAATAGGTATTTTTACACTAGGCATGGTCCTCTTTCACACCCAAACATGCGGAATCGCTCTGAGCTATGTTCAACTAGATTGATTCCTTAAGGGTCCAAAGTGCAAAATGGCTGCAAAATTCAACACATTGTTACTCGGATACCATGACACTTAGAAATTTTCCATCTGATCCTATGGGATTGTGTTGAACCCCTCTGTAATAATCTCTCTTGTTTTTTGTTATCTCAAAGTGTTTTTCCCGTTGTGTCCAGTTTTTAGTTGATGGAAAAGGTGTCAAATGCAAGTAGTGGAAAGTTGCAAAGTGGTACAAATTTCATTCTGCAACTCGTGTGACCAAATGAACTATTCCAATGCGTCTGAATAGGTATGTTTACACTAGGTATGGTCCTGTTTCTCACCCAAACACGTGGAATCGCTCTAAGCTATGTTCAACCGAATCGATCCCTTAAGGGTCCAAAGTGCAAAATGGATGCAAACTTCAGCATGTTCTTACTCGGATACTATGATGCTTAGAAACTTCTGGTTTAATTCTATGGGATCACGTTGGGCCCCTCTACAATAACCTCTCTCAGTTTTTGTTATCTTAGAGTGGTTTTTCTGTGGTGTCTAGTTTTCAGTTGATGGAAAAAGTGTCAAATGGAAGTAGTGGAAAGTTGCAAAGTGGTGCAAATTTCATTCTGCAACTCATGTGACCGAACGAGCTATTCCAATGCATCTGAATAGGTATTTTTATGCTATACATGGTCCACTTTCACACCCAAACACATGGAATTTCTCTTAGCTACGTTCAACCGAATCGATCCCTTAAGGGTCCAAAGTGCAAAATGGCTGCAAACTTCAAGATGTTGTTACTCGGATACCGTGATGCTTAGAAACTTCTTGTCTAATCCTATGGGATCATGTTGGGCCCCTCTACAATAACCTCTCTTAGTTTTTGTTATCTCGGAGTGGTTTTCCTATGGTGTCCAATTTTTAATTGATGGAAAAAGTGTCAAATGGAAGTAGTGGAAAGTTGCAAAGTGGTGCAACTTTCATTTTGCAACTCATGTGACCAAACAAACTATTCCAACACATCTGAATAGGTATTTTTATGCTATGCATGGTCCTCTTTTGCACCCAAACACGCGGAATCGCTCTGAGCTACGTTCAACCAGATCGATCCCTTAAGGGTCCAAAGTGCAAAATGACTGCAAACTTCAGCATTTTGTTACTCGGATACTGTGATGCTTAAAAGCTTCTCATCTAATCCTATGGGATTGTGTTGGAACCCTCTATAATAACCTCTCTCGGTTTTTGTTATCTCGAAGTGGTTTTCTTGTGGTGTCCAGTTTTTAGTTGATGGAAAAAGTGTCAAATGCAAGTAGTGGAAAGTTACAAAGTGGTGCAACTTTCATTCTTTAACTCGTGTGACCAAATGAACTATTCCAACATGTCTGAATAGGTATTTTTACACTAGGCATGGTCCTCTTTTGCACCCAAACACGTGGAATCGCTTTGAGCTATGTTCAACTGGATCAATTCCTTAAGGGTTCGAGTGTAATATGTTGAAATAGGCCATTCTACCTATTGTTCAGGTTGTGTCTTGGTGATATGGGCTTGATGTAAGTAGGATAGGGAGTAGGAATAAGAAAATAGCATTGGTAAAGGCATTGGAAGAAATTACTAACACTGCCCCTGTTCAAAATTCAAAATTTAGGCCCCTTAAAAGCAAGGCTAGAAGAGGTGAAAAGAAGAAATTGATTGAAAATAAGTTAGAATAGGTTGGAAATAGGGTGAGGTTGTGGAGTTTCATGTACTCAAAAGGTTTGCAAGGACAGGGGAGGTCAAAAGTATGTTATGGCATGATGCCCTAGTTGGGAAAACAAGGGTTTTAAATGAAAAAGAGATGTTTGAGGGAGTAAAAGTGGGTAAAGTGAAGAGGAAGCATAATTTGGTGGTCAATTAAGTTTTTGTGGGTAGAATGAAGAGTGTTGGAATAGATTTTGAGGTTTAGGTTTGGGTTGAGGGGTTCCGTTTTCCGGTTAGGCCAAATTTTTTAAGAGGGGGGTTCAGTTCGTTTTGGGTTCATTGGTATAAAAATCATGTAAGAAAAAAATATAAATATATATGCAGCCTAGAAGCATGCATTAGGATTAGAATATCACATAACATCATATAAACAACACAACCACCATAAACTTGAATATCATTTAAAACAATCATGATAAATATTCATCTTTAAAACTTGAATTGCGGTAGCTTGATATACAGAGTCTATTGATGCTAGGGTTCAATTTGCATGATTTTGAAAAAAGAAGCCAACTGAGTAGAGTTATTAGTGTTCTTCATAAATCATAAGAATTTTTTTAGTACACTAGCCATTTTGATGTCTTCTTGCAGTCTCAAACATTATTTTGTATCATTGTTACATTGGTCTTGAGATTGGTAACTTAATATAGCTCCACAATACAAAATCTGGTTTACCTGTGTAGTGTAACAATGGCATAGGCAAATTTTTCTTTCAAAGAACCAAAGGGTGAGTGCACAATTGAAGTGTATAAACACATATTTTTTTGTAATATCAAGGATACTTTTTGAAACTTCCATGCATTGCTAATCTAAAAGGAAAAGTCTTATGCATATCATTTGCTTAATTGAGTTGTTCCAATCAAATCATTAAATATATTGATTGTATGATGCCAATGCTATCATCTTCTTGCACATTAATAGTGATCATTGTCATGACTATGTGTAATGTTTTATGTTAGGACTTCTCACGTGTGTTTATAGATATGCTTATCATATTGATATTTTCTTATGGGTATTCTAATGACTAATGGAATAGTGATGTTAGATGTTGATTAGTCTTTGACTATTTTGATGGTGATTATGATATGTTTATGAATATGCTAGTAATAGAATGTGTTATCTTATTTTGGAATGGTTTATGATTAATAATGTTATGAGATGTTATTGGATATATTATATGATGCTTTTAAATGATATAGGTGTGAAGGGAAGGATGTTGTATTTCTCATTTATGAGAACCCTACAATGTTTTGATTTCCTTTCACTAGGTATGTGATGATTATATGTTTATGCAAAGACATTTGTGTGTTGTGGGTTGTAGGTACTAGGCATTGACTCCACCTGAATTGGTAGGTTTGAGTGTGTCTTAAACCCAATGGGATAGTTGATCGGAGATAACACTTGGTCCCCTACCCTAGCGATCATCCTTGAAGAGGATGAGTATCTAGTCTGATACCTTGTCGGTGTGCCAATTTACATATGAGTTTTTTTCATTCTTCTTATGATACTGCTATTTTTATGATTGTTTAACGATTTAATTGTTTTTTTTATCATCTTGGTGAAAACATATTTTATGCTTATCTTGTAATTATTGCATTCTTGAGACAACATCCATTTATATCTATCGATTGCTTTCCTGTTTGATCAATAAATCCAATTTGCGTATATCTGGAAATCAATGCATTCAATGAAATAAAATTTATCTTCTTACGCTAAATGCATTTTCTTGAATGTTTCTTAAGTTTTTTTTCTGACTTCTGCTATGTGCCCAACATGCCACTATTTTATTCAAAAGATGAGATCACTTTGTGGCTTTCTGTCAAACAATTTAAACATACCTTTTCCTTATGCCAAGTCATTGTGTATGTATATCTATTGTGGTGGATTAAAGCATCTTAAAGTAAACCAAAAGCTTTCAATTTTATTTAAATCTTTATGTCTCTTAAGTTCACGCATCGGATTTATTGTGCATGTTGTGAAAAGATGGCTTTCCCTTCGAGGCATTCTATTAAGCAGTCTTCATACTTCGTTTGGGTTTCCATAGTTGCATTTATTCTTCTAGATGACTAAACTCTAGGTTGGGCTTCTATTTAGGCACATGAGTTTAATTTTCATTCTACATTTCCTTCTGTGCGGGATTGTCGCCATGGTATCGCATTAGGGATTGGGCTTTAAACTTATTAGATACTGCTGAGTGTAATATCATTGCTGCATTTTTGTACAATTATGTATTTTGTGTTTTATTTTGATGAAATCCTTGATGTAGGGAATTCGATGCATTCTTTCTTATTTGGTGTTCGATGGATAGATTTTAAGTTTGTAATCGATATATTTTTATCATAATTCGATTTGTATTGCAATTTTATAGGCTATTCATTTGATTGTTATTCAATAGTTTATGTTGGTATTTTGATTTCCAATTGATTGGCTATTCTTGGTAGGCTATTTATGTTTGGGATTCGATGATATGTGGTGCAGCTTCCATCTTTGCATTACCTTTATTTTATGTTGTATGTTGTCCCTTCCATTTTTTATTATACATATATTCGATGATGTCAATTGTGGCTTCCTTTTTTCTTCATTATATATATATATATATATATATATCTGATGTTGTGTAAAGAGATTCCTTCCGACGTATTATTTTGGACATTCTTTATGTTGATATCTGATGAAAATACATTATAGTTGCTGATCAATGGAAATACATTAAGTTTGGATTCGACATGTATGAGTATGATATGAGTTAAGCTTGTATTTTATTGATGTTGTATGTTGCACCCTCCTTGTTTCCCCGCATTGTTGTTGCCTATGATACTTTCCTTAGTTAATTCAGGTGTATTATAATAGAACTTTGGACAGGCAACTTGCTAATAGAATATACGATTGATAATAAGTGCTATGTTGTATTATAAGTTGGTAGTTTTAGTATATGATGTGTTCCAAATTGATAATGAATATTGCAAATTATGTTGATGCATAATGTTGATATTAAATGAAATGCTAATGTTTGATGATTATGTATTATGTTTGGATTCACTGTAAATACATTATAATGGTATTCGTTGGCTTGATTCATATTTGGTATTCGATGGATTTTTTTTATATATGGTAATCGACAGTTGAACTGCATATATCACATGTTTGGCATTTGATCATACATATATATAAATATATATGTATATATATATATATATATGTATATATATATATGTATCTATATATATATGTAAATATTTATATATGTGTGTGTGTGTGTATATATATGTATATAAATATATATAATTTCCACACTATAATTTAATATATATTGTATTCTAAATTGCATTTATTAATAATATATGCACATATAAGTAATATGATTATAGTAAAAGAATATTTCTACCTTTATAATTAATTGATTATGTTAGGTAAATAAATTGGAGAATTAAATAGGGAAAATTAATTACTTATAATATGTCAAATTGAAGAATTTGTTGAAATAAACAGATTATATTAACTTTTTTTGTTGATTATTTTCATAATTATTTAATAGCAAATTTGTAAAATCACTATGTAACTTAGTTATTTAGAATTATTATTATTATTCTAAATAAGAAATGTTGTGATAGATTACCCAATTAAGTAAATTAAGTGATTAATTTAGTGAGTAATAAGAAATGTCAAAATAATGTTTATTTTCATGGTTGGAACGTTGAGTGATTGCTTGTTTTGAATATTGTGTTTAGTTAATGGAAATTGGGGTGATTTTGGTAATTGTTTAAACGTGGGTGTTATTGTGTAAGTTGCTTAAGGTTGGTTTCCAGAGGCTGGGAGGGAATATTTTAGTGTGTATGGTTTTATGATGGCTTCACTTTGGGAGTGGTTTGGTAAAGCTTGAGTTGTGTGCAAGATGGTCTATGCCTTGCATCGTGTATAGATTCTTGTGGTTTTGATGAGTGTGCAAGAAGGCCAATGAGTTGCACTGTTTGGATTCATGTATTATGATGAGTATACAAGATGGTAAATGCCTTGCTTGATTTGTAGGGTTTCCTAGTTGCAAGTAGGGGGAGTGACTCTCAATGGGGGTCAAAACCCAAAGTGGTGTCTAGGACAACCCATTGGAGATTTTCTTAATCTAGTGATAACCTTAATAATGAATTAGGGAGATGGGTAGAATTGACATTAAACAAGATAATGGATGCCTCACCCATGCCTATAGTCCTCGTTTAGGCTAAGGATGGGTTGAGAAGTTCTGGTTGGCAAGATCAACTTCCTTGTCCTCACGAAAGGAATGTTGGTTTCGCATGTGGGATGAGACCTAGTGAAAGGTTTATTAGGACAACCATAGATGAGAGTCTGGGTCCAGTGAGAGACTGCTAGGACAACCCATGTTAGGACCATGTGATGACACTCTTCCCTATTGCAGCCTAGCATTCTCTAGTTGTACTTTATCTCCTTCTATTGTGTGTGTGCCTCTGGAAGTGAAGTCAGTGTTGGAAGCAATGTGTGTATTGTTTGTGATGTTAATGTTGTTAGCAGTGATGTGTTGGAGCCATGTATAGCCTTATTTGTGTTAACCCATTGTCTTCATGACTGTTTGTTTGTAGTAGGACCTTGTGTTATCTCCTAGCATGGGGAGTGGACCTCAGGGTTCCACATGGTTGGGAGTTTGGTGCTTTTTCCTCCATTGGGTATCCTCATTGCATGTTCATGTGCATGGAGGTTGTTCCTTGTGTAGCGGATTCTAGTTCATTTTCTAGATTGAGGAGACAAAATTTTATGTATATGTATATGGAGTGTATATCAATTGTATCTCTTATTGTAATCATATGTATTCTTCCCACATGTACTTAGGGAAGCGTTGTTGTAAACATTGTAATAATGTAATGATATTGATGTATTCTTCTTGAAATGAATTCTATAATGTAATGCATCTTGTGTATGAAGTTAGCTAAAAATGAACTTAATGTTGATTATCAGTTGATATGTAATGTTGGATCATTTAATGTGGTGATTTAAAATGAACTTTTCTTTTTAGTTAACTCATGTTATCTTTGTAGTTAATGAAATGACTCTAGTTCTTGGTTGATAGTTTTTTGAGTAGCATGGTCATGGAACCTTAGAGGACCTAGATGTAGATTATATGTTATGTTATGTTATGCAATCTATGATTATCTCCTTTAAAAAAAATAATTGGTCTATTAATGTGGCATAGTTGTGTTGTCCTCTGGGGTTCCTTGGCAAGGCGTAACAAAAACCAAGGCCTTCAATAGCATTTACCTACCTACCCTAATGTGTTGGTATAGTTAATTTGGCGACATGACACACATAATGCAAAATATGTATGTTGCCACAATTACATTTCTCTCAAATTATTCTTTTTACAAGAATGCATTCACTCTTGGCATGTCAAACAATGTCGTGTTGACCAAAAATAAGAGAATTTAATGTGGATGGACCCCATATCGAATTGTATGTCTAGAAAAAACATTTGTAGGTGCCAAAAACTTCAATAAAATCTCTATCATAGTTTGGAAATTTTTTACTCTTAAGGCTCTTAAGAGACTACACTAGAATAATATATCTTCGAAGGATTGAGAGACAAGGGGAACAAACTGAGGCCTTTAATATCATTCACCTAGCCACACTAATGTGTTTGCATAGTTGATTTGACTTGATGATGCACAAATCACAAAATATTCTGGTTACCATGGTTTCACTACTCTCAAATGATGCTTTTTCAAGAACATATTTGTTCTTGGCATGGTCAAATGGTTTTGACTTGAACAAAAAATAGATATTTCAATGTGGAGGGACTCCATATCCACCTATAGGTTTAGAAAAAAAAATCATATGTTCCAGAAAATCTTAGAACTATTTTGTTATAGTTTGGTAATTTCTACTCTCATGGTTCTTCAAAGATTGCACTAGAATAATGTAGCTTGGAAGGATCAAGAGACCAAGAAAAAAACTAAGGCCTCCAATATAATTCACCTACCTACCTTGACATGTTGGTACAATATATTTACCCCATGATTCTCAAAAAATTAAATATTCTTGTTGCCACTATTACACTACTCTCAAATCACTCTTTTTCAAGAATGCATTCATTCTTGGAATAGTTAAACGGTATTGAAATAACTAAAACTAAGAGAATTTAATATGGAGGGACCCTATATCTACCTAAGGTCTAGATAGAATATTTTTAGGTTCCACTAACTTTCAGAACTACTATGTCATAGTTTGGTAGAGGGACTGTAACCCCATTTTTATTTTATTTTTACTAAATAGATTAGTATACAAAAAAAATATCATAAAAATATGTACACCATACAATGCATTAAATTTTATTTCTATTATTTTAAAAAAAAAATACAAAATAAATTCAAAAAAGATACAAGCCTATGCGACTTGTCTTGCACAAGGCGTAGGCCTTTAGAGGTCATGGCTTGTGCAAAGAAAGCCACATGCCTTGAGACTACACCCTTTTGGGGGCCATGAGTCTCAAGAGGCTACAACCTCATTAGGGGCCACAACCCATGTGAGAAATAAAAATAATAATAATTAATCTTTAAATTTTTTATTTATATTTTACTCTTGAATATTAATAATTTTTAATTCTATATTTATTATATATAAATTTAAATAAATAAATGAATAATATATAATATATAAAATATAAATAAATAAATAAATTTTAATGTATATATTATTTCATGTGCTATGTACATGGATATATAGACATGAAATTAAGCCTACGTAGGTGTCCATATTAATGAAAGTTAGCTCACCACCTCTTGTGAGTATTTAGGGAGTTAACTCACCACCTATATTAGTTAGTGCGAGTTGAATACCCAACTAGCTTTACTGCTCAGATTAAAAATGTATCCCCTCTCTCTTACTTTTACATCTCACCCATGGCTAATCTTCATGTTGATTTATCCATTTTTTATGTATATTGTTTTCTTGCATTCTATGTTTTTTAATCTCATAGGTAAGAGTATTTGATTGCTCTACATTTGCAGCTTGATTCAATACTAGTATTCTATCTAGATATCTTGGAAAAAATTTCATGGTAACAAAGTTCTAGTTTTTGTTTACTAGTTCGATATTTTTTATTGAGATATTTGTTTGAAAAATAATAGTGCATGCAATTTTTTGGCTACTTGTGTTTGTTTGGTTCTTATTTAAATATTTACAAAGGTCATGGAAAAAGGTTGATCTATGATCTCTATTTCATTCCATATGATCTCAATTTGGATTTGATGTGGATGTTAGGTGTGATCTCCCAGTAGATTTTATGGATTTTATAATAAACCAATGATTTATTTATTGATATTGAGGATGTAATAGGCCGATTTGTAGGCCACAATCCAACATAAACCTACAATTTTATTTTTTCTAGGCTATGATTAAATATAAATTTATGTTTGAGGGGGTAGTTTGGTTTGAAGAGGCTACAAATTGATTACAAAGGCAACATGATATACATCATAGTCTTTACCTATACCTATTAGTCTTTATGAGTAAACTATTGGTGGCCACAAACCCATCAAATTAAATAAAAAACAAGAATCACTATTCATAGAAGCTTGAAATTCATTGAGGTCAACATTTACCCTTGTGTTACATTAGCAAAAAATGGGGAGGAGAAACCACCAAGAGCTTAGCACCTATTCACATAGTGTGGTCGTATGGGGGCTAAAACTATGATTCCTAATAGTGATGGTTTAAATTTATTCCCCTCTCAATTTATCACTTGGATAGGCATTTTTTAAGTTTTTTGAAGTGTAATTGAAATAGGAAACATAAATAAATATTGAAATTATTGTAACTTTTGATTGGAAACTCAAAATTGAGTGCTATTTTTTTAAAGTGAATTTTTCTATGTCTGATCCATTAGAAATATTATCACACTAAAATTATAAAGTACCTTTTTTATTCCATTGGACTTGTCTATGTGCTAAACATATAAAGTGCAAAAATATTAGGGAATCTAATTCTAAATAAAGAGGATGAGTATTATGTCATGTGCACTTCCTACTTTCCTTTTGTAATTCATTTTTACAATACTTTATTTTCAAGCATGGATTCAAATCATATTGTCACACCATTAACATCCTTTAACTATCATGATTGGAAACCAAAATTACAACTTATACTAGAAAACATAGGCTTGTATAGGGTAACAATGAGCATTGAGAAATAAATTGCTATTGAGGAAGCTAAAGAAAAGTGGTTTAATAAATGTGATCAAGACTTTGGATTATTGTGACTTAATGTATCTTTCAACTCCTCTTTCATGTAGAATCCTTGAATACACCCAATGAAGTTTGGATTACATTAGAGAATTTTTTTGGGAAGATAAATGAAATGAAAGGTCATGAGTTAGAGAATGAGCTCATAATTTTGAGCCCCAATTCCTTTGAAACCTTATAGAAATTCTTCACTAAATTTAAATCACTAAGGTTGTAGTTAAGATAATGTGGAATAGAGAGAAAAGAGGATCAACTAGTTCTTTCCATACTCTCCAAATTAAGTCCTTACTATTATATATTTGTATATACCTTCTACTCCACCAAATGAGCTCTTGGAACCATGTGAAAGAAGCCTTCTCTAGATATATTCATTACTGACTTGACTAGGTAGTCTAGAATAAGTTAATATAAATGGGAAAATTGATTTTTTTTAGATTAAAGATAGTTTATATATATCAGAAAGGAACTATTACATATTTAAAAGAACATAATGGTTGTTTATATGATCTATAGTATCAAGTTATGCCATCTTAGTATACTATACAACTACAACTACATATAGTAAGAAATTACATTCCAAAAAGAGGCGTGGAAGTAGATTAAACTATATATATCAACTTACTTTGATTTTTTGTTATAAGAGTCTTGAAATTCCTTGAACTCATTTTTGAATGAAAGATTAAATTACGTTTTCAGATCCTTACATATTTAACTTCATCCTCCTTTATCTCTACCTTTTCACATTCCGCCATCTTTTTAAATCTTTCGTTGGACAGGTCTCCAATGCCAAAGTATTTTTTGGGATTAAGGTGTCTCAACCCTAGAGTCCTAATATTGATTTAATTAATGCATTATTGTATTTATTTGTATTATTTGATTGCCTATCGTGTCATGTCATAAATTGGGACCCACTAGCTAGGCGGTATCCCCATTCAAGGTGACTAGATGAGACATAATCATCCCAAGTGGAAATAGGCGTCCCACTTTGAGATCTTTAACCTATGAAAGATTCTATGACACTTCATCAGGCATCTTCACGCATGAAGAAAGTTGGTGCCCAAGTTGGGTTATGAAAAGTTGTAAGCGAATCGGGTTTTCTTGGTCAGTTATGAAAAATTCTCTTATAGCTATAAATTTTTTCAGTTATGACAAATTCTATGACAATTGTAAGATGAGTAAAGCATCTGTCATAACCTTTTTTTATCACATTCTAGGTGCCCAAGCTTGGAGAAAGAATATTGCATGTAATGACACTTGTAAGGGGTGTAAGTGAATGTTGTAGATGTGTCCAAATGTATGTTCATGGTGTGGGATATTGTGCCATGTGTATTTGGACACCCCTCTCCTTCTAGATGCTCCTTGAAGCTTGCATCTCTCTATATATTAAGTGCCTTGCATTGTAGAATGCATAGTTTGTTTGTAGGTAACAAAATGTTGCCGGTATCACTCCTTAACAAGTGTTTGTTTGAAAGCACTTGTTGAAGAAAGCTTTGTACCTAGGACTGTATTGTAACTATTATTTGAAGTAATACAATAGTAATATATTTTTGGAGGGTGGGGTTTTTCACCTGAAAGGGTTTTCCCCACATACATTTGGTGTCATTGTTATTTTTGTTCTATTCCCCTATTCCTATGTGTTTCTCTATTGTAACTGTATAAGGTGTTAAAAAGGAAAAAAATTGTAACTCTCCCCTACTTAGATTAGTGTAAGAAGTTGTTTCTACTCACCCGACTTCCTTTTAGTTGGTATCAGATTCTGGACAACCTTAATTCCTTTGTTGGGTTAGAAGGGTTTTTTGAGCTGATCTTTGTTTCAATTGGAGTTTTGCAAAAGTGTATTTTGTGACCTTGTTGCAGGAAAGAGATGGAAAGCACATTTGGGAGGATTGAGATGGAGAATTTTAATGGCAGTAATTTTGAACTTTTGAAGCTCAAAATGGAAGACATGCTCATAGATTGTGATCTATGGCTTTCTATTTCTAGAACCAAACCATTGGGCATGAAATAAGAAGATTGGGATCTCATGGATAGGAAATACAAGGGTCTTATTAGACTCTGTTTGTTTGATTTCATCCTCGTAAATTTCCATGAAGAGAAAACTTTACTTCTCTGGTGAAGAATCTTGGTGATCTCTATTAAGCTAAATCCTTGGTAAACAAGCTTTTCCTAAGAAAGAAGATGTATTCTCTAAAAATGGAAGATGGAGGATCCATGGAAGATAATCTAAATTCATTTAACATGTTAGTTGCACAACTAGGTTCCATTGGAGACAAGACTGATAAACAAGACCATTGCATGTTCCTTTTGTGCTTGTTTCTGAACTCTTGGGATCACCTTGTGATGGCTATTGGAAGCACTACTTCCACCTTCAAAATGGGTGAGTTGGTTACCTCATTATTATCTGAAGAGTTATAAAGGAAGTCTCTTGAGATGACCAAGGAGGCCCTTATTATTCGTGGCAAACCAAAGGAGAGAGGAAAAAAGAAAGAAAAGAAATCCAAGTCAAAGTCTTCAGGGAGATCTAAGTCTCCTAGTAAGAAGACCAAGGAAAAATGTTGGAACTATGGAAAAGTTGGTCACATTAAAAAAGACTGCAAGGAGATGAAAAAAAACAAGTTTTTCTCTAATTTTGAATCTGAGAAATCATCCCAAGATGATGGAGAAGCATTTATTGTAGCCTTGGTAGCCCATGCATCAGGAGATATGTGGTTGATAGATTCAGGTGCATCCTTTCACATGACCTCTCATAGAGATTGGTTCTTGAAGTATGAGGAGTATGATGGCAGGAAGGTGTACATGGGTGATGACTATCACCTAAAGATTATTAGTCGTGGAAGAGTCAAAATTAGATTTATTGGTGGACGAGTGAAGGGGATTGATGGTGTCTTGCATATCCCGGGTTTGGCACGAACCCTACTTTCTATAAGTAAACTGAATGATTCGAGAGTTCGAGTTGTTTTCGTTGGTGGAGGATGCAAGATGATAAGAGGACCTATAGGTGTTATCTAAAGGATTTTGTATTGGCACTCTGTTTCAGCTTGATGCATGCATTGTATAGTGTAATAGTTCTTCTAATGTACTGAAGAAGAGACCTTTGGATTCTTCATCCTCACCATCAAATCATACAGAGAAGAAGTGTGTTGCAGCTACATCTGATGGCCATGCATTTTGGGTACCTAAGGGTGGTCATTCCATGGAAATGAAGCCTCCTATAGAGAATAAAATGTTATGGAACCATTGACTTGGTCACATTAGTGAGAAGGCTCTTAGAACCCTGAAAAATAAGAACTTTGTTAAGGCCTTCATGATTGTAATCTTGAGTTTGAATTTTGTGAAAATTGTGTATATGGAAAACAAATTTTTGTTTCTTTTTACTCTAGTTCTCATAAGTCTTCTACGGTTTTGGACTATGTTCATTCAAGTATTTTTGGTCTTGTGAATGTTCCTTCATTATCAAAATCTTTATATTTTGTTTCTTTCATAGATGATTATAGTAGAAGAACATTCATTTATTTTCTCAAAAGTAAATTTGAACTCTTTAGTCAGTTTAAGGAGTTTAAGGCCTTGGTAGAAAATCAGACTAGTAGAATGATTAAGTGTTTCAGGACTGATAATGGTGGTGAGTTTTGTTCAACAAAGTTCAACAAGTTCTATAAAGAGCACGAGATTGAGGGACATAAGACAACTCCCTACACTCCACAACAAAATGGAGTTGTAGAGAGGATGAACAAAATGTTGATGGAGAGAGCTAGGAGTATGTTAAGTGGTGCTAGCCCTGAACAAAATTTTTGGGCCAAAGCGATAGCCACTGCATGTTATTTGATCAATAGATCTCCTACAGTAGCACTTGTTGGAAAGACACACATGGAGGCATGGTATGGTAAAAATCCTTTGATGAGACATCTCAAAGTATTTGGTTGTGAAGCTTATGCTCATGTTCTGATTGAGAAGAGATCAAATTTGGAGAACAAACCTGTTAAGTGTATCTTTATCAGCTATGGTGTCGATGTGAAAGGGTACAAGCTTTGGGTTCCAAAATCTTAGAAGGTTCTCTATAGTAGAAGTGTGATTTTTCAGAGAGGTGAAACCTTCCACTATTGAGCTGCAGCTAGAGAAAGAGGAGAAACAAAAGGAGGTAGTTCAGATTCCACTGGGTAAAAGCACAAAGTTATGTCACACTATCAGCCAAATAAATAGTTCTGAGCAAAATATTTTTGATCAAAAAAGTTTTGACCAAATAGGTTTCAACCAAAACCATGTGGCACATACGTGGCACATAGGGTTTCGACCAAATAGGTTTTGGACGAATCCTAAAAAATAAAATTTTCCCTTTTCTGTTTTGAAATTGGCTTATTTTATGTGTGGGGTTTCTATAGAAAGGGTTTCGGTCGAAACCCTTTCTATAGAAACCCTTTCGGCTGAAACTGTCTATGTGGCATCCTAATTGGCAGCCAACTCAGCTTTTTTTAGAAATTTCTAAAACTTTCAACTTCAACTAAGTATTTCTTCAGTCAGAATGACATTTAAAAAAAAAAGGAAAAATATCCTTTCATAGATCTCGGAGTGGTGAATCTGAATATGTAATTTTTTTAATATTTTGATTATTTTTAAAATAATGCAAGTAGGTTGTTAAAGTTAAAAAAGAGGTTGATTAGAAATTTAGAAAAAATAGTAAAATATTTTAATTTTTTTAAAAAAATATATGGGGCACAAGAGGAGAGAGTCTTCTTCAAAAGGGTATAATTTGTTTTTTGAAAATGATTAAAAAAAATAGACAATAGTTGACGGCTCGTGAAAACTGTCAAATTTTGTCAAGTTTGACTTTAAAACATTATTATGAGAAAAATATACATCAAAATTTGATTTATTTTTCCATGCACAAGATATTGAAGTTACCTATTTGGAGAAAAAAAAAGGGGAGAAATGAAGTTTTTTTCAATTTGTTTCTTGACAGTAAATCTAAAATTTTTAGCATTCCAAAATTTTTCCTTAAATTGATAAAAACATAATGAAAACAATTTTTTTTTAAATCTAAAAAATTACAGGAATAAACTTCATCAAAAGTTCTACATTTCATTAGTTTATGCCATTTTGAAATTCAAAACATAAAGACCACTTTTATGTGGTCGAAGTTTATAATTTTTTTTGCCATTGGTTGATTCCCTTATAAAGTGTGGCATAGGTTTGTGCTTTTACCACACCTAATCTGAAGAAAGATGAACTACACACTCCTGTTTGACTTGATGATGACAAGAGTTGAAGTAGCTCTAAAATTTTTGAAGAAGAAGAACCTCAATCTTAACCTTTGAGGAGGTCTACGTGAGTTAGGAAACAATAAAAAAGGTTTGGTTATTCACTATTGGATTCAAGTTGCATTTTTTTCCTTGATTGCTAACACTGATGAGCCTATGACTATTAGAGAGGCTATGGGTATGAGTGATGCAGATTCCTGGAAACAAGCCATGGATGAGGAGATGGCTGCATTAAAGAAGAATAAGACTTCGGATCTAGTACCTTTTCTTTTTAGACGTAAACTTATTGGTTATACATGGGTTTTCAAGAAGAATTGTGGTCTTGATTGCAGTGTTGAGAAGTATAAGGCATGGTTGGTCACTAAGGGGTTTTCTTAGGTGGAGGGAATTGATTACGAGGAGCTATTCTCTCATGTTGCAAAGCTGACATCTATTCAGATCCTGTTATTACTTGCAACAACATATGACTTAGAAGTGGAACAGATGGATGTGAAGAGAACATTCCTTCATGGTGATTTGGAGGAAGAGATTTGCATGTCACAACCTAAGCATTTCATTGAAAAAGGTAAATAAAATTTTGTTTGTAAACTGAAGAAGTCTCTTTATGGTTTGAAACAATCTCTTAGAATGTGGTACTAGAAGTTTGATATCTATGTGTTGTCATTGGGATTTCAGAGATCTAAATCTGAGCATTGTGTATATTTTAAATATGATAATGGTCGCATTCTCATTATTGTCTTATATGTAAATGATATGTTATTTATTGGGAATGGTAAAAGTATGATTTCAAATTTGAAGTTTCAATTGTCAGCATAGTTTGAGATGAAAGACCTAAGTGCAACTAGGTACATATTGGGAATGGATATCATGAGAGATAGAGCTAACAAAAATTATTTGTTAAGTCGGAGCAAGTAAGTGAGCTCGGTGTTGTAGAGATTCAACATGGTAGATTGTAGATAGTCAGTTGTTCCTGTGATGTAGGGGATGAAGCTTTTTGTGAATGATTTTCCAAAATATCCTACTGAGATGGAGGACATAGGCAAAGTACCATATACGAGTGCAGTGGCAGTCTGATGTATGCGATGGTGGTATGAGACCAGACATTTCCCAAGCAATGGGAGTCCTTAACCATTTTATGGCTGATCCTGGATGGGTGCATTGGGATGCGGTTAAGAGTGTTCAGATATTTAAGAGGTACTTCTGAGTATTCCTTGTGTTATCATGGTTATCCTCCTAGACCTCAACGTTTTGTGAGCATTCACGGATATGTGGATTCAGATTGGGCAGGTGACATTGACAACAGAAGATCCACTAATTGTTACATGTTTATGATGTTTGGTGGTCCTATCTGTTAGATGAGTAAGCCACAGATTGTAGTTGCATTGTCCACGATAGAGGCAGAGTATGTGGCAGCCACTCATGCCTATAAGGAAGCCATTTGGATTAAGAGATTGTGTTCTGATATTGGTTTAGATGCAAGACAAATTAATGTTTGTTGTGATAGTCAAAGTGTTATTTTTCTAGCAAAGAATCCTACCTTCCATTCCAAAACAAAGCACATCTATGTTCAATATCATTTTGTTCGTGATATGGTAGAAGATGGAAACATGAACTTTGAGAAAGTTGACATTTTGGTGAATGTTGTTCACGCACTCACAAAACTAGTGAGCACAAAGTTCAGATGGTGTTCTAATTCCATGGGCCTTGGGGCCCTAAGTATATGATTTTGTATGACTCTCGGCAGATCTTCGACATGTGGGAGAATGTTGGGATTAAGGTGCCTCAACCTTAGAGTCCTAATATTGATTTAATTACTGTAGTATTATATTTATTTGTATTGTTTAATTCCCTATGGTGTCATGTCATAAATTGGGACCCATCAACTAGGTGGCATCCTCTTTGGAGGTGATTGGATGACACATAATCATCCCAAGTAGACATATGCATCCCACTTTGGAATATTTGACCTATGACAGATTCTATGACACGTCATAAGGCATCTTCATGCATGGAGAAAGTTGGCGCCCAAGTTGGGTTATGACATGTTGTAAGAGAATTAGGTATTCTTGGTCAATTATGACACATTCTCTTACAGATGTAAGTGTTGTCAGTTATAACAGATTCTATGAAAGCTCTAACATGTGTAAGGCATCTGTCATAACCTATTTTTAGCATATTCTAGGTACCCAATCTTGGAGAAAGAATATTGCATGTAATGGAACTTGTAAGGGGTGTAAGGGAATGTTGTACATGTGTCCAAATGCATGTTCATGGCATGGGATATTGTGCCATGTGGATTTGGATGCCCCTTTCCTTCTAGATGCTTCTTGAAGATTACATCTCTTTATATATTGAGTTCCTTGGATTGTAGAATGCATAGTTTTTTTTAAGGTAATGAAGTGTTGTCGATATCACTCCCGAATAGGTGTTTGTTTCGAGGCACTTGTTGAAGAAATCTTTGTACTTGGGGCTATATTGTAACTCTTATTTGAAGTAATACAATAGTAATATGCTTTTGGAGGGTGGGGTTTTTTACCTGAAAGCATTTTCCCCACATATATTTCGTGTCACTATTTTATGTATTGTTGTTGTTCTATTCCATTCCTATGTGTTTCTCAATTGTAATTATATAATGTGTTAAAAATATTTTTTTTTGTAACTCTCCCCTACATAGCTTAGTGTAGGAAGTTTTTTTCGATTACCCAGCTTCCTTTTAGTAACCTATGGAGAGAGATTGTGAAGGATGATTTTTTTTATTAGACTCAGTAAGTACCCTCACCCTACCTTGAATTTATTCCTTGTTCCTACTTTTCCAAATCATCCAAAGGTTTTCAGTACAAAGAATAAGCCACATTAAACTAGAATATCTATCCAAACCTTCAATTTTACAAGTAATGATTTCATGTTTTTTAACTTTTCCTTGTTAGAATTTAGTACGTGACATAAAATAGATAATAGTTAAATAAATAAATTAACATACTATTTTTAATTTAATAAATAAATTAGTTTAGGTAGTTATATTCCCATAAATGGTTTTATACATGAATAATGGCTTTATAATGCCAATACTTTGTAATAGTTTGTAGTTTAATGTGATTGACAATATCTTGATTTGAGAGCAATCTCGTCTTTTCCCCTTTCATTTCAATATGGTATTAGAGCAGGTTTCTTCTTGAACCTCTCTCTGATTTCCCTCCATTCATTTGTTTCTTCCTCACAATGGTGTTTGCAATGGTACTGCAATGAAGACCACATGCAACTGTTATTATTTTCTACCATTCTTGCATTCGTCAACAAGTGAGAAATGTAGACCATGTGCAAAATGCTTTTGAATCCATCATTCAGCTACATTTCTTCTTGTTCTCTCCACTATGTTCATTCTTTCCATTGTTTGACATTCCATTCAGTCTATTGTTATCATCCCAAAATTTTCTAAATTAAAAATTATATTTCAATACCACAATCTACTGCAAGCATATGTTCAAACTTGATAATCATTCTTCTCCATGTTCTTTTTCGGCACAGTATTCATTAGTAGTGTTAGGCATTTGAGAGGCATTTTAAAGACTTGAATATACAGTACAATAGTTAAGCGTTGAACTCCATTGGTGGTGACGTTTCTGTGGAGGCTATCAAGATATTCATTTATATGCTGACGCCCATTAGACCATATCAAAAGACTGCTGCAAATGGCATGGAATAAGGAGCTATTAAAGTAATTCATAGGATTCATCGATGTGGTTGGTCTGTGTTTTACATTCACATAGTGAGAGGAGGAGAGAGTGCGCAAGAGGAGAAAGTGGACACTGTGAAGAAGAGAGGCAGCGATATCTTTTTTGTCATCCTTCAACCCAAGGCAAACATCATGCCAGTCTTCCACCCACATGGTTTTCTTTCAAGGCTACAACTAATATTTGGTTTGTTGCCTTAGCTTATTCTTACGCTTGAAACTATTTTTAGATGTATTCTGTTTGAAATTTCTCTCAAGGCAATTTGAAAAATGTGTGTTGTTTAGGGCTTATTTATGATTTTTTTCTTTTTATTTCTGAAAAATAAAGGTGTGGGAAAATTGGAGATATAAGTGGTTTTTAAGAACATTTTTTTTATTCAACACAAAATGGATAAATTGAACCTTTATGAAAAGTTTGATGGAAATGATTTTCACAGTTGGAAAATACAGATACAATTGTTATTAATTGAAAGAGATCATTATGAAATTATTGATGGTATAGTTCCAAAGCCAACAGATGTAGATGAACTTCAAAAATGGAAGGTAAAAGATAAGAAAGCATTGGCTATAGTTGGTCTCTGTTTATCTAAACCTTATTTTCATCATGTAGATTTTAAAAAATCTTCTAAGGATATCTGAGAAACATTGAATACTTTGTTTGGATCAAAAGCTGATAGTGTAGAAATAACAATAAAACAAAAGTTATATGGTTTGAAAATGGAAGAAGGTGGAGATATAGTGTCTATCAATAAATTTTGTTCCTTGATAAATCAGTTGGCTAGTATAAATGAAGAAATAAAGGAAAATGATGAAAAAGACATTCTTTTAAATAGTATGCAAAATAGTATGTCTTACAAGGTATTCACCTTAAGAAAAATCAATCCAAGTCTAGAAAGTATTATATCCACATTTCTTTATGAGAGAAACAAACATGTTTTAGAAGAAGAAGTTGCATTGACTGCACAAAACAAAGCTAGTACTTCTTACAAAAAATCCAAACATATGTCAAAGTTCAAACATGTAAGTGGCACATGTTTCTATTGCAAAAAGATAGGGAATGTAGTACTGAATTGCAAACAAAGAGCATGGGATCTTCTTGATGGAAAGCTACAAGATAACGCTTTGGTAATTGAAGGAGAGGACCACACTTCAAGTGATGAAGAAATTCCACATCAAAGTGAGAAAGAATATGTGTACTAATTTCCAGTTTTCCTTTATGTCAGTACTAAGGGGGGGTGTTAGAATTTAGTACGTGACACAAGATAGTTAATAGTTAAATAAATAAATTAACATACTATTGTTAATTTAATATATAAATTAGCTCGGGTATTTATATTCCCGTAAATGGTTTTATACGGGAATAATGGTTTTATAATGCCAATACTTTGTAATAGTTTGTAGTTAAATGTGAATTACCAGTTTTGATTCTAGAGCAATATCATTTTTTTCTCTCCCATTTCAATATTCCTATGTTTCCCAAATAACATAACTCACCACAAAACATTAGCCATATCTCTTTAGCAAAAAACAATAAAAAAATATATGCTCAATATTGTCAATATTTCTACATATTCCACATAAATTTGTACTTACATTATATGATTACCATAGCTTGGTTTTTTTAAGAGTAGCAACCATATTAAAAGAGCCTTTTTTGGTTCCAAGACCTCATTCAAAATCCAATGAAAAGTTTTTTTCCAACTTGTTTGAGTGTCATTCATATACCATCATCTATTTATAGATTTTATAATATCTTCTAAATTACACAACATGTTATATAAATTTTTAGTATTCCTTTTATAAAATACCATACCATCTTTTCTTTTCTTTTTTGTATTAAGAATAGTTGAAGCAACAATATACATATTGACATAACGCAATACTACTGCACTCAAAAAATTACAGAAAAAGTAGATCCGACATCTATATCCATTTACAAAGCCATCCACTCCCAAAATTTTGCATTTCCCCCAGCAGATTTACATCAATATACAAATATACAGCAGAAACATCAATATTTTAGTAGTTGAATACATACAGTATTGCAAACCAAAAGTCAAAAAATGTCAAAACTGCCACTTCAGTGGGTTGCACCTTCAATCTGGGTTGGAAACCTTCAACCTAAGAGTGATTTAGTAGCCTCTCAATCCTCCTAGGTAAGGTCTTCAACCCTGAGCAGCGGTGGAGGGTCTTCTTTCTGTGCATCTCTACCATTTTATCATTGAATTCCTTTTGGAAAAGTTCCAAAGCTTTGCTAAAAGTCTCTGAACTTGGCTGCCAAGTATGTCCAAACCAATCATCCTGTAGGTTGATTTGAGATGTGCCCTTTTGCAAAATCTTCATAAATTTGAACTTGGAGACCTTTGCTAACATTGTGACTGGGAGTGCCTCAAATCTACCAATAGCAGGACCTGCAATCTGCAACCATATGTATAGTGCCAAAGCATTGCTTATCCTAAACACCCTCCTTTTGAACCACACTTGTAGAGGTCATGGATACTCGGAGTTGAGTGACTCTGTCCACACAAAACTTCCCGAGTGAAGAGTTTTGAATGCTTTGTGAGTGAAGAAGACTATACTATTGCCCATCTACCCTATTGCATGTACCGTTCAACCTTAGGAGAGGCCCAGCTATTGCTAATTCCTCCTTGGAGAAACCTTCAATGTTGCGCAGAGGAGGAGCCTCTTCTTCTTGTCCACTCTTACCAATCTTCTCAGTAAATTCCTTCTAGAAGATCTCAAGGGCCCTGAGAAAGATCTATGAAGTGAACTGCCATCCCTATCCCAGATTAACCTCATGCCTACTAACTGAAATTGTGTCATCTTCGACCAACTTCGAAAACTTTTCTTTGGATACTTTAATCATTAGCTCAACCTGCAAAAAAATACTGGAGAGGGTGATTCTTTTACAAGACTCAATAAGTGCGCACTTGACCCCACTAAATTTTTCTTCATTTCACTTTTTCCAAATGTACCATAAAATTTCAGTTGAAACAAGAAGCCAAAATAATAATAAATCTTTGCCAAAATTTTTAGAAAACAACAAAATAATTTTGTCAAGCCTTAAATTATTGTTTTTGTCCCAGATGAGGTGATTATGACAAACAAGATTCCATACTTCCCTTGCAAACATACAATCGAAGAAGATATGGTTCTGAGTTTCAGGCACTCTACATATGCTGCAGATCTCAATGTCATCCGATCTGCACTTAATCGATAGTCTTTGTAATGTTAGGAGCCATCAGAAGAAAGCTTTCTTTGGCTCCAACACACATGACCAAGTGAATTTGAGAAATTTTTCCCACTCATTTCTGCCCATATTGGTATTCCATATCTGATTTAAGTGATTGCACATATATATACCATCTTTTCATTTGCAACTGGGTAGTTTTCCACAAAAATTAGAAGTGCACTAGTTAGATGTTATTTTCAAATAATAGCCTTGTACACAATTCTCTTAATAAAGAGTATGTTCTCCATTTTGTGTAGGGGAGATCATACTCCTTACTTAGAGTGGACCATGGTTTAAGATTCCCATCACACAAAATGTCTTTGAAAGAAATGGTTCCTTTTTTTTCCCAAGATTTGGCTGAGCAACCTCATAAGAAGGAAAGAGGCTTATTTTTGTGAAAAATATTCCATCAAATTAATCTGTTAGTATAAATCTTGTTATCATTGTTTATTATCAAGTTCCTTACTTTTTCCCAAGCCTTCCAAATGGTTTTGAAGACAATGGAGCCATTTGGTTGAGTATGCAACATTCCTATTAAGGAGTCACTAAATGGATTCTTCCTCCATTTCTTTTCTTTTTTGGCACTTCCTTAAGGATGTTGTTTCTAATAAGCACTTTCCATGGCTCTTCTCCTTATAAAGAATTTATTATCCACTTTCTATAAGAACAATCCCCTACCTTTTTAGGTCCTTTAAACACAATCCCTCCATTTCTTTAGCCTTACAACACCAATCCCACTTGACAACATGTTTCTTATTTGTACCCTTTCATCTGACCAAAGAAAGTTTCTAATTTTTTTGAATTTCTTCTAGTTGATAACTATTAATTAACTAGGTTGAGGAATAGTAAATTGTATATGATGAGAGAATATTTTGGCACACTTGGATTCTCCTAGCTAGGGATAAGTACAGGTTATTCCAATTATCAAATTTTCAATTTTAGTCTTGATCCAATTCCACATTTATTTTAAGTTAGGGCTAATTGCAAATGGGATACCCAAGTATTTTATTTTCTTATTTGGGCCCCCCATTGAATTTCATATTTGGTAAACCAGTCTGGTGGGGTGTCATTCCAACTCAACATTGTTGACTTATTTTTAGATATCTTTGTACTAGAAGTCTCACATAAGAGGTTCAATTCCTACATTAGGCAATCAATGTTTTCTTTATCTAAGTCTACATACATAGCAGTATCATCCACAAAGTGGATGTTAATTAACTCTTGATTGTTAGGGAGATTTAAACCTTTAACTTTGGGACCACACGATTCATCTCTAAGGATGTTGTAAATGGCCTTAGAAGCAATCACAAATAAAGAAGTGGCTAGAGGGTATCCCTTTCTTATTGACCTTTGGAGAGAAATGGGTTGGGACAAGTTCACATTCACATCAATTTATGCATTTTCATATTGTAGCAGAATGCTCACCATTTTACAAAATTCCTTCGAGAATCCAAAGGCATAAAGGGCCTCTATCAAGAAGGGCCACTCAATTCTATCATATGCCTTTTCACAGTCAAAGAGAATCATGCCGATATTTTGATTTATGGTTCTTTCCCATTCCATTACTCCCCAACTTATGATAAGGTTTTCAAGGATAACCTCCCTTTAATGAAGTGAATTTGTGTGCATTGTATTATTACAGGGAGAATATCTTCAATCTTAATGCTAATTTTTTTTCAAGGATCTTGTAAGACACATTGAGGAGAATTATTGGCCTCCATGTTTTTATCAAGTTTGTGTCCCCATCTTTTGGAATTAATTTTATTATACCCTTGTTTATCTCTTTTCCCAAAGATCCATTAGCTATAGCTTTATTATATATAAGAAATAACTCCAAATATCTAGTTTATATTGTTTTTATAAAATTCAATAGGGAGTCCATTAAGACTTGAAGATTTATCATTGCTAAAAGTTTGAATTGTGAGTACAATTTCATCTTTTTTTATTTCTTTACTCAATGTGAGGCTCATTTCTTCTTTAACTAACTTGGGAATCAAGTTTTTACAATAACTCCTAGCTTTTAATGAGTGGTCACCTTGGTCTTATGAGGTAAAAATATTTTTATAAAGGAGGCTAAACTGATTTATCACATCTTCAAGGTTAGAGATTAGGTTTTCTCCATTACACATTTTCTTTAATGCAATTAAAGAAAAAAATTGAGCGTTTACCCCCTTACTTAGCCAGTTTAATTTTTTCCTTCTTTTTTGATGTTGAATTTTCCTAGTTTGTAGACTTCTTAAGGAATTCTTATAGAGAGTTAATTCCTCATTCAACTTTATTTTCTCAGGATTTTCATGAAGGCTATTTTCCAGGTTGATTAGATTTTCCTGGATGAAGTTTTCCACCTTGCTAAGATCCTTTTCTTTTTTTACCCACAGTTTGGAAGAAGTTAGCTGAGGTTTTAACATTTTTGTTCTATTTTTTGATTTGAGAGTCATTTTTAAGCAACCATTTATTAATTTCTCTTAAAGTAAAGATAGCATTATTGTAATCTTCATCTTTCAAAAGGTTGGAGGTCAAGATGATTTTTCATCCCCTAGTGTTTTACTCATTGCTTTTCTTGGCTATCAAAATTTTTCACACCCCCACAATAAAGGCTATGCATAAGACAAAAAATAAATTTAAATTTAAAATGGCATTGGGAATATGAAAAGAGACCAAGTGAAGGAGTCAACAAAATATTCAATGAAGCATGGTCTACAATATGGGCCTGTTTCGTAGGCATTAAATGGAGAGGATGAGAGGAATGGTGAGAGGATGACACCCTTGTCCATGTGCAATGGAATTATGCAAGCCATGTCTAGAAGTCTTTAAAACCCATGACCCCTCATTTTACAAAAGAAAGCTTTGCCTTTGGAAAAAAAAATGTAGGGGAAGAATGCAAAGGAAGGTGCAAGGGAGTGAGAAGAAGAGGGAGATGAATAGGAGAAGGAAGGAAAAACAAAAAAACATGCAAAGAGAAAACACAAGAAGAAAGGTAGAGAGAGAAGAAAGTTGTAGGAAAGAAGAAGAAAATCATATGGGAGTGAGAGAAAGGGGTGGAAAGGAGGAATCACATGTAGTAATTTGTCAAAATATAAAAAATGCAAGGAGAGAGAGAATATAGAGAGGGAATAAGGAGAATGCATGGGATACTAGTGTGTGAAATAAAGAGAACAAAATAGAGGTAGGGGGATGGGTTGAATGGAGGAGTCCAGGGAGGAGTAGTGTTGCAAAGATGTTGAGGGGATTTGCTCTGGAAGGAAAATGTGAGAAAAACATATCGATATGAGAGTAAAATGTAGAGGGATACAAGTTGCAGGGGAATTTCGAGCAAAGAGAATTGAAAAGGGAGCTAGGTGAGGCATGAAATGGATATATTGAAAAAGGATTAGAAACTTCAAAGCAAATGCAATTGGTAGCATTAAAGCCAAATTCCATAATGGATGCTAGAACCCTCCCTATCTATGAGGAAATATGATTTAGTTCTATGTGAGCTCTTGAAAGGATAGGGTTGACGTTCAAGGGAAAGAAATGCATGGATGTCCATAAAAGCATGAAGGTTAGGAATTATGGATGCATAGATTGGAATAAATCACGATGAAGGAAATGTAGAGGAATACGAATAACCATGTGGAATAAAGAGCAAGGAGGAGTTGTAAAATTCATAGCCCTTTTTGGGGTCAACTTCTTGTTGGATTTGAGGGTGTGGAAATAGTGCGAGGTGGGGTAAACTCAGACAAAGGGAACACAACATAATTCAATGCCTACTTCAAACATATATTTTCCATTGATTCTAGAGCTAAGTACTATTAGAGTAGATGAATGTACTCCTACAACTCCATGAATCACTTGCAACGATAAACCTATCACACTATGAAGAAATAAGCAAGATATGATTTCCCAACAACTCAGATCTAATGAAAAAACCAATTTGCATTATGTGAACAACTGCCGCATTGAATATGTTGTCATGGAAAAATAAACTTACAATGAATCAATCCTTATGAAAAGGATGAAAGCTAACCCTAGATTAGGGTTATATTAGAACATGACAAGTTTACTCATAGAAATGAATGTGACAACATGTTCTAATATTAGAGGCTTTAATCATGCAAAAAATAACTAATTAATTAAAGAAAATAATGAAATAAAAGCACTCCTAAGTTTAGCTTAAGTGTAATAAAGCATAAAGTGACCCAAATAATTAATGATTAATTAATTAATTAGGTGATGAATTTGTTACTCTAACACCCCCCTTCAAGATGAACTAGGGAGAAACTAAACTATGATAAAGAAATACATGAATGGGTCTCGCCCTAATGGTTGATGAGGTACCCATGTACAACAAGTTAATCTCTCATAACTGGAGAAAAGGAGAAAACCTCATGGGAAAAACTCCTCTCCAAAAGAGAGAAAAAGAAATGACTGCACTAGTGAAAGAAGAATAGGAGGACTCAATGTGACCCCCCAAGGACTACTTTTGTCGTGCAAGTACAGTAGATGTCCCCCTGATAGGAGAGAGAAAATGAGGATATGAATCCCCCCCATATTGAAAGATCTCCTGTGCCAATGATGTATGCCTAAAGACAAAATATGATCCACTGCCTACAAACAAAATTTCTCCCCTTGGGAAGAAAAGGATCCACTAGTGATTGGAGAATCCAATCCAAAAAGATGGGTGATACTAGAATCCAAATCTAGATGGTGTGTGCCTCTAAAAAGTTCTCATGTATCCACATGTCGAAAAGTGATGATGGTGATCCAAGATCTTGTGAAGGCGATGAAGATCGTGGGACAACAACAGTAATGTGGTTGTCAACAAAGAGGAGATAAATGTTCTCAAATTAATCCCCCATATCTACAATATAGGACTCTACAAACAAGGATGATATGTCTATGAGATAGAATCCCAATTAGCTGTGTCTGGAAAATGTATGATGCCCTGCTGCATTGAATCAATAGGGGCCAAAGGTGTGGTTATGCCAACCTGGTCAAGAACAATAGGAGATGATGATGTAGCCTCAATATGAAGAGTGGGAAAATGAATGCAAGACCTGTGATATACTTAAGCTCCTCTAAATTATCGTCATCAAAGGGTATGGAATCTGTATTTGCAAGAGGGATGAGACAATATACAACATGATCCTTTGGGTATGGAGAGATATGAGGGTCTCCATGGATCTCCCAAAGTCATGTCCAAAGCATATGGGGACATTCAATGTCCGATACAACATACATAGTGTGAAGATCAACACTAGAACATATAACCCCTACAATATGATCTATGATGATGCCCCATGCTAAAAAAACTCCCTGGTGTGTTTGATGTAGGTATGAGTCTAGATAGATAAGGAAAAATATCAAGCCACCTAAGATGTGTCAGTATGCCATTTCTCCAAGACTCTTAATTGTCCTTGTCCAAGTTGGTCATAGAAGGATGAACATAAAAACCCATGATACTCACTCAAAAGAAAAAATCAAAGACTAAAACCCTCAATATTGATAAAGCAAATCAAATGATGTCATCTCACGTAAACATATCCTTTCCAGGTGCTAAGATGTCCAAGTAATTAAGCAAAGTGTGAAAACATAAAATACTAAATAAAATGTACCTGGGGTAGATTCTGGAAAAAGTGCATGTACATAGATTCAAAGAGCTCTGAAATACCTTTCCAACACCGCTTGAATCACAAAAATTGGAGATACAGGAAAAAAGTGACGACCTCAGAAGCACAAAATTAAGATTTGACTTTGACTGAGAATAATAGGAACCACTGACAAAATCTAATGATGAGACCTGCACCACTAGAAATTTCATGGAACCAGCTTTTTGACGATATCTCGTTTGCTCGATTTCAACACCATATGCCCAAGTTATGCCAAAAAGAAAACAATTGCTCCTTTAGGGAAAATTAGGGCTAGGAGGGGGGCTGAGTGGCCATACGGCCGATTACGCCAGCTGACGTCAACACTTCCCTGCATTAAATTTGATGGTTGGATGCATGTCAACACAAAAAAACACCCCTACCTAAAAAATATTTTTCGGTGCCAAGTTTTATGGGCTGGAAAAATATTTAAGGAATCTTTTAAGATTTTGTCACCATTTTTCTGGTACGTCAAGGTTTTGGTTTGAGCGTCGCCATTGGGAATATGTTGTGGAATCTTAAAAGATTTCCCTACTGGGCGGATTTTTTTATGGGCCCCTGATTTGAAAGGTTGATGACCTTGTTTGTTGCACCGCAGGGTATGGTGGGTTCGGCTTGCCGACAGGGGTACGACACTTGAAGCACCCCTCCATTTTTCTCTTTGATCGATCAGTGTTTTTATGTATGCTTCACTTCTATTAGCACTCTGATTTTGATACTTGGTTACCTTTGATCGCTATCTGTTAAGCGATGTAAACATTATATTTTGATGTGATGAGGTTCTATTTGTTATCATTATGGCATGTTTTTTATTTGTGTAGCAATTATTTAATTTAAAATGTTTTATGCTTTAATTATATTGTGGTTGTTAGACTCGTCAGTTTTGGAGCCTGTATTGGTGAAGGGGACGAGATTGTATCACTCACTTGCGAGCGCCCTACGATTCTGATACTTTCGCTTCACGGTGTGTCTTATTATGTATATTTATATATTTACACGTTCGATATGCTCTTTGGTTGCAGGTTAATAGGTACAAGACATCAACTCCACCTGGCTTCACAAGTTCGAGCATGTCCATTTACCAATGGTTATCGATTGGGAGATAGTAGCTAGGTTTCTATGTCAAGTTGTCACCCTAGCCATAGCTGTCGTCAGGTTTAACAGTTTTGATTGGTTCATTCCTCTCTGGTTAGCTTTTTCAATTCGTATTTTAAGGCTATTAAATGGTGGGTATGGATAAAGTGATGATTTAACTTATCTAGTTTCAATGTTGAATATGATTTGGTTGAATTGATCATTTGGGTTTAAATAATTAAATAAATTTTAGTTTATTGATGAACTAGGCAAATGGTCATAGATTAAATGAAATAGTTATCTTGCCATTATTGTTTATTTGATTCAATTTAAATGGAAATGAGAATCATGTTTTATACTTGAGTTAAATTTTAAATAAAATAAAATAAATAGAAATGGGAATTATATTTCACTTTTTGAGTTTTTTTTTAATAAATCATATTCTTGCAACTTTGGGATTTTAGTTTTAAATAAAATCATGAAATTTTGAAATGCATGAATTAAAATTTTGGAAGTAATTGTTTTAAAATTTGAAAATAGAAAATATCCTCCAAAAACCCAATAAATTTAGTGGGTGGGATATTTTAGGGGTTTGACCAAATTTGGGGAAAGTTCTATGTAAGAAATGAAATTTCATTTGTTTTGCAATTTTTGATTTTGGTGGAGAATTTGGCTGTGGCTGAATTTGGAGTTGGAGAAGAGTTGGAATCACCATTGTTGGAGTTTTCAAAAGCTTTGGGAGAAAACACCAGGTTCATTCTTTTCCTTTTTCTATCTTCTGGTTTCATTTTGATAGAGTTTTAAATTTTGAAATGTTGTTTTAGATTCAATAGAAAACCATGTGAAAAGATTTCAAACTTGCAAATTTGTGGTTGGATTTTGAAATGAAAACCAGAACTTCAAACACAATGAAATAAGAAGAAAACCAAATAAAATCTCCATTTCAAACTTCATTTGCAAACCCTCTGTTGTTTTGGCAATTTAATTCTGTTATTGCAATCTATGTTGATCATTTGCACAATTTAAGCTGGGATTTAAAAATCTAGGTATATATTTGCAAATATACCTGTGCATATGCAAACACAGATATATTTATAAATATATACTGTGTGCTTTTATTTTGTTTTTGGTAAAATAATTTTTTATGTTTTTAAATATTTTTTTTACAGGGGATATCCCTGTTTTCATGTTTTTTTATTTATAGTGGTTTTATTTATGAAAATGAGGTAATTTAAAAAAATAAAAATAAATAAATAATTTTTTTTGTTTGGAGGGAGGGGCCGAGCCCTACACCCCCCAACGTCGCCGTATGGGAGGCGCTACTCCCACGCAACACCCCCCTAGGAGGCATTGTGTGGAAGCAGCGTCGTTGCCCACAGGCAGCGACGCTACCCACATAGCACCCCCCATACGGGGGAGGCTGCGTGGCAACCTGGCCCTTCCCCATATGGGTGGGGCCGCGCCCAGAAATTAGGGCGTGCCTTGTTTTTAAAATTAAAATTTTATTTATATATTTTTTTTAATATTATATATATATTATATTATACATATATATAATGTTATTTTAATAAGTATTTAAATAATAATTTATTTATATATATACTATATATATTATATACATTTTATGTGTATATGTATATTTTATATATATATTTAAATAGGTTATTTAGTTTGGGTAAATTGTTTTAATATCAATGGGTATAGATGAGTTTTAATTAATTAATTGTTTTAAGTTGAGTTAAAGTTCAATTGACTTTAATCAAATGATTTATTTATTAAAATATTTTGATTATGAATTTAATCGTGAAACTTAGAGTTAATGGTTGATTTAATTTAGTCAGATGACTTTATTTATTAAAATGCTATGATTATCGAATTTAATCGTGAAACTTAGAGTAAATGATTGGTTTTTAAAATATTTCAATGTTGTGAAAAGAAATTGGTGTATTTGATTGGATAATTGCAAGTAATGAAAACTGTGATTGACTGGATTTAGGAAATCCTAACTTTAGATGATTTAATTTCTCAAAATGCTTTTAGTGTCATTTGTTCTTTCTCGAGGTTCGTGAAATAGAGTAAATGTTTAGAAGTCTTCCAGATATAGGGTTGTTTATTGTTTTGGGTTGTCTTTTTGATAGTCAACCTTTGTATTCTTTGGGTAGTGCGTCAAATCTTATCCAACTTTAACCCAGTTATTGAGAACGGGATGTGTGGACTTGAGGTCATGTATAGGAGTTATTCTCCTTAGGTCGCACTTGTGTACCCTTGAGTGTGGATTTACTCCGCGAGTTGTCTTAGAGGAGTGGCTTGCAATGGGGGCCGACACACAAAGTGGTGTCAGGGAAACTCTTTGCAAGTTGGTTAATTCAGTGAGAACATAAGAAAATTTTAGAAGCTTAGGTTGCATCAAACATTAAACAAGATTAATTATGCCTCACTCATGGACCCAAGGGCTTGTCTAGACTTGGGATGAGACGGGAAGGCCTGGAATGGCAAGGTCATCTATCTTGTCTTCACGAGAGGTAGTTGATTCTGCATGAGAGAGCATGGGTGCCGGGATTTCGGTAGAGGCCACCAAGATAACCCATGGTGGGGGCCGGATCCTAGGAAGATTCCCAGAGGATATCCCTTGACGAGCTATGCGATGACACTCCTTCTAAGTCAACAGTTTGTATTTGGTCCCTGTGACATTCTTGACCTATTTTATGTCTGGAAGCAATGTGACTTATGTCAGTGGTGTGAGAGTCGTACTAGAGTTGTGCGTATGGCTATTCAGCTCTTGTGATGTGGTACTTGTGTTTATTTCTTTTTAGTTTTGTGTAGTCTATGTTTTAAGGTTGATGGTCTTGCCTAGGAATCCTTGTTACTATCTCCTAGCACGGGGGGTGAGCCTTCGGGTATCACATGGTTGGGTGGAACATGCATCTTAATCCAATGGATCGACTTATGTTCTTTGGATGAGATTTCCAGTTGGAGAGCTCGTGGGATCCAGTTCTTCATGTTTTATTCTTTCAGTTATAAATGTAATTTAATACCCCTCCTTGTATCGAGGTGGAAGTTTGTAAAATTGTAATCTTTATATTTTGGAAGTATCTCATTTGGGGAATGAGTGTTGTAACCTTATTGTAAAGCATATCATTGGAATCATGTGGAACTCTTATATCTTTGATTTAATTTTATCATGTATGGAATGTATGTGCAATTAATTGTTAATCAATTATATATAATGGTTTTAAATCTTGTTTCGTAATTGGGTTGATGTAAGCTCAGTCTTGTAACCTTAGGGGTCATTGGCATTGTGTAGTGAATCTTCATTCACTTTGTTTTACTTTTTTTTTTTAAATAAAAAATTATTGCATTTATGCTGTTAAGTGCAACTTCCCCTAGGGTTGTGTGGCGGGGGCGTTACAACACCTGTAGGATTTAGGTGTACTTCCCTGTAGGAATTTACAATCCCTTTTTTTATTTTTTATTTTTGCTTTTGAATTTTTTTGATTGATTTCTCAAAAAAAAAAACTAATAATTTATTTTTATTTTTTTGCAGGTAAAAAAAGAAAAATCCTAAATTTATTTTTTTCTGATTAGAGGATTTTTTAAAAAAAAACCAGAATAACCCTATAGCTACTATGCAAGTAAATTGAGGTGCCCAGATCAGTACAGATCTGCGTGCCTCCAAAAAAAATTATTTTCTTGCAACTACTCGTATTTGAGAAAAATGATAGGCTATCTTAAGGTTTTTCATTGCTTTGGACGCGATGGCAGTGTCTGTTTCAGCTGAAAGTGCCCAAATTTTTTTCCCACCTCCAGATCTAGCAAAAAGTTGTTGTATCTTCAAACCCTCATAGATCTGAGAAATGGAGGCCTTTTTCAATGAAGCAAAAGGAAAACTTGACTGTTTTGATAGCTCTGGATTCAATGGAATGCTCAGAATTTGACCACAGATCATGTATATTAATTCATGAGTTGATTTCTTCAAAAGTGGACAAGGCGGCTATAGATTTGGTGCTCTGATACCATGTTAGAGTAGATGAATGTACTCCCACAACTTCATGAATCACTTGCAACAATAAAACTATTACACTATGAAGAAATAAGCAATATATGATTGCCCAACAACTCAGATATGATGAAAACACTAATTTGCATTATGTGAACAACTGTACCATTGAATATGTTGTTGTGGAGAATTAAAATTACAATGAATCAATCCTTATGAAAAGGATGAAAGCTAACCCTAGATTAGGGTTAGATTAGAACATGACAAGTGTCCTCATAGGAATGAATGAGACAACATGTTCTAATATTAGAGGTTTTAATCATGCAAAAAGAAACTAATTAATTAAAGAAAATAATGAAATAAAAGCACTCCTAATTTTAGCTTAAGTGTAATAAAATATAAAGTGGCCCAATTAATTAATGATTAATTAATTAATTAGGTGATGAATTTATTACTCTAACAAGTACACTACTCCACAACATTATCCTAAAATAGTGGTCAATTCTTATTTATTCACTTCCATAGTTGAAAAATAATTAATCTAGGTGAATTATGTTTATGTGTATGCTAGTTATATACTCAATGAGGAATTGCTTATATTCAATAAATCACAAGCCTGAACCATGTTGTTCCATATGTTGAAAGCATTCTATCAAATAGATCAGGTGTAACATATAGGCATGATATTCCTTGAAATAAAATTATATCTTAAATATTTTACAACAAAATCATATATCCTGGTACCTGTATAAGATCTTATCATAGTTTGATTTGTCCAATATTATAATAGATGTGAATGAATGTTTTAGCTTATTAAGAACTTTGTTGGGCTGAAATATCCCTACTAGTAGAAAAACTCTAGTTGATGAAATTGGTAAACCCTGTGAGGGATTAAGCTTAGTCTTCTCATCATCAAAGACCTAGATAACACATAGATGAGCATGTCATCATTATTTTATCCTTGTGTTGAGAAACATTGTTTAAGGATCTCATTATATGTTTAGTATATTAAACCATAAATATTACTAGGCTAATGCAAATGGAAAGTATTATAGTTATGATGGGAGGTATCCTAGAACCTGTACATGATCCTTGTGACTATTAACATTATCAAATTTATTGGGTGTACATTCCCATATGATGGTCTCAAAGATACATTATTTCCACTATCTTGAGTTTGACTTAGGTATCAACTGCTCTTAGAAAAGCTTATAATTATTGTTCTATGCCTTCTTATAGTTGGGTAATGCACAATAGATTAATGGTGTATATATCTTGAAGACACCAATTTTAAATACTATGACAATGGTGTATGATATGAAGTTGATTTAATAAGTCTAAGAATAAGATCTATGGATGAGTTTTAAACATTAGTCTCCTAAATTTGGTAACTATACATAATAATAAATAATTAATAAATAAAGACTTAATTGGTTATGGTTGATATCCTAGCATGATGGTAACTAAAATTATAAGAAGTTTTTAGTTATAAATGTCAAGTACAAATATTATATGGTTTGAGAAACAAGCTATTGCAAGAACAATGGGATACTCCCTATGATAAATAAAACCAAGAAATTATGAATCCTATAATTATTAATATTATAGTGTATATATATTTATACAAAAATATGATGAGCATAGTGTTGCCAAGAGTCTCTAGTATGACTCAAAAATTGATTATGTTTAACGCAAGTTGTGGTGATGGATACTTGCCTTTCAAGGTTCAAAATAACATTATGTGGCCAAGGGGAACATTTTATATTTCATGAACTAGGGCTATTTTGAAAGTATCAGATTTGTCTTAGATGATAAAGGATATTGAGAGATTAAGAATTTATTACTATTAGATGTATATACTTGGATGATGATTCAATGGATATCTAAGATCACCAAATCATGTTTTGAGCCAAAATAGAACCCTATGTTATAAACTAGGTTGAATTATAATTAGGGTACCAAATGTGGCACAAAATCCTTGATAGGAGATTGCAAGGGTTCTAGGATGTTCAAATTGAATTAGGATCAATATCTATAGGAGGTCAAGTGTGATCTGGATGACCTAGTTGGAAGATCCTTAGTATAAGATTATTATATTGTGAGCTAAGTTAAAAGCATCTTCCTACATACTGAAAAATGAAAATAATTGAAGAAAACCATTAATGAAACCTTGATTATGGGAAAATGGTGTGTAGGTATTCTTGAGAGACATTGTAAAGGGAACTATGTATGACTTTGATCTATTTGGAAGTGAAAATGTAGGAAGTCCTTGGGCGAAGGATTTCCCTGTGACCTCAAGTCCATAGAGGGAGGGTCTAGGGGGGAATTCCTCCAAGGGTTGGGGTTGTTCCTAATTGGTTTGACCTTTCCTCATCCATAAGTCTCAGTTTGAGGCTAAAAGGGGTATCAAATGGGTATGAAATAAGTTAAGAGAATCTAATAGCTTATATTTAATGCATGATGTGTTTTGAATAGTAAATGAATAAAGTAAGTGATTTAACTAAGTTTATAATTGGTAAAATTTGAATATATGTATAAGTTTGCAAAATTCTATCTCATGTTGGTTTCATGTGACTTTATGTGTTGTGAATACTAACTCCATATCTAGAGGTCTCTATGTATAGGCCCATATATATATATGTTGATTGTGATTGTGTTTCATGCCATACATGTATGAACCACCCAAGTGTGAACCTCCAAGATATTTGAGCAATGGTAGGCAGTCATTGAACTGTGGCAATGATCAATGTCTGGGCTACTGTTAGGGATTAGTTAGCATTCAACTGGTTCATGGAGGTGAAGGTAGCAAGCTACCCTAGTTATGATTAAGATACAGTAACGGTTGCATGGGTAGGAACCCATCTATGCAGGTAACGGTAATCTAGGACTAACCGTTGTATCGAGGGGGTTCACTGGCTGTCACTGAGGGCATGGAAGTGATTGAGGCCAGTGTTTCTCAGGATTGTGAAGAAGATAGCTGACAATACCACTAAGGTCACAAGGTGGTATATGTCGAGAGATACTTCTTCCTAGGTGGACAGAATTTTCATCGGTGGCCTATAGGTGATTGAAGGTGGAATCCACCGAGTTTGGTAGGTTCACTACTTGGGGAAGCCCTTGGGATGGTGGACGGACCCGTGATGTAGTATGGGATGCACCGAATCCCCTTCCTAGTTGTCAGACTGTATACCTAGCCTTGTGGGGTTGAAGACGGACCTGCGGGATGCACTAAATCCTCTTCCCATTTGTCCAATGGTGTAGAAGACTGTAGGAAAGGATAGGACATATAGTGTAGTGCGAAATGCATTGATATTCTTTCTATCTAGGATGCATTATGGACATGTGTTAGCCATTATGATGTGTTAATCAACTAGTATGGATGTGATGTATGTTGGAGCTGATCACTATGTGTATGTGATGAATATTGAAGCTTGCAACTGTGCATGTGATGTATGCTAGAGCTCATTATTGTGTATTCATGATGTATGGTGGAGCTCGTCATTGTGTATATATGATGTATGTTAAAGCTTGTCACTATGTATTTGTGATATATGCAAAAGCCAATCACTAATGTAGTTGTGATATACAAATGAGATAATAATTGTGGTACTTGTGATGTACATATGAGCTAATCATCATTGTACTTGTGATCTGTGTATGATCCAGTCACTGTTATACTTGTGACCTATGTATGATCCAGTCATTGTTGCACTCATGATCTATGTATGATCTAGACAATGTTATATTTGTGATTTGTGTATGATCCAGTCACTATTGCACTTGTGATCGGTGTATGATCCAGTCACTATTATACTTGTGATCTGTATATGATTCAGTCATTGTTGTACTTGTACTGTGTATGAGCTAATCAACTTGTTTATATGGGGGTATGCTCATGATGACCATTGTGTATAATCTTTTAGATTATGGTATAAATGACAACTTGTGAATATTGTGAATGTTTGTACACTAATGTTTGGTAATGTTTGGTATGGATCCAACACTTGATGGTGAAGCTATTAAATCTATATTATAATTGGCTAAGTTGATAGCTTACTTATACCCAATTAATAGTCACAGGTTAAGGTGAGATGATAGATCTCATACAAGAGGAGAGATTGAACTCCATCTGTCATTGTGGGTCGAACTACGAAGCCTTTGATTTCCCATGAAGGGATATGTAGGCAGGTTCATCAAAAACCCTTGAGGCTTAGGTTGTAGGTCTAGGAAAGACCTTGTCCTTGGGAGCTTATCACAGCTTTGAGTGTAAGCATATAAGTAGTAGTGTTGATTTTTTTGTTGCCAGCATGGTGACTGTAGAGCTATTGAAATTAAAACTTCTAATTTACATGTAATATATTTGATTGGTTAAGTTGGTAGTTGTGCATTGTTTAAAAAAAAATTGTTGTGCTCGAGATGGGGATTTACAGAATTTTTGAACTAATCAAATGGCGATTTGAGAGTGTGCATGAATAGACCTTTACTTGTGTTTCTTGCTCTATTTTTTCAAAGAAGAAGAATTCCCTATTTGCATAGAATTTGTCTAGTTGACAATGGATCCTTTTATTTCTTTTTGTGCATTACACCATGTAAACCAAATTGATTTAGATTTCCTTTTTCCCCCTAATAGGGGGTCATAAAGCTCTAACTTATATTTCATTTTCCCCCTAAATTCTTCTCATTTCCCTTCCAATCTATGTCCAAAGCCCCAATTTTGTCTTGGGAGTTTTCTATCATGTTGAAATACCCCCCTATAAGCCAGGGACATTAGGAAGATCATTGATCCATTTCCACAAGTTAATTATTTCCATGTAATCATTGGAAGCATAGATAGACCAGAAACCAAACTTATGGTAACATCTTTCTCTATGACAACCCACACTACCATGTTACAAGGAGAGACACCAAACTTAGTTACATAGTTATCCCATAGATTGGCTAATAGAATAACCACAACAACCTTCCCTTTATCATGATTGGAGAAGAATTAAGCAGCACCTTTTCATAAGAATTTTAGGTTGTTTTCCAAAGTGAGATTAGTAGCTTTTACTTCTTGTAAGAGAAAACATCTTTGTTTTTTTATAAATTTAATATCTTATTATGTATGATTATAGTCCCTTGATATTCTAGCTTATGTAATTAAGATGCATCATCAACCATGTTCTGAGGCTCATCTGACCTATTCTTCTTTTAGTTTGTTACAAATTTTATGGTACAAACCCCTTTCTCTTTTTCTATTTTGCCTCTTCCTTTTCACAAATTATTTGGTTTCTCAGAGAATTATTCAGATTTATCTGAGCCTCTTTGATCATTTTTAATATTGTGGATGGCTTACTCCTCAAAATATTATCCAGATGCTTTAAAAGGTTATTGAAGGGGATATCCAAAAAATCTTTTTTGGATTTGACTCAATTAAGGTGTTGATATTATGGGAAGAAAATAATTTATTTGCCAACACTTTGTCCAAGTCTTCGCTTCGGCCATGCTAATCCTCATATCTTGAGTTGTCACATGGCTTGAAGACATTGGTATTGGATACCATTTCAAAAAAGTTTGAATTATTGGAATTGTTATCAAAGTAGATTTCCACTTTACTCTGATTACTTTTTTCACTTTCAAGGCTTGTCTCCTCGACAAAATCTAAAGGATACTTATCTTTTTTTTATTAAAAAATGCACAACCTTCCTAATTATGGAGGATGAGAAAGGATCTGGCTTAGAGATCTCTTGGAGATCTCTTCAAGCATTTATTGTAGAAAACATCCTCCTCAAACCTAGCAACCTAATTTGATTTTTCTTGTTCTTGTTTTCCAAACTTATTTGTTTAATTTTGTTTCATACCAATTCTTGTGCATTTTTCTTATGACCCAAGTGACCATTTCCACTCTAAGATTCAATTAACCTAGAGGATTTTGGGGTTGAGAAAGGAATTACTAGACTTGATTTAGAGGAGGAGGTTCTAAATTTAAGCCATTCCTAACCTCAACACCCCAACTTTCTAGAGATTTCTCAGAACCTGAATTCGAAGTCACAAATACACTAAAAACATTGTAATTTTTAATATCAGAGTTAGAGTTTTCACTATTAAGATTTTTTTCACAAATAGAAACTTGGATATCTATATTATTTACATCTAGGACAATCCTACCGTCCCTCTAGTTTGTAGGTTTAAGACTATTTTTAGGTATTCTCTTTTTAGGAAGGGACATTTTCTCCTAATACTCCTTCCTTTTTATAGAGGAAGCAGGTGTTTAATCCACCTAGTAAATCCAATTTAATGGTTGTTAATTCCCCATTCAACTTGACAACTAATTCTTTCAAAATATCTAAACTTTAAATTAGGGCCACAAGAATCCTTGCATCCATGCTCATTATGGTCGTAGTGGTTTCTTCCAATCTCAAAACTTTTCCAATTGGAGACAAAATATTGGGTAAAAAAGCCCACATTTGAGGGGGTATATTCTTGTTCATCACCCACCTTGGGTAGGATAGAGCAATAACTTCATCATTTAGTCCATTGATGACCAAGCCACCACCCTAAAAAAAAAATTCCCAACTTTCCAATATTATTTACCCAACATTTTAGTTTGCATGTCATGATCTTTAAGAAATATTATAAACAAAACTTTCTACAACATTTTGCAAAAAGATAACTAAATACCAAATTTCCTACTCCAAACATTGTTAAACCATTCATCAAGGTACTCTCTTGTCTAAATTTAATTATAGTATAAGGCTTCAAAAAACACAATCACGTTGCTTAATCCTTGTTTCTTATTTCATAATGGCTTCTTTCATTTTAGGATTAGGAGCAAGGAATAGTTTTTGGGGGTAGCAAGGGGGACTTGCCATTTCTATCTTCAGAACCTTGGAGTTCAAGTTCCATCCCATCATGAATTTTGACAAATTACACATTCTCTAGAATCAGAAGGTGATCAAAACCCACCATAATGTCTTTAAAGGTTCACCTTTTCCCCTCATCATTATTAGTTATTACACCTAAAATATCTGAAGGAAACCTAGATCCATCGAGCAGATCCCCTCTCACCAATACATCTATCTCCATTATTAACTATCACCCCCTCACCTCGAAGGATGGTGATGTGTGAAAACACTACCAACTAATGATAAACCTACATGAAGAAAAACAAAGTATGGAAACAATTTGATGGACAAAGTAATTACAAACAAGCAACGGAAAGAGGAACCATTGTAAGTGGTGCAGGGGCACCATTAATAAAAAATTATCAATTCAAGTTGCTAAGGTCTAGGCTTTAGATTTTGGGATATTTTATCTAAATAAGGTCAATATGACCATGTTGATGTTAAATAAGTCATTTAAGTCATGTTTAGGTGTCTAAGGAGTCATTAGTGTTAATTTTGTGAAAATTGCATTTTGTTGCAAAATTGTCAAAGATTAAAGTTGCAAAATTGCATTCTAAAGGAATATGAATAGTCAAATCAGTTCAAAGGGCAGTTAAGAAGTTGTAGCCATTTTTTTTTGGAGGGAATTTTTTTTAAAATCCATGTAGAACTCGAGGAGAGGTTTTTGAAGCATTGTTGAAGTTTGAAACTTGAATAAAACTTTGTTTTTCTCTAATTTTTTTGTTTTTCCTGAAGTTTGTTGGGACTGTACGACCCGTATAACACTTTGATGACTCAAATTTCTTGGGAATAGCATAGTATATTGTTCTAACCTTCATTTTAATTAATTCTGAAGGTTTCTTATTGAATTTGGTGTATTTTATTGTCCAATATCTAACACCGACTTGAGTTTACAGATTTAGGGGTTTGTGAGTCAATAAAATGGCTTTTTGACCCATTCCTCTTACTGTGTTCACTATGGATTGAGGAATGGGTCTACATCATCTTTAAATAAGTGGGGGAATTTTTAATTAGTGTAGGGGAGGTCTAGAATGGAATTGGGCATGAAGCCCTAAGAAGAGAATTTGTGTTTTCCATAAGAAAAAGTGTGGTTTTGATGTGTCAAATTGAGTTTTGTGTTGGGGAAGCATTCTTTTATGTTGAATTAAGTTTGAGAAAACCATTTAAAACTTTTTTGAGGTGGTTTTATGTTTTGGTAATGTTGGGAAGTGTATTTTTCAATAAGCCCTAGGTTTTGTGAACAAAAAAGGAGGGTTTTGTGAATAGGTATATGGGTGAGTGAAATCTTGACCAAAAAATGGTGGATTCTTTGGTTTGAGCATTTTTTCATTGCTTCCCAAAATATTTTGCATAGTTTGCAAGAGTTTTGAGGGTAGTATCTTTGGAAAAGAGACCTAATTAGAGGCCTAAAAGGCATAAAAACCCTAATTTGAGAAATTTGATACAAAATAACCAATGGTGACTTGGTGGTATGTTGTTGTATGTCAAAATGGGTCCCTGAAGTGGGTCAAGTCATGGTCTGAAAGGGTGTGATTGTGAATTTTTACCCGATTGAGTAGTTTACCAATGCTATAAGGAAAGGATTGGAATTGAAGAGATTGCATGAGTTTGAGGGTTTGTTGACTTGAAAATTGTTGTTGCTAGTTGGAATTGTGTTTTGAGTGATTGTAGGACCTCCTCTGATTGCATCAGCAAGGTAGGGTAAGCGTAAAAAGGTCAAAATATGCAAAACCTTAATGGTTTACAACCATTGTGAGTCCACATGCATCCTCACACAAAACTCAATGCAATCCTCATTGCCACTTGTAGACACATTCCCAAAAAATGAAGTTTTCAAAACCTCGAGCCCATATTATTGGGAATGAGAACAACATGACTTAAAAAAATGGAAGCTATAGAGAACTCAAAAGGATAAAGAGACTAAGAAATTATAGAAATCCAAGTCCTCCAAAATCAACACTAAAACTTCTTCAAATCAAGCCTGGAAACCTAAGAAAGAAAAAGTTAATTGTTCATTTGCAAGAAACTTGGGCATGATGGGAAAAAATGCATGAAGAAACAAATTGACCACCTGTCACATCTTCTTGAGAATCCCAACAATGGGGTTTGCCAATCAATGAAACAATCTTCATCAACTCAAGAATATACCAATCCAAAAGAAAACGGTAAAGACAAATCTAAGGTCCAAGCTCTAGTTACCACTATATCATCATCAACATCTCCATATTTTATTACATTGGGTGATGAGACTCTAGCAATAGTTGTAGGGAGAGAGTTTGTTGAAGTTGAATATGGAAAATTCAAAATTGTTCTAGTTGTACCTTCTCTTTTATCTAATCTCCTGTCAGTGTATTAGATTAGCCACATAGGGAAGGGCGTGATAGTTCATTTTTCTCCAAACTTAATTGAGATTAAAAAGTTGCAAACCAAAAATTTGTTAACTTTGGGAAGGGAAGATCACCAAGTTAGGTTATGCATATTCTCATACTTTTTACTTTATGTTTCTCCTATAACATTTCTTACGCATGTTCAAACAAAGTTAACAAATTATGGTATGAACATTTTTACCACCTTAATTACCACTATCTTGAGCAGCTTAAATAGTAGGATATGGTCACATGGTTTCATAGAGCTAGACTCTCTAATGTTATTTGTGAGGGTTGTAACCTTGGGAAGTATCCTAAAGAGAAAATTAGCATAATTAAATTATGGATGGCTACACAAGTTTCGAAGCTTGTTCAAAATGATGTATTAGGGGAATTTTCCCATGCATCTTTCACTTTCATGGATGACTTATGTAGATACACATGGTTCCGCTTCCTTTGAAAAAATCTAAAGACTTTAAAAAATTGAGACTTCAAGGTTCCCTTTAAAAAATAGTCAGGGAAAGACAACAACATTCTTTTGAAAAATAAGGAGAGTGAGTATGTCAAATACAAGTTTGAGCAGTTTTGTACAAAAAAGGGTATAAACTTGTAATGCATAGTTCCCTATACTCCCCAACAGAATGATGTTGTAGAATTTAAGAACATATCATTAAAAGAGATGGATAATTATATGATACACATCAAGGGTCTTACACCATAGCAATGAGTAGAAGCAATCAACTATGCTTATTACATTCATAATCAAGCTCCTCACAAAGCCTTAAAGGGAAACACTCCCTTTGAAGCTTGGATAGGTAGGAAACCATTAATTGAGCACTTCAAGGTCTTCAAATCTCTAGTCATGAAAAGTATATTGAAGTAGAATAACAATATAGTGAAACTAGAGTCCCAACCTTTCATCCTTGTAGACTATCTACATTGTATAAAAGGTCATCACCTACTCCACCTAACCACACACGAGTTGTCATTAAGAGGAGTGTTAATTTTCAATAGATTCCTAACAACTATATACTTATAATTTATCCTTACATTATTGGCTCACTTATTTTTAATGATTCTTCTAATGACTTAGACCATCCGCAACATATTCTTGAGGTAGATTCTTCTTCTTCTTCTTCTAGTTTTAACAACGAGGATAGTGATGGGGATTCACCTTCATCTATGTCTACACATGTTTTGGAGGATGATGTTTCAACACTTGACTCGCCCACTTTGCATCCTATCTAGGTTAGATAGACACTTCATAATGTAGATAATTAGGTAGGTAATCTAAAATATATGATAAAAGTACATGGTAAAACTATCAAAGTGGGGCACATGATTTCTTTTCCTTAGTCTTAGACCGTAAAAATTTAGAGAGATATCAAGCATACTTGAGTCCAGGATAGTGATATGTATGAGGAATATGATTCCTTAATGAGAAATCACACTTGTGGCTTGTCTTCACTTCTTAAAGGAAAGGGGGGTGGTTCAATATAGGTGGATATATCAAACCAATTTTTATGCAAAAGGGTCAATTGATAAGTATGAAGTATGTTTGATTACCAAGGGATTTTCACAAGTTTCTAGCACTGACTACATAGAGACCTTTGCACCCATGGACAAGATGAGTTCAATCTACCTCACACTTACTATTTTCATTACACATGTTGGGATGTCCACGAGATGGATTTGAAGAGTGCCTTTCTTCATGGAAACCTTGAGGAGGAGATCTACATGGAACAACCACTAAGGTTTGTAGACTTAGGAAAATCCTTTATGGCCTCAAGTAGGCCGCTCAGGCTTGGTATGCCAAGATGGATTCCTTCCTCTTATCTTCAAGTTTTGATTTGAGCCACCTCGATCATTGTGTATATCTATTGTGACAAGATGGTTTATTATTAATACTATAACTTTATGTCGTTGATCTTTTTATCACCAGGAGCTCTTCATCCACTATTGTAGAAATGAAGTTAGCTAGATACAAGACATATTTTAGATTAAATTTTTTGGTTTTGTTACATTAATTCCTTGGTATTGATATTTCACAATTTGAAATACATATCACTCTTGCATAACCCAAATATATTCTTGATCTACTTTCTTAATTTTGCACGACTAGTTATAAGCCGTCTTTGACTCCCTTTCTATTTGAAGTCAATTTTGAGGCTAATTTTACTACACCATCATTTGATGCCACTTTGTATTGAAAAATTATTCGTAGTCTTATCTATCTTATACATACCAAGCCTAATATTCTGTATGTAGTAGGCATTGTTTTGAGATTCACACATGAGCCTCATGAGATACACTATAAAGAAACTAAGATGATCCTTCACTTTCTTCAGGGTACTCAAATTTGGGATTTATTATTGATTTGACACAAATATTAGCTTGGTTGGATATATAGATTCAAATTCGATTCATGATACTTAGAATGATATGTCCACTTAAAGTTACAATTTCTCACTTAGTTTTGGTAGCATTAGTTGGTCTAGAAAAAAGAAAAATGCTATTGCTTGATCATCCACTAAGGTAGAGTACATGAGAGTTTTTAATACAACTATATTGAGGCTATTTGGCTTTAGGATTTTCTCACTGAGTTTGAAATTCCACTCAAGCACCTCATAGTCATCTATTGTGAACATTAGACTTTGTCAATCTCATAAAAAAAGTGGCATCTTAAGAGCCATTTTTGTATCATAGCTTGGTGCACTTACCCATATGAGAATTTATAGTGTTTGGGTGAGATAGTTTTGTTTGAAACCCTTTGTGTCATGTAGGTGCCACATAGTTTAGGGGAAACCATTTCACCTAAGAGACCTTTCAAATGAAACTATTTCTCCCAAAACTATTATGTTGGCCCAAAATGGGACACAACTCTAGACATTTTCACCTTGTCAACTTATTCCCAAAGTCTAGTGAGCTATATGGGTCTAGTATACAAACTATGCTCTAATAACAATTCAACAACCATTGATTACTACTATTTTTCATCATAATGATTATAATTTCATTACAAAGTGTGGCGTGCATGTCAAATATTTTGGCAATATATCTTCTTCATGGGACCTAAATAAAATGACCAACCACTCGATCTATTATACTTATTGACCTTTCTATTGTTGATGATCATCTTTAAGTTATAGAACCAACTCAATTCATATAATTAATAATTTATTTCAATTTAGAATAATCATTTAATTGCCTTTTTAAATAATCATTTGAATTTTTCACATTCCGGTAAAACTGAAAATTTTGAAAATAAAAACAGTAACGATTTTTTTGAAAATAAAACATTAACGGTAATTTTGAAAATAAAACATTAACGGTAAGTTGCTGCGATTCTTTTATCCTCTCTAAACAGGATTTCATTCTCAAGAATATCAGAAGGAAAGTTCTTTTTCTTAACAGGATTCCTCTCACCACTGCCTGTGCCTGCTTCTCTTAGCTTACGAGTTTGGAGGGCCGCCCACTGGAATGAATCAGAAATGGGTTATTGATGTGAAATAGAGGATTACAGGTATCTCGACCAGCAACTGCGAGCCAGGGTCAGGGTACCCTGGGGTGACGATAAACAGGGCCCCGAAGCTTCTGTTGTTTCTAAAGAAGGAAGCCTACACTCCTAGGGTCATCTACCTTGGTCTTTATCACGATGTGATAGCGCAACCAGTGTCTCATATGGAGCGCCTCAAAGCAGAGGCCGCAGAGAGGATGGCTACCCAAACAAGAGGAGCACTGCCATTTGCAAGAAGCCGTTCGACGTGAAATTAGAGGCTGCTATGAAGAAGAATCTGAATACAAGGACGAAACCGTGGCCATGATTTTCACTTTGGAAGCATCGGCAACAACAGCCACCCTTTTTTCAACACTAACAGGGTCAAGTCCTGTCAATTTGATGCGCTAAGTGATTTTCTGATGCTTGAAAATCAAATCCCTATGGTGGTCCTGATAGCTGCTGAGATTACTGTGCTTCTCAAGTAAATGGTAGTGGTGAGTCAAAATGCTCCAAATTGAAATTTGATTTTCTGTTAAATACATAGGCTAGATATAGGTATTCATTAGATATAGGGTGAAATGTATTGTATCTGCTGTTTCATTCTCATTGAATTTTATCAAACAAAAATTAGAGGCATATCAAACAAACCCACCAACTGGGTTAAGCGCTCTTCAAAACCCAAAGCGGACCCATCCTAAACGACTTTCAGACCTGTTAAAATTCAGAAAGCTTAACCACGCTGAAACCCAAGTTAACGAGGCAAATGTAGCAGTAATATGATGTTGCTTTTCTAACAATGGTAAAGTAGAGTTCTCTACCGTTAAATACTACGTTATGGGGAAATGTGCTAAAACGAAGTCCCTAATTAGTACCAATTATGGGCTAAAACAGCTCTGTAAACAAGGATAAAGCTGTAACCCTAAGATCCCCATTTAAGATATAACGATTTTCCATTCATCTTGATTCAATTGTTTGCACAAATTTTCCGTGTCTAATTTCATTAAGCACTAGTTGATGCTGCTTTGAACATATAGGTCTGCAGAGGAGGGTAGGACAATGTCTGCAGAGCAGGGTAGGACAAGAGTAATAGATATGGATAATTCTTCTGGGCTTTTCTTTTTCTTTTCTTTCTTTCTTTCTCTTCTTTTTTTTGACTGTTCTAGATTACTAACCAATGACTTTGTTTCCTCTATTTTTGACAGATTTTAACATATGGGTCTGCAGAAGAGTGTATGGCAGAGTTAACATATAGTCAAAAAAAATTTCATGTTAGCCTCTACTTCCAGGTGGGGTTCCCTGTCCATTTTGAGTTTTGTTTGCATTATTAAGTAATGAAAATTTCAGTTATCTGCTCTTTCATTGACAAATTTTGAATACATTTCTTCAACTTTGGATTTATGGCCCGTACAAGAGGGCAGAGCATTTCCAAATAACTATAGATATCTTTCATATCAACCTCCAATTTTGGGTGGATATTTTTGTTTGCATCATAGAAAGTTAATCAATGAGTTTTTGGGTTGATCATTTGTGAATTAAACGTTTTTAGTCTAAAAGTCTTAAGCACTCTTGGATGAAGGTTTGAACATATGGATCTGCAGAAGAGAGTTAAACAGGGCCAACAAATCTAGAGTTCTTCAGATATTTTTCCAGTTCCATTCTTCATATATTTTTCCAGTTCCAGGTGGGTTTTCTTGTTCATTTTGATTTTTTTTTATAATATGGGCATGCAATCAACATTTTAAAGATATTCTACTCATTTTTATTTTTTTTGAATAATTGTTGTTATAGTACTTTTGGTTGTTTTTTTCTATCCTTTCTTTTTAACTTTCCTCTTCATTTTTTTTTTTGAAGTTTCTTGTATATTTTAATCTAGTAGTGTGCCCCTTTTAATGTAACCTTGGGCTTGCATCTCATCTTGCCAATTGGACTGCATTTTTTTGGATCGTATAATTGTCCAATTTCAAAATATTATTATGTATGCAATATAAACAACTTAGTTTTAAATTATAAAGTAAATAATCTCAGCAAAATGTGATGGACTTTAGATAAATGTACTTCCCCTTTGGACCCAAGGAAGGAGAAAAAACATCTATTGTTGAGGACCCAATATACATTGACATAGAGAACATTAATAACTAACTAATAAAATTAATTGAAAAACTCATTGCAATAATACACTTCAAATTTTTGTGATAAAAGTATATAATTTTTATTATAACTTTTTAATGGGCACCTCAACTTCCACTTCAAATTTTTGTGATCATATAGGACGGTTAAAAAGTTTAGATATGATCATTGGGCATCAAAATTTCTATTATTTTATATATTTCTTGTTAGAGTGGGATTGGCATATTCCTTTCTTAATAGGAGGTTTAGTCTCCTTAACTCCACTTTAAAAGTCCACAAGATTCCATAATGTACTTAGTGCGCCTTAAAAGCTACAAAAGATTGGTGGATGCTTTCTTTAAGAAAAGACAAAGTAAGTATTAACAAGAATTTGGGGATACTTTTGCCTCCCTTTGACATTGTTCAAAGGAAATCCATCATTCTTTCATAAGCTTGCATGAAGGTGTATAGAGTGTCCTTCCACAAGGTTCATTGAAGAATCTACAGATCAAGTGTACACTTTCCTTGGAAATATCTTTTATGCTCTTCAATTTAGATAAACGCTATGTTTTGCACTCCCCTTCACTTACAAATACATTTTCTAAAAGATGAAATCAACCAATCAAAGTACATTGTAGAAGTCCAACTTGAATGCATCCAAAGAAAAATATACCACTCTTCAACAATTATCAAAAGACTCGTATAATTTTTGTTTTGAAAACTATTTATCATTGACAATGATTTTGTTCCAAAACCTGCTTACCATTGACAATAATTTTCTTTCTACTCTTATAGCACATTCCTTGTACCATGTAATTTTGTTTAAAACTTCTATTATGCTCTTCAAGCACACTAATATTCTTTTTAGGTATAATGCAACTTAGCAATGTCAAATTCATATTAAATGGAAAGGCAAAGACCATTTACATAAGTGGAAACTTTCATTTGTGTGTATTCAGCATGTTTTGATGGTCAAATTATACTTTCAAACTCAGTCTTTTCTCCCTAGACAAACTCAATGAATAATCAACATGAAAAATTTATCCTTTAAGTTTGAATTTATGTTCAAAGTCTTTATCTTTCCATCCCTCATCCCAAATTTTTCAAATTGCGGTTGATCCCACCAAATGGACATGCCATTTTAGTTTGATGCATACCAAACTTACTTTCTTTAGGTCATCTATTTTCTCATATATAAAATAATATTATAATTTCAATCCTATCTATAAACTTAGGGATATCAATTTTTGACTTGTCTCCAATTTAAAAATGTCTTTAATCATATTTTCTCTATCCATATACTCTTCTTAGCACTTCTAGCTGTAGGGTTGCTTAGTTGTCTTGAACATCAAATTTTTTCACTCTCTACAACAATTCTTTTTTTGATGTCTCTATAGCATCCAATTTAGCTTGCATGATTCCCAACATCTCTCCAAGATTAACAACTTAGAATGTGAGACCACTTTTTTTTTTTCCAATCAGTATCCCTATTTGAATCTTATTTCACACTCCTCTTTAATATGTAATGAAGCCCCATTTTTTCTTCTTCTCTTCTGGAGTTGTTTATATAAACTCGACACACTTACAATAGGATTAAATCCACTTCTACTTATCTACTAAATTCCACTTAACTTTAAATGCAATTTTTGATATCCTTCATCTATTGTCCAAAAACCCATTACATTAGAATTACCTTGACACACATTTCTTTTACCTCTACCCCCCACTCCAACAATAAACACTCTACATTGAACTTGACTTGTGAACTTTTTGGCCATTTCTTTGTAATTTGAACTCATGTTTCAAGTTCACTCTCGCTATCCTAAAGATGAGATTTCAAAAGCTTGACTCTCCAATAGCAAGTCCCAAAGCCACTACCTTTTATATGGAATCCATATTTATCTCTTATCACATCTAAAACACCATAAAAAATCCACCAACCTCTTCTTCCTCTTAAGTCAACTTCTCCCTTGAGAATGATTATAATCAACTAATCACACTCAGATATGAGAGAAGAGTTTGATTTTACTCCATATTTAGGTTTGACAATAATTTCATATTTAGGTTTCACAACAATTTCCTATACCCTTACATCTAATTGCTCTTACAATTTGCTCATAAAATTTTCTCCTATTTAGAAACTTCCCCTTTTCCTTAAATGTTATACCCCTACATCCTATTTAGTATGCAACTCCCCTATGCCAAATTCACCTTGGATGGAAAGGTAGAGACCATTTCCAAACTTCATCATTTTCTATGTGGCATGTTCAATTATAGAATTTAGGAGCATAATCTTTCACATTCCTATCCTTTAACTTTAAGTTTCCCTAAACACTTAAATTGTGTCATATTTCAAGTCTTTATCTTTCCTCATTTTAACTATTTCAAATTGTACTCCATTCTACGATATGGATTTATGTCCTTCCAATTTTCCACATGCAAAATTTACAATATGGATTCATGTCTTCCTATATGCTTCAAACACATCCTCCATATTCACACAAATCTCAAGGAGAGCAATAGCACTGAATATGCTTGATATTGCTTCCATCCATCTCTACTTGCTACCCGCTTGATGAAGATGTTGATTTTGACACAATCCACTATTTCCCATTATTGAATGCAATATTAGTGTAGGATTGTGTTTCTTTATTAGCTTCATCCATCCTACCCTTTATTTTTTCATATGATTTTGTCTTCACCATCCAGAAAGTGCATTGGTCACCCTCACTGAGACCCATGAGATCCGGTATCAATCTGTATTCCTTCAAATGTGTCCTCTTCTAAAATAGCCTTCTTATATTAAATACTCTTCTAAATGTAATTCTATCAATCATCTTCTCATGATTCAAACTTCCAAAAAATGTAGGGATGTTGATCTATGACTTATAACCCAATTTTGGAAAGGATTTAATGATCTTTTCTTTAGGCATATGCTCTTGAAGTTCTATTCATTGGTTTCCATGCTCATCTTGAATATCAATTTCTTAACTCTCTTCTACAACAATTCTTCTTCCAATGTACAACTCTTATGTTGTCCCTATCTTGCATTCCTCTTTAACTCAATTAAACACCCTACTATTGATAGGGTGAGGGCCTTTCTTGTCATTTTCTCTCTAGCCTATTTGACCTCGACCCATTGGAATGAATGGATAGAGTAGATAGTCTTATCTAGGTAAAGGACCCAATGAAAGGATGAATGAACCAGGCCCAAGAGAGCATAGAGATACCATCATCAAAATCAAACTCACTAATTTTATTTCTCTATTAATGTCAACTTAAATATAAAATTATTGATTAATTCAAAAAAACTTATTACACCAAATACTTTGGTCGTATGACATTAACACACACTAGAATTCTAGATATATTACAATTAGAAAGATTGTATGATTGTGAAGCTCGTTCCTCTCTACAACCCATACACACTACTCTGCGACATGGAGGTTTAAAATTTTAGATGGGCATTTGTGCTTCTTTGTCTTTAGCTTTGGTGTACACCCAAGGAGCTTTAGGCTGGACTTCATCTTTTGCATCGTCTATATTTAGCTTTGGCATATACATAGGAGATTGAGCCTATCTTTCATTTTTTACATCATCTATATCCACAGGGTGGTATTCCATGGATGCTAGCAGAGGATCCATCTAAACATCTATGACATTTGCATGTTCATGAAAAATTGATGATACTACTTTGTGCTTTCATTGGTCTACCTAAACTGCCAGTTTGAAAGCCATTTTGAATACCAAAATCAAAGCACCCAAAATTTTATTTGTCAACATTCTACAAACACTTAAGATAAAAGAAAATTAAGGCTTCATGAACATTCCTTGGGTTAATTAGATTAGCAAAACTACATCCAATGTCTAACCTTGGCTCCCTTCCTTCCCTTTCTAAATTACCATCTAGCCTTTGATCCTTTCCTTTCCTTTTAGAATTACAATCTCCAAATTCCAATTTAGTTTTCAATTATCTTAATTATTTTTGTTATAAAAGTATATAATTTTTATTATAACTTTTTAATGGGCACCTCAACTTCCACTTCGAATTTTTGTGATCATATTGGACAGTTAAAAAGTTTAGATATGATCATTGGGCATCAAAATTTCTATTATTTTATATATTTCTTGTTAGAGTGGGATTGGCATATTCCTTTCTTAATAAGAGGTTTAGTTTCCTTAACTCCACTTTAAAAGTCCACAAGATTCCATAATGTACTTAGTGCGCCTTAAAAGCTACAAAAGATTGGTGGATGCTTTCTTTAAGAAAAGACAAAGTAAGTATTAACAAGAATTTGGGGATACTTTTGCCTCCCTTTGACATTGTTCAAAGGAAATCCATCATTCCTTCGTAAGCTTGCATGAAGGTGTATAGAGTGTCCTTCCACAAGGTTCATTGAAGAATCTACAGATCAAGTGTACACTTTAACTGGAAATATCTTTTATGTTCTTCAATTTAGATAAATGCTATGTTTTGCACTCCCCTTCACTTACAAATACATTTTCTAAGAGATGAAATCAACCAATCAAAGTACATTGTAGAAGTCCAACTTGAATGCATCCAAATAAAAATATACCACTCTTCAACAATTATCAAAAGACTCGTATAATTTTTGTTTTGAAAACTATTTATCAATGACAATGATTTTGTTCCAAAACCTGCTTACCATTGACAATAATTTTCTTTCTACTCTTATAGCACATTCCTTGTACCCTATAATTTTGTTTAAAACTTCTATTATGCTCTTCAAGCACACTAATATTATTTTTAGGTATAATGCAAATTAGCGACGTCAGATTCATATTAAATGGAAAGGTAGAGACCATTTACATAAGTGGAAACTTTCTTTTGTGCATAGTCAACATGTTTTGATGGTCAAATTATACTTTCAAACTCATTCTTTTCTCCCTAGACAAACTCAATGTATAATCAACATGCAAAATTTATCCTTTAAGTTTGAATTTGTGTTCAAAGTATTTATCTATCCATCTCTCATCCCAACTTTTTCAAATTGCAGTTGATCCCACCTAATGGACATGTCATTTTAGTTTGATGCATGCCAAACTTACTTTCTTTAGGTCATCTATTTTCTCATATATAAAATAATATCATAATTTCAGTCCTATCTATAAACTTAGGGATATCAATTTTTCACTTGTCTCAAAATTTAAAAATGCCTTTAATCATATTTTCTCTATCCATATACTCTCCTTAGCACTTCTAGCTGTAGGGTTGCTCAGTTGTCTTGAACATCAAAAATTTTCACTCTCCTCTACAACAATTCTTTTTTTGATTTCTCTATAGCATCCAATTTAGCTTGCATGATTCCCAACATCTCTCCAAGATTAACAACTCAGAATGTGAGGCCACCTTTTTTTTTCCAATCAGTATCCCTATTTGAATCTTATTTCACACTCCTCTTTAATATGTAATGAAGCCCCATTTTTTCTTCTTCTCTTTTGGAGTTGTTTATATAAACTCAACACACTTACAATAGGATTAAATCCACTTCTACTTATCTACTAAATTCCACTTAACTTTAAATGCAATTTTTGATATCCTTCATCTATTGTCCGAAAACCCATTACATTAGAATTACCTTGACACACATTTCTTTTACCTCTAACCCCCACTCCAACAATAAACACTCTACATTGAACTTGACTTGTGAACTTTTTGGCCATTTCTTTGTAATTTGAACTCATGTTTCAAGTTCACTCTCGCTATCCTAAAGATGAGATTTCAAAAGCTTGACTCTCCAATAGAAAGTCCCAAAGCCACTACCTTTTATATGGAATCCATATTTATCTCTTATCACATCTAAAACACCATAAAAAATCCACCAACCTCTTCTTCCTCTTAATTCAACTTCTCCCTTTAGAATGATTATAATCAACTAATCACACTCAGATATGAGAAGAGTTTGATTTTACTCCATATTTAGGTTTGACAATAATTTCATATTTAGGTTTCACAACAATTTCCTATACCCTTACATCTAATTTCTCTTACAATTTTCTCATACAATTTTCTCCTATTTAGAAACTTCCCTTTTTCCTTAAATGTTATACCCCTACATCCTATTTAGTATGCAACTCCCCTATGCCAAATTCACCTTGGATGGAAAGGTAGAGACCATTTCCAAACTTCATCATTTTCTATGTAGCATGTTCAATTATAGAATTTAGGAGCATAATCTTTCACATTCCTATCCTTTAACTTTAAGTTTCCCTAAACACTTAAATTGTGTCATATTTCAAGTCTTTATCTTTCCTCATTTTAACTATTTCAAATTGTACTCCATTCCACGATATGGATTTATGTCCTTCCAATTTTCCACATGCAAAATTTACAATATGGATTCATGTCTTCCTATATGCTTCAAACACATCCTCCATATTCACACAAATCTCAAGGAGAGCAATATCAGTTAATATGCTTGATATTGCTTCCATCCATCTCTACTTGCTACCTGCTTGATGAAGATGTTGATTTTGACAGAGTCCATTGTTTCCTATTATTGAATGTAGTATCAATGCAGGACTATGTTTCTTTATTAGCTTCATCCATCCTACCCTTTATTTTTTCATATGATTTTGTCTTCACCATCCAGAAAGTGCATTAGTCACCCTCACTGAGACCCATGAGATCCGGTATCAATCTGTATTCCTTCAAATGTGTCCTCTTCTAAAATAGCCTTCTTATATTAAATACTCTTCTAAATGTAATTCTATCAATCATCTTCTCATGATTCAAACTTCCAAAAAATGTAGGGATGTTAATCTATGACTTATGACCCAATTTTGGAAAGGATTTAATGATCTTTTCTTTAGGCATATGCTCTTGAAGTTCTATTCATTGGTTTGCATGCTCATCTTGAATATCAATTTCTTAACTCTCTTCTACAACAATTCTTCTTCCAATGTACAACTCTTTTGTTGTCCCTATCTCACATTCCTCTTTAGCTCAATTAAACACCCTACTATTGATAGGGTGAGGGCCTTTCTTGTCATTTTCTCTCTAGCCTATTTGACCTCGACCCATTGGAATGAATGGATAGAGTAGACAGTCTTATCTAGGTAAAGGACCCAATGAAACAATGAATGAACCAGGCCCAAGAGAGCACATAAGAGCAACTAAATGTGGTATAGAGATACCATCAACAAAATAAAACTCACTAATTTTATTTCTCTATTAATGTCAACTTAAATATAACATTATTGATTAATTCTCAAAAAACTTATTACACCAAATACTTTGGTAGTATGACATTAACACACACTAGATTTCTAGATATATTACAATTAGAAAGATTGTATGATTGTGAAACCCATTCCTCTCTACAACCAATGCACACTACTCTATGACATGGACGTTTAAAATTTCAAATGGGCATTTGTGCTTCTTTGTCTTCAACTTTGGTGTAAACCCAAGGAGCTTTAGGTTGGACTTCATCGTTTGCATCATCTATGTTTAGCTTTGGCATATACATAGGAGATTGAGCCTATCTTTCATTTTTTACATCATCTATATCCACAGGGTGGTATTCAATGGATGTTAGCAAATGATCCATCTCAACATTATGACATTTGCATGTTCATGAAAAATTGATGATACTACTTTGTGCCTTCATTGGTCTACCTAAACTACTAGTTTGAAAGCCATTTGAAATCCCAAAATCAAAGAACCCAAAATTTTATTTGTCAACATTCTACAAACACTTAAGATAAAAAAACTTAAGGATTCATGAACATTCCTTGGGTTAATTAGATTAGCAAAACTACATCCAATGTCCAACCTTGGCTCCTTTCCTTCCCTTTCTAAATTACCATCTAGCCTTTGATCCTTTCCTTTCCTTTTAGAATTACAATCTCCAAATTCCCATTGAGATTTCAGTTATCTTAATTATTTTGTTCATTCATTTTAAGATTGGCAACAAAGTTCATCACATATGTGACTTTCTCCACTTCTAAATTTGAGTTGCGTGTATTTTTTTTATGGTATCATGCCTCTTGGAAGGAGAGGTCTTGTAATGAGTAGAGTGGAGATGTTTGAGCAACTATGAAATGAACACTCAAATGAGATAGTTTCTTTGGTAGTTATTGTAAAATAAAACTTGAAAATGATGAAGAATATAGTAGTGATGAATAAGCCATAATGGAAGAATGAGGAAGGGAAGAAGAGAGACTTGTAGATGAAGTAGAAGAGGCTATCTCTATTCACATCCAGTTGTCATTGCATCACTTTTTTTTTCATTTTTACCATCCAAAATTAGAACTCATATCCATGCTCACACTCTTAAATATGATAGTGAATTGGCCATTAGAAGGTATTACAATTTATTGATTAGAGAGACTCACCATTAGAGAATTATGTAGAAAAATCCTGAGGATAGAAATATGTCTACTAAACTAAAACAACGTACTGGAATGCATTCCCAAATATGGGTTGCATATTCCTTTGTTAAGAAGATCCACATGCAGTTAAAGTTGTAAGGGTTGGAGACTAGAATTTTTTATTAGTTTTACCCTTTTAGGCTTGGACTGTGTCCAACTCTGGAAGCATAGGTCATGGTGCAACAATTTCTATCTTTTCAATAGAAAAATGTAAGCTACAAAACTTTAGGGATCTTACTTCTAAAAAGAGTACCAATGGCATGATGTGTGTCTCTTCAAATGCCATGTCTTAAAAATACCATAACCCATTTGATAGTAAAACATTTGATAAGAAAGTAGGGAAGAATTATTATTTTAGCCAAACTAGTTTGAAAATAGGCTATGTGCAATACCTTTGGTTAATAACCTCATTTACCTTTATTGGACATGGCCTATCTTATGAACCTTGGATTATATTAACATAATTGAAAACGAACTCACAAAGAATGTTATGACTCAACACCATAATATATTTGTGATTCCACAAGAAAGTTGTGTAAGACCAAGCTTCAATATTTTTGTCTTTGTTGTTCATGTTGCTACATGAAATTTGCAGCATTTAAAAAAACATAGGTGCTCAGTATAAAATCAACTGCGGGGGTTCACGATAAGTAGGGTAAGTGATTCATAGAATCCTAGCATAAAAATGAACATTGTGATGGAAAAGAGCTTGCATTTTCCTTTGAATCAAATGTAATCTCCTCACTCGAGTCTTCTGCTATTTTTAATTGTCTATTTTGAGTAGTAGAAGGCACTATAAAGCTATTTTCAAAGTTTCATACGTAGTTTCAGGTCTGAGCCTGGATCTATTTGGTACCAGGGAAAATTGTTCCTATGCCAATGATCCATTGCATGATCCTCTATTTTTTCTCTCCATTTCTTGTTGAGCCATCCATTTATTACTATATCAATGTGAAGGGAAAGTGAGCAACCGTGAGTATTGTGTGTTTTTAGTTGAGAAGAGTTTGCAGTGTAGGAAAACAATAGGGATGAGCACAAGGAAAAAGCTCTATATTGATTTCAGTGAGATTTGTGTTGATAGTGACATGGAATTTCAAGCACTAAATATAATTTTTTTATTAAGAATATTAATATCCCGAATACAAACTTGGCAAAGGTTTTAATGGTGAGAAGCAGTTTTTGATTAATGAAAACTAGTTGGAAGTTTGAGTTCTCTCTAGGCATAATTTTCCATTCCCAATAGCTTGCATTTTCAACTATACCATGCCGATGAGGGGACTCCTATAGAAAAGTTGTAAATGACATAAATAATAAGTGAGATAATGGCTTTGAAAGGATATACTAGGAATTAGAGAGTTCTTTTTGGCATTAGTGTTTTCAAGTGTAGTTGTATAAGTTGAATATTGCTAAGAGTTAAAGTTATTTTGTACTCGCATCTAAAGCATTAACTTTTAGGTCTTCTCCCCACATTTTTGTTAATTTCTTTGAAGGGATGAATAATAGGAAATGACTGTCAATATGTGGTAAATAGATCATACATTTAGAATGGAAAAGGAGGATATAAATGCAACCCTATATTAGGACTATAGACACGATTGTAGATCCAAATAAGGAACTATATCATAATGTAAGAAAATAGATAACCATAGTGGAAGAAAAGATAAGACAATGGCAGAGGAAGAAGCTAACAAAAGACCAAAAAAACAAGTTACAAAAATTAGAGATTGAGTTGGAAGAGTTAAGGTTTTGTTGGAGGATTATGAGACATGCAATATTAAAACAAAAAACAAAAATAATCTCTACAACAAAGGAATTGAATAGTTGTGAGAAGGTGGAAAGAATGGTGAGGATAAATATTCCATTTGTGAGCAAGAGCTATTTTCAAAGAGGATGGCTATAGAGGTGAGGATTAGCCAAGGGATAAAACTATTAGAATAGGAAAAAATTAAACCCATTGAGGATTTGGTAGAAATATTAGTGGGTAGAAGACCTTTAAATATGATTTTCCAAGAGTTTCAGAGAGAAGAGGTAGATGAAAGGAATCAAGATGAAAAGGTAGATGAGTTGGATGGAGTTGTTGAGTTGTGTTACCTCGAAGAAGGGGAAGGCATTGAAGATTACAATGCAAAAAGAGAAGAGTTGAAAAACTACAATGAAGAGGAATGCAACCTATCACAAGGGAAATCCCAAGATGTTGTAGCAATGGAAACAATCCACATTAGAGAGGAAGCTACAACAAAGATAGAAATATTTGGGAGCCCCATATGTGATGAAGTCCTATTGGTTTTAGAGAACACAACCAACCATAGGCAACTAGAAGAATGTATGCAGCTTGAGGAATATGTAGAGAATCCCATGATTAATGAAAAGAGAGAATCTAAATGGATCATCTCTTCCTTGTAGAAGAAATGTGGATGATTAAGAGAGAAAATACATGTTTGTTTGTGATATAAAGGAGGACAAATTTAAAAAATAAGTTACCTTGTGAACATCACACTGAGCTAGGAAACAGAGGCTACCTCAATAAATATGAAATGGAAATCATGTCTAAATGGTGTAATGTAGAAGAGGAGTGAACACTTTTGGGGAATTTTTATTCCCTTAACTTTCTTTCTATTTGTAATAATTTATGTGCAAGTACAACAGGAGGTGATATGAGTGGTACAAAGATCATCCATAATGGTTTTTAGTGGATGAGGACCTCTAAGATCACAAGGATCTTGGAAAAGAGAAAGAGAACCAATTGGCGAAGGAGCAGGATCTCTATTCTACAAGAGTCTAGAAGTGAAAGAAGAAAAAAATGTGATCATCTGCAAAGGTATCTAATTTAATGGAAGGGAACGTCATGGCTTGGTTCTTCAAGCCAAAAGGTTGGTTCTACCATGTATCCCAAACTCTTACCTAGATGTTTGATGTAGTAGCATCTTGGGGTAAAAGAAATTCTACATCACCAAAAGAAAAGTGTAGTAGTTGTGCTCTCAAGTTTCTTGGAATTTTGCAAGAAAATAAAAATGGTGCTATCATTATATTATACCCCAATGAGGTAGTTTTTTTCTTGATTATTATAGAAGAAAAATTGAAAATGATGAAGAGTATGGTAGTGATGAATAAATCATAATGGAAGAGAGAGGAAGGGAAGAAGTGAAACTTGTAGATGAAGGAGAAGAGACTATATGCAACTATGTAAGCATAGGTCATGGTGTAACAGTTTCTATCTTTTCAATAAGTGATAAGTAGACTATTCATGTTCATGAGAGATGGGTTCTTATGAACCACTACTCATGAAATATGGTTCAATGAGATTGACTCAAAATATCTTGATGCTTCCTTCTTGAGTATCAACTAGATGCAATGAGTATTAAGTGGACGATTAATGATATGGGATATATATTCTTGTGAACCTACTATAACAATTGCCCCTTGATTGCTACCAATTTTTCTTTTTTAAATCAATTCAAGAAAAATACCAAAATTATTAGCCATGAACATCCTCCATGTAGCTTAGGAGCACTGGTTTCAAAACTTCTTCATTTACCATGATGGCATCAACTAGACATTGCCACTTATTTTCATACACATGGGAGTGGTAAGCTCCAAAGGTTAAGGTCATTCCTAGACTTGGACCTAATAGAATAAAGAGAAGTAATATTAATAGACAACAAATGCCACCCTCCTTACCTTCTTTATATTGGTCATCCCTCTTTTGTTCTTTTATTATTTCTTTCTTGCTTTGTTCCATTCTTCCTTTTTCTGACTTTTGGTCACTTTCTTTCACTCTTTTATCTTCTTCCTTTCTTTTCTTTATCATGCTTTCTTTTTCTTTCTTTTTTGTGTCTCTCACCCTAGCATGACACCCATTCCTAGCCCCAACTTGGAAAAATGTGAGACCAAGGTAAGGTAGGTAATTAGGCATTGGGTTGGGTCACAGGAGTCAACAAAAAAAAAATGAAAGAGAAGTCCATACATTTTTATCATCTTTGAAAGGGGTTTGTGTGTCTCTCATGCCAGCATGACACCCATTCCTGACCTGGCTTGGCAATGTAAGACCAAGGTAAGTTGGGTTAGGAGTTGGGCTGGGTCGTAGGGATACCCCTGAGTCAACAAAAAAAGAAGAGAGGTTCATACCTTTTTATCATTTTTGAAAGGGTTTTGTGTGTCTCACCCTAGCATGACACTCATTCCCAACCCCAACTTGTAAAACTATAAGACCAAGGTAAGCTGAGTTAGGCATTGGGTTGGGTCATAGGGATACCCCTTAGTCAACAAAAAAAGGAAGAAAGAGAAGTCCATACATTTTTATTGTATTTGAAAGGGGTTTGTGTGTCTCTTCTCTTGTGTGTCTCTCACACCAGCGTGAAAAGCATTCTCGACCCCAACTTGGAAAAATGTAAGACCAAGGTAAAATGAGTTAGGAATTGGGTTGGGTCGCAAGGATACCCTTGACTCAAAAAAAAAAGGAAAGAAAAGTCCATACATTTTTATCGTCTTTGAAAGGGGTTTATTTGTCTTTTATTTGTGTGTCTCTTACTCTAGCATGACAGCCATTCCCAACCCCAAGTTGGAAAAATGTAAGATCAAGGTAAGGTGGGTTAGGCATTTGATTGTGTCGTAGGGATACCCTTGATTCAAAAAAAAAAAGAAGAAAGAGGGGTTTTGTGTGTCTCTCGCCCTAGCATGATACCCATTCTTGACCCCAACTTGGAAAAATGTAAGACCAAGGTAAGGGGGGTTAGACATTGGGCTAGGTCGTAGGGATAACCTCTGAGTCAACAAAAAAAAGAAGAAAGAGAAGTCAATACCTTTTTTATTGTCTTTGAAAGGGGTTTGTGTGTCTCTTTTTTTGCATCTCTCACCCTAGAGTGACACCCATTCTCAACCCCAACTTGGAAAAATGTAAGACCAAAATAAGGTGAGTTAGGCATTGGGCTAGGTCGTAGGGATACCCCTGAGTCAAAAAAAGAAGAAAGAGAAGTCCATACATTTTTATTGTCTTTGAAAGGGGTTTGTGTGTCTCTCACTCCAACATGACACCCATTCCCAACCACAACTTGGCAAAATGTAAGACCAAGGTAAGGTGGGTTAGGTGTTGGGATGGATCATAGGGATACTTGAGTCAACAAAAAAGAAGAAAGAGAAGTGCATACCTTTTTATTGTATTTGAAAGGGGTTTTGTGTGTCTCTCCAGCATGATACCCATTCTCGACCCCATCTTGGAAAAATGTAAGACAAAGGTAAGGCGAGTTAGGCATTGGAATGGGTCACAGGGATACACTTGAGTCAACAAAAAAAAGAAAGAGAAGTCCATACATTTTTATCGTCTTTGAAAGGGGTTTGTGTGATTTTTCTTTTATGTGTGTCTCTCACTCTAGCATGACACCCATTCCCGACCCCAACTTGGAAAAATGTAAGACCAAGGTAAGGTGGGTTAGGCGTTTGGTTGTGTCGTAGGGATACCCTTGAGTCAACAAAAATAAGAAGAAAGAGAATTCCATAAGTTTTTATCATCTTTGAAAGGGGTTTTGTGTCTCATCTTTTGTGTGTCTCTTTCCCTAGCATGATAACCATTCTTGACCCCAACTTGGAAAAATGTAAGACCAAGGTAAGGTGAGTTAGGCATTGGGCTAGGTTGTAAGAATACCCCTAAGTCAACAAAAAAAGGGATAAAAGAGAAGTTCATACCTTTTTATTGTCTTTGAAAGGGGTTTTTTGTGTCTCTCACCCCAGCGTAACACCGATTTTTGACCCCAACTTGAAAAAATGTAAGACCAAGGTAAGACGAGTTAGGCATTGGGCTGGGTCGTAGGGATACCCCTAAGTCAAAAAAAAAGAAGAGAATTCCATACAATTTTATTGTATTTGAAAATAGTTTGTGTGTCTTTTCTTTTGTGTGTCTCTCACTTTAGCATGACACTTATTCTCAACCCCAACTTGGAAAAATGTAAGGCCAAGGTAAGGTGGGTTAGGTGTTGGGTTGGGTCGTAGGGATACCTTTGAGTCAACAAAAAAGAAAAAGAAAGAGAATTTCATACCTTTTTATGATCACTGAAAAGGGTTTTGTGTGTCTCTCATCCCAGCATGATATCCATTCTTAACCCCAACTTGGAAAAATGTAAGACCAAGGTAAGGCAGGTTAGGTGTTAGGTTGGGTTGCAAGAATACCCCTAGGTCAACAAAAAAAGAAGAAAAAAGAGTTCATACCTTTTTATATAAACATAAATTATATTTATAAATATATATTATAAATTTATAATTATTTGTACTTTCTTTCTTTATATTGTTTTCCCCTCTTTCTTTTAGTTTTTGTCTTTCTAATTATATTTCTATTTTTTCATCTTTTTTTCTTTGATTTTCTAGTGTTTTTAATTTTTCTCTCATTTTTTAATTTCCTTTTTTTCTTGGTTCAATTGTCTCTTTCTTTCCTTTTTCTTTTCTATTCTTTCACTCTTAATAACTTTTTAATTTCCTTTTATTTTTATTTCATAATCGTTCATTTTTTCCCTTATTTGTTGTCTCTTGCTTTATGTTTATTATATTCTTTTTATATCTATTTATCTCATTCGTTGTCTATTAATATTACTTCTCTTCATTTTTTCAATCTCAAGCATGGATAAGCTTATCTCTAAGCAGGTCATAGGATTTTCCATCGGTGATCACCTAGGATGAATAGGAATAGCCTACGTGTCAAAGGATTACCACCTCAACCTATACCCTCGTAAGGTCCTGCTCCATCCGTTGCTATAAAAGTTAGCACTTGCACCAAACTTAGCACTATAATTGGAAGAGAGATTCCTAATTAGGAATAAGTAGATCATAATCAACTGATTTACGAGCCTATACATAGTGATATAAGTCTTAGGTTAATATTTATAACACATAATTAGAATCACTTAGTACCAACATGAGGTGAGCTCAAAGCAGCATGTAACCACTACCAAGTAGTCCAATTCATTTCCTTCCTTCAGCTTACTCTTTAGGCACACATTATGTATTGAAGAAAAGTTATCAAATTTTCTTAACTGTTTCATAACCATTTGATACCCCTAGTTTGGCCTCATTTGAAACCTACTAAAGAGAGAAGGTCAAGCCAATTGGGAAGAACCCAAAAATCTAAGAGTTATTCCCCCCCTAGACCCTCCCCCTACGGACTTGAGGTCACAGAGGCATCCTTCACCTAAGGACTACCTACATACCCACCTTCAAATGAATCCTCACAAGGTCTCTCAAGGACCTACACATAGGTTCCCATAATCATGGGTTTCATTAATTATTGTATCTTAATCCAACAAGGTTCCTTTAAGTGATTCCCATAGTTAGTAGTCCTTAATGACAAGCGGGGAATTCAACACCTTTCCCCATTAGCCAGCTTAAATTAAGATATCTAACTAGACCTCATTACCTTTATTATACATGTTTCGACAAAAGCATCCTAGAATCTCTTATAATTACCTATCAAGGATATCATTCAACACTTGGTACTTTGATGATAGTTTATACTACAAGATTTTATTTATTTAGGATTAGAATGTGATAACCAACAACGTGATTTAGTAATCTTATATATCACAAGTGTTGGTTCTTGATATCTTGAACCTCTATATTATACTAATAAGAAACCTCTTAAACATTCATATTAGAGGATAACATGGTAGAATAAATATCTCAATTAGGATACATAATGTACTATCAATAAAAGCAGTAATACTCAAGATCTTTTCATAATGCAACGATTATGTGAAGCCCCAATATGACTCCAAATGATAGTCGACTAATATGGTCAAGGATCATGATCTTATTAATTTATGACATCAATCTCCACTAGAATGTGTCATACCTTGATAAGGCCATAAAAATATTATGTAAACTTTGAAAGATAAAACACAATAGCTATACACTTTCTCTAAGTGAATTCGATATGCAACTCAACTCTAGATGGTTGACAACAACATATCCATTGGATCGGTATACAATATTTATTATTAATCTCTTAATATCCCTTATTCTCTCATGAAATCCATTGCTTTTAAAATAGTCTTAGCTAACAAAATATGAAATGTTCACCCTAGCCACATAATGTCCTTTTGAATATTGAAAGACATATGTCCATCATTACAAACTTGGGCTAAGCTTAATCAATGTTTTATTCATACTCAAGATAATTGGAAATATTATGCTCATTATATCTTCATATAAGGATATACATTCCTTAATATTAGTAGTAATAATATTCTTAACCTTTTAATTTTATTTATCCTATGGTGTAACCCATTATCCTTGTAATAGGTTAGTTATTAGCTAGATAATATTTGTACTTGACATTTGTAACTGACTGCTTCTTATAATTGCATATATCCACATACTAGGATACCGACCCTATCAGAATATGTCTTTTGATATAGGTACCAAATATAGGGAACTCATGTTTAAAACTCATCTACTAACCTTATATTGAGACTTATTAAATAACTTCATATAAGATACCATTCTCATAGTCTTTAAAGCTACTGGCTTCAAGAAAAATACATCATGTAAACTATAGTGCATTATCCAACTATTAAAAGGCATACAACAATAATTATGACATGTTTAAGCCTAATCAAAATCTAAGTCATGCTCAGGATAGTGGAAATAATGTGATTGTTGGATCATCATATGCAAATACACCCAATAAATTTGGTAATATTAATAGTCACAAAGACCATACAAGTCTTCCAAAATTAGAGGTTAACATACTTCCCAAAAGACAAGGTTGTCCTATGTCAAACTAATTATTATGCTATGAATTATACACTAAGAGATTTATAAATTTAAAGTATAATAATTCATATGCTTTGTTGCATTAAACTAGCATTTTTATTAACACATTGAACAATCATGAAATGAAAATAATATATGTAGACACCTTCTTGAATAAGATGGCTTCAAATCACACAACTTGAACTAAGTAATTCAACAACTAAATAATTTAGCTTAACATAAAATTCTCAAAGATCCTTTATACCAACAATATCTACGCTTAGGCCACTAAAAACCTAGTACAACTATAAAGTAACATTATTTACCTCTTATCCTTTTTTTCTAAGATGAAGATGAGCGGAGAGAGAAATGGATTTGGGCGCACACGCGTAGGTTTGAAATTTGAAGGCGCTTGTGAGGATGAAGACACAGATGATGATGGTGATGTGATTCTGGAGTTCACAGGAGTGGGCACTCTTTCCCCTACCGACACAGGTGGTGTTGGGTCTGTTTTCGAGGATGAGGTTATTGTTGTTGAAGTTGAAGATGCAGAGGAGGTCGGTCTGAAGCTTTCCTTCAAAGTTGTTGGCTTTGAGGATGTTGTGGTGGAAATTTTAGAGGTTGTTGTCGGATCTACAATTGTTGGTCAGGGTTTTGAATTTGGAGGTTTGGTGGAGAGGTTTGATGAGGGGGATCTTGCTCCCTATTTTAGATCTGTCTTTGTTCTCTCAAAATATGGGATTGATTATGAGTGGTTTATTGATTCAGATGAAGAGGAAGAAGAGCTCCTTCTTGATATTTTGTTGTAAGCTCGTAGGATGTCTCATCAGTGTGTGAAAGTGGGGAAGAAAGAGGAGGATGGTGCTCCTTTTTCTAGGCTTCTTAAAGGCTTTCTTAATCACTTGATTCCTTCTCAATAGGATTGCAATGTGCAGGGTGTTGGGATTGGATTGGATGTGAATCTGGGTGTGTCTCTAGCTCCCAGATCTGAAGGTTTGAACGTTGTGCAAACGCCTGTGAAGGATCTTAGCTTTGGGGTTGGGTTGGTTAACCCCCCTTTATCCTTTGGCTCCTTTAGTGAGTTGGAAGCTACAACTTCTCCTGGGGGTTTGGATGTTGTTAAGGAACCCCTCCCTTTGTGTGAGGGAGATGCTGATACTTTGGTCATTTAGGCTCCAAATGTTGTGGTGGATAAGTGTATTGCTCCTGTTGGAAATGCTCTTATTGGGAGTTTCTCTGGCCTTCATCCTAATATTGATGTTGTTCATATCTGGACTCTAGTTAAATGGAATGCTTTTGGTCTGTTGCAAGTGACTGCTTTACCTAAAGGTTTCTTTCTTTTTTCCTTCAACTCCTTCAACAAAGCTTGGATGTCTTACATGGAGGGCCTTGGTTCTTTGGTAATTTTCTCCTCCTTTTGAAATGTTCAACTATGGGATTTGTGGCTTCCAAGGATTATTTTGATTGGTCCCCTATTTGGTTTAGACTCCCATCACTTCCTTTAGAGTTCTAGGATGAGGCGGTCTTTCATGGTATTGGTAAGAATTTTGGTTTTTTATTAGGCATGGATAGGATCACGAAAGACATGGAACGTTTAGTTTATGCTAGATTTTGTGTTTTGGTTGAATCTGGTAAGCTTCTACCAAATAAAATTATGATTTGTTCCAAGATGGGTGTGTGGGAGCAGAGTATTCTCTTCGATTCTTCCTCTTTGGTGTGGTCTCATTACCTTAGAGTTGGTCATTTTTCTTGCTCTTGTCGGGACTTCAATCTTGGGAAAACTTGTTCTGTTGGGAAGGTTTCAGGCTTTTCTACTATTTCTGATAAATTAGTTTTGGTGAACCCTATGGCTAAGGAGTTGGAAGTGGAAGATCTTGCTAATGTCCTAAAGGGAAGTCCTCCCAAGGATAATATTCCTCCTGTTAGGATGAATGAGTTTGTTTCTTCCAATATTTTTGGATTGACCCATCTGGATCAAGCTCCCCTTATGAGCTCTTTGTTCAGACACAATTTCAAACCTCCATGATTGGTGTGGCCCCCTTTGGTGGCCTGGAGCTGGTTGAATCCATTATTTCTCTACTTTCTGTGTGGGTTTCAGGTGCTCTTCAAAACCTATTTTTGTTGTTTGGCTCCCTTGTTGTTTTGTTGCTCTTGGTTCCTTCTTGGCCTTGAGGGATTTTTGTGTAAAGGGTACAAGACCCTGTAAATGTTGCTTACCTTATCAAAAACAATATCTATGCTTAGACAAAGAACCTAAGCTATTGACAGAATTCCATAAAGATATGTAGAACATACACATGAGATGGGAGAAAATATCTATTATTTAATCGAATCAAACCCAAATCAATTGAACAATATCTTAGGGAAGCAAAAGTGAAGGAGGTTACTAAACTATAGAGATGATATTGAAAATGTTTTAATTCAAAGAAGTCTATTCAGCTAGCTCCAGCCTGGCCTCTTTTCATTGCCATCTCCATCACCAACCTCGCCATAACCTTTCCATGGCACAATGATTTCTATAAGTGTTATTTCTACCTCATCTCTTCTCATATGTTGATGAATGTCCAAAACTCGTTCATGAGCTCTTATTGCAAAACAAGCATAAAATACATGATCAAGGGTTATGGGCTCTAGATTTGCACCCATAGATTGCATTTCTTCAAAAGTTTCTAAACTCTTTTAAACAACTCAAATTCTGTGTAAATCTTGTGATCTGGGTATTCTCTGGGAACGCCTCACTTTTGGTGGATTTTCCTCCACTTTTGTACCCTCTCCTTGCCCCCATGTGATTCTTCTCCACTGCAAAGCCTGCTCTTTATTGGCAGTACCCTATCCTTCAAAAACCATTATTCCACTCACCACTCTAGTGATGAGGCGTAACACTTCTATAAGTCACGCCAACACCACATCCAATCTTCTCCTACCTTCCAATCACACAACCACTCCAATCCCATCTATTATTCTCTTCCTATGTTAATATCTCCTTTGATGATAACATCTATCTATTATTCTTTGTTGGGCATCATATTTTTGTTTCAAAGCTCTCATTTTCACTTAGGTGGGGACAACAATGGTAATATTTGTGGACTTTCAACTTTCTTGAGTTAATCTTTTCATACTTCGACTCATCTCACCCAATTCAATCATCTTCTAGGTAATTTTCTTCTCCTTTCCTACAAATTTATTTTCTCTCTACCTTTGTCTCACATTTTTTCTCCAAAAAACCTCTATTGTTGATGTCTTAAGAGGGAAAAATAATATCCCCAAACTACTTGAAAGCATGCTTTTATGGTGGGTTATGAGTCCTTCCTCTACACACCACATCTTTTCTTGCATCTTGTAGTCTTATCATGCAGAAGAAGGGATCCCCATACCTTCATGTGACATTGGAGGAAAATGTTAGGGGTGCCATTCCACATTAATTGTGTAACCCCTCCTTCATATTTGGCCACCCTTTCTCGATTCACGCATGGTCTCCCCACCCTCTCTCTCCTTTACGTACATGCCCATACCTGCATTGAAAGCTCATATCCTTGTCCTCTTCTCCTATCATGGCATCCATAATTATGCCATTACTCTCATTAACTACCATTCAAGATGTTTTGATGGCGTGGGATTTGACACCTGCTACTCAAAATATATTTTTTTAACTAAAAATCTATACAATTTAATCCTAATAAAATATCACATAATTTGACGTGTGACAAAATGTCATGCCCTACTTGAGTAGTAGTGGAGAAAGAATGGATTAATATATGCAGTTATTATGATGTAATGAGAGTAGTGATGACTACATCCCTTTATTGCTTCTAGACAACAATTGTATTTCAAAGAAAAAATGAAAATGATTATGATTAATAAAATGCAACAATTTAAAGGTGTTAGTTTAGGATTAGAAATGTAATAAGCAGAAAAAAAATACAACACATAGACAATGAACACAACAAGATAGCCTGGGAAAAACCCTCCTACTCGAGGGAGAAAAACCCAGGAAGAAATGATCTCTCTTATATATAGAACAAATAAGAGCATAAATTTGCTTTCCAATCAGACCCTTCTCAAGGGTAAACTTGATACAATAAATGATGAAAATCTCTTCTTGATACAACTAAATATAAAAATCCTTGCAATCTAATCTGCTTCTAAAGATGGTGATCTGCTGCTAAAAGGAGAACATCTTGAAGGTGTGAATTGATGTACAAAATGAGATGAAATCACCTTCATTATATACAAGGATAGGTGACCTTTCCACTTGGTCAGCCCCCTTAGGAAATAAAGTATAAAACATTATTTGTTACAAGAAGGCTGACCTGCCTTAAATAAAGGGAAAATAGCTCCCGAAGCTATAAAACACTAACACTCCCTCTTAGCTAGGGAGGTATTTTCTGGATATCCTCGCCAAGAGTCTCTCAACATGATGTCATCGTGGAGTCTCTCAACATGACGTCCACAATTGCTACTCTCATGTGTGGAAAGAAACATGTGTACAAGTGTTCATCACAGAGTCTCTCAACGTGATGTCATCATGGAGCCTCTCAACATGACGTCCATAATGGCTACTCCCATGTGTGGAAAACACTAGTATAAGGGTCCATCATGGAGTCTCTCAACGTGATGTCGTCATGGAGTCTCTCAACATGACGTCTCATCTTAGTCTCAGAGATGAACAAGGGCTTGCACTTCATGTTTCTCTGTCTTAGAGAAATATACACTACAAGGGCTTTTACCTCATATTTCTCTGTCTTAGAGAAATACACACTACAAGGGCTTTCACCTCATATTTCTCCATCTCAGAGAAATATACACTACACAAATATTCATGACAATGCAACTCCCTCTGAAGCTCCAAGTACTTGCATCAACCTCTTGACCTCCTCGTCAAAGGTTGCCTCTATTGGTTTGTTAGACTCCCTCTGAATGTTATTTCCTCCTCTTCAAAGAAACTAATCACAATCTGTGAGGTTCTTCCTCTTCGAGAGATGTCTCCAATGAAGTTATGTGCCACAAACTCAATCTCAAGGCAACAAGCTATGTCTCCATGTTTGTTCATTTCTTCAGCCTGTGTGACTTCCTCATATGATGCATCAAGCAATCTATCATCATCCTTTTTCTCCTCGATCCATCCTAGAAGCATTTTAGAGAGATTAATAATAGTTCATAGAATCAAAGAGAAATACCAATGCTAGAAGCATACATGATTCACTATTCAATGTTATTGCATGAATTAATAACCACATAAAATTCATGAACATTATTTAAGGGTACAAGCATAAAATAATTATCTCTTTATGTTGGTACACCATTGACCTAGACCTGTAGCTATGTCTCATCTTTTCCACCTTCACTCAATGTTGCCATCAATTTACCCTCATCCTAATTTCATATCAACTGATAATGAAGACTCAACCCCAAAATTTTATTCAATCTCCAGAATGTCCACTGAGCTCTAGTAACTTGGATAACCTCTTGACAACTACCCAACATTAAGAATTCTTTCACATTTATGGGTTCAATAAAATTGCTTAACAACCACAGTAATTAGAGAACAACAAATATTGATTTGTTGAACACCAAATTAAATTCTTCCAATAATAACCTAGTAGGTTGATATCAATTCCTTGATCCTTCACTACAATAACAGTCACACCCTATGTTGAATAATTTTGTCCAAATAAGCTACTATAGGTGAAAGAAAATTCCACATCCTAGTTATTGTCACTTTTAGTCTCTTCTTTCACGTTTCAGACCAAAACTCACCAAGCAAACTCAAATCTTATGGGAGGAAGCTCAAATGTCATTGACACTCTTGAATACAGACTGAAACTATAGTACCAATGGTGTGCAGGTGAAAATATGGGCTAAATGAAGAATCACGTCCTCCTTGACTCCATGATCATAGTAGCAAATAACTTCAACAACATTCACATTAATATATATACATCTTTGTCTTCAAATGCCTTAGCATTCAAAAACTCAGCCTAAGAATAATATTCACATATACCGCACTCCTTGAAACATATGCAACTCATAATGCTCTCCAGGTATATTAATGGTCATATAAATCTTGTCGATCTTCAAGATCACTGACTCTATTGTGCTTACACAAATTTGATCAGGTCTTGTCTTAAACCCGCTCTAATACCATGCTAGTTTTAAGATCAAAAATGTAATAAGAAAAAGAAAAAAAACACATAGACAATGAACACAACAAGATACCTTGGGAAAAACCCTCCTACTTGAGGGAGAAAAACCCAGCAAGAAATGATCTCTCTTGTATATAGAACGAATAAGAGCAGAAATATGATTTACAATTAGACCCTTCTCAAGGGTGAACTTGATACAATAAATGATGAAAATATCTTCTTGATACAACTGAATATAAAACTCCTTGCAATTTGATCTACTTCTAAAGATGGAAATCTGTTGCTAAAGGGAAAACTTTTGCTTTGTAGAAATGTGAATTGAAGAGATAGTGAATGATGGATTGAATGATGAACTTGACCTTCTATATATACAAAGAAAGTTGACTTTTCATCTAGGTCAGCCTCCAATAAAAATACAAAATAGAAAATATTTATTGTTTATCAAAAGGTTGACTTGCCTTGGAGATTAAATTATCTTAATTTTTACTTAGGAGAAAATATCTCCCTTAGCTACAAACACTAACAAAAGGCAGGCGTCTATCATAAAGGCAACGATTGGAATGTTGCAATTAAGTGTAAAGATAATATTTCAAATAAGTTAACAAAGGCGATTGTAAAGATTAATTTAAGAACAAGTAGATTAGTGACAAATTTGATAATAATAATAAATATTACTATCCCTTAAACGATAATCATTAACAGATGGACATGCATCATGGATGAGTAAATATCATGAAGGGGGTGTCTATTAGCCATTTATAGATATACGAAGTGAATTCAATATCAGGGATCATTGAAAAAGGGAATAATAATTCTATCATCCTCTACTTGAAAGTTGAGCAATTCTATAAATCAAATGTATCAATCAGATTTAATATAAGAAATTGTAGGAATTTAATACAACAAATAGGATTTGGTACGAGTTTTAGAGATAGTGTGCAATAATTATTTTATGAATAAGTTTTGATTTCTCTCACATGCATATATCATAGTATTTTTGTAATAGATTAATATTCCTTTAGAATGAATAGATTATATATGTATATTTTATGTCTTTATCCTATGAACAATCAAACATAAGGTTGAAGGAAGCAAGTTATGGAGATGCAGTTTACGAGCTCTCCCATGCTAAGTAGCCCACCCCAAGGGTGGAATTGTCTTAGTTCGGGCATTCATGCTGCTTGGGGCCAAGAGATGAGTTGTCTTAGTTTGGAAGTTGTGTGCTCTTGGGCTTAGATGGGTTGAGTAGTTTACAGGCATCCCTTTCAAGGCTTTCCTATCAAGCCAAATTATGACTGGTTGTTAGGATGGATTCAAGGAGTCTCAATCATAAGGAGAATGGATAAGGAAACATGGATAGGGAATGCAGATACAAGTTTACCCACTAAGTAGCCCACCCCGAGGGTGGAATTGTCTTAGCTTGGACATTCCTTTCGCTTGGGGCCAAGGGGAAAGTTGTCTTAGTTTGGAGGCTACATGCTCTTTGGCTTAGCTGGGATAGCTTCGAGTGGACTTGTCATGTTTCTCATCCAATTCCTATGATGATTAAACTCACATTAAGTAATATGGATATGGTGTAGTTTAATAGTTATGTATTTACATGGTTCAAATATTTATATATGTTCGATCATATGAATTATATTCCAGTATTATCTAACATGATTACAAGAACTAAACCAAGATTTATCATACTTAAAGCATTTAATTAGTAACTTATAACCCTAAATACATTGAAACTTATGATTCTAGGGAAAGATTTAGGGCAATCCCAAAAAGGGACATTAAACAAAAACACCACCTACTTAAATTATAAAATATTTTATTCTTTATCTATTTTGAAAATACTTCCCACAAAATTACAATCAAGATGCCAAACAAAAGCACGAGTTCAAGATGGAAGGAAAATTGTAGTTGTGTAAACTTGAGAATGCACAGGTCATAAGATTTCTTTGTTATCTAGAAATATGTTTCTTACTGAAAATGTACAAAAAGCATGACTCATGTTTGACTCCTAAGTGCCCATAAGTTTCTAGGATCAAGATCAAGGAAAGGAGCAAAACTTTAGAAAACAAAAAAGAAATTTAGACTAAGTGATTCCCTTGTACTAATGAAGGACACATTAGCGGAGTCTCTTATTCGCAAGAAATAAAGGTTTGACCTGCTATATAGGAAGAGGGGAAGAAAAAATTACTCAACAAATAGATTAGGAGTTAGAACGCAAAGAATGAGATTGACCTATCTTATAATCAACTATTTTATAGGCTTCCCCTACTATAACTTAATAGAAAAGAGGTCACTAAAATCACATAAAATATAAGGCCTATGTACCATAGTATATTTTTTTGAGTTTCTGGCCAAGTCTAAGTCGTGTGACACAGTTTACATCTAAATTCATCCTCTTATTGGTCTCATATTGTTGTGGTGGCAAACACACGATTTGCAAACTTTGAGAAACCATCCAAATTTAGAATTCATATCCATCCTCAAACTCTTAAATATGAAAAAATGAATCAACACTCTGCCAACCCTAGAAGGTATTACAATTTAGTGATTATATAGACTCATCGTTAGAGAATTATGTATCCTCAAAGTATGTCTAGTGAAATAAGAAAAAAGTACTAGAATGCATTCCCAAACATGGGTTGGAGATGTCATCAGCTCATAACTTTACAACCAAAATATAGTTAAGGAAATGACAAAAATATAAAATTTTAATCACAAACACATGACTAACTCACAAAAGTTTGCTTCGAAATAGTTACAGGAATATAGGCCCTAAGGGCTAAACCTATGTCTTGGGGGCTCATCTCTGATGGCCTTGCCTACGTGACGCGTAGAGGCTTCGTAGTTCGAATACTTGAACTTAAATTAGCACATACTTTGATGGACAATAATAATGTATCTCACTCAAGTTCAACTCTCTAAAAAAAAAAATTGACAATAATTCAATTGTATAATTACCCTACAACTTTTAATTTGTTTAGCACCACAAAAAGGGGCGACATTTAAAAACTCATAAGTTTCATGTTACTCGCCCAAATATAAAAATTCAAATTTTTTTTGAAAGTTGGAAGAAGGAATAAAACTAAAAAGAAACTTTTTCAAATAACCCAATTGATTAGGAGTAATTTTGTCTACAACTAACTGTTAACAATCAGATATGCACCCTTTGTCAGATTTGCAAAAAATCAAACTATCTGTTGAAACATGGAAACTGTTTTCAGATGTGGGTGATCTATGTGAAAAGAGAATCTCTAGAGTGAGTTGGTTCTCTGAATGATGGATCCTATTCTAAGTGACATTGAGGTAAAGAGTTAGAAAGATAAACTGGCTTTAAAACTTATGATTGAAATTCTATCACCTAAAATTACTAACCAACTTTAAGAAGATTCTGATAATAACTCGCTCCCACCACTTCTTTAAAATTTGATTCTCACAATCTCACAATCTCACAATACATATAATCCAAAAGTGATTTGTGTAAAGGTTTAAAATAAACACAAATCATAACCTAAATTAACATGCAACTCCTGCAAATCACCTAACAACAGTAAGAAAAGAAAAGGATTCAACAGATTTGAATCATAAGACACATCAAATTACTATTGAAAATCATAAACAAGAACTAAGGAAGGAAAACTTTGCTGTTTTATTGAATGAAGGAATAAAACCCTCAAAACCTGAGTACAAAGAAGTTCACAAGCTCAAAAATGTGTAAGAGCAAGAAACTAGAATCTGAATTGAGAAAACACTAAGTTTTCTTCAAGATATATCCCCAAAACCCTAATTTGAGCTCAAGAAGAAAGCTCAAGGAAAATTATCAAAAACTGCCCCAAAAATTTGCACAAAGGCGAAAAAATCACACTTTTTGCATGTACATATTGAAAAGCTTCTCAAAATAGGTCAAATATGCTTTTAAAGTGAATAAAACACCTTATCTGTTCATCAGGAAGTTCAAATCCAACCAAAAGAAAGACCACTCACAAATTTGCTAAAAATAGCAAAGAATTAAAACAATTTATAAGATATTGCTTTATTCTTGCTTTACATGGCTTGCAGATTTAATATTCTCACAACTTGATTATTTTTTTGCAATTAAAGATTTTGGAAATCTTTTGCAAAACTTATTTCTCCAATTACAATGTTTGATTTTCTTAAAAAATCATAAAATATGGAATATTACCCTCTCATCACAATTGATTTCTATAAAATCAATTAAAAATATAAAGATGACTAATTGATTTCTATAAAATCAATTAAACAAATAAAATATCTAAGGCATATAATTCCTCTTTGACTAAAGCATAATTGACAAAATCCTAAAGTCTTAAGGCCATAAGATACTTCATTAAGTAAATTTAAAGACTTAGGAAAAACATAAGGTGGAAGCCTCTAAAATGCTCGACCTAGGGCATGCATAAGACATAAAACTAAGGCATTAATCCTTAAATGAAAATCCCACTTTCGAATTAGGGCATAGGAAGAACAAAAATTTGATGCAAACCCTAAAATTATCATTTCGCACTTGTCATTTTGAAAGAAAGCTCTATTGAGAGGAAAGATGCGCCACCACCATGCTAGGGTTTCATTTTGAAACCTCCATTTGAGCCTCCAATCTTTCTAATTCTGATTATATTCAGCCTCCAAAACTCATGGTAAGCTTCAACTGGCTTTTTCATTGTTCCTTGGCTTCTTTCAATGAAAGAAAAGGCCTCACAAGTCGCGGCTATAACATATTTTTCTGATGCATTTACTCCATTTTCTTGTGTTTTGTTTATGTTCTCTCTTGGTCGCCATTGTGAGAGCTCGACCCTTGCATTTGGAAGCTCTTGTGAGAGCTCGGTTGTGGCCCTTCTTTGCTCCTCTATAACCACGAATGGTAAGCTCTACTTCTTGGTTCGACTCTCATTCAAAAGAAAGCTTATGGAAGATTTAAATTTCTGCTAAAAGATCATTTTCCATTTATAAATTCATGGCCATTACGCAAGCTGCATTATTATGAGAGCTCTCTAATACATTTTTAATCATAATTTATGTAGAATTTCCATTGTTTTCTTCAGATTTGAGGTTTAGACAACGACCTCAAAAATCTTTTCTATTTTCAAATGAAACCTAGGACTAAAAACCTTCCTCTTGGTCGCGGCCAATCATGCACACAATGGGTGTTTTGTAACTTTATGGGCTCAACCCAAGAGATTATATTGTATATTCTACACTTCTGGAACAAAACCAATATGGGTATTTTCTATTTTGAAGAAAATGCACTTCTGAGACAAAAAACTCAAATGGGTATTCGATATCTTGAAGGAATACTGTTTATTCTGTGACTTTCTATTGAAAACCAATATGGCCCACCATGACATTTATGTACTCTATCTTTCTATCAAAAACCCCATGTGGGTTCCTCTGAAAATGAAAGAAAACATTTATCTTGTTTCTCTATAGAAATCCCCATGTGGGTATTCTTGAAAATTATACTATCTTCATTTTAATTTCAAAACCCCAATGTCGGTATTCAGTATTTTTTGAAGAAAAATGTTTATTTCTTACTAGAGCTCTATCCACCATGGTATTTCGTTTTCATTTATGTAAAAATGAAGCTTTTATAAGATCAACTATGTAATAGAATAAATGCTTTATTGTATCTCCATTTTATATTTCAAACTTGGCTGCCATGGAAGAACCCTAGCTCGACCTTGCAAATTTCAATTTCGTGCTTATATGTATAGCATCTCCCTTTGTATGAAATCACAATTTTCTTTTTGTTTCAAATGGGAAGAAATAAAAAAACCCCCAGGTGGGTTTCAAGCTTCTGTGAGTATTTGTGATCTGGCCCAAACCTCCAGTTGTATTTTCCTGGGACAGCAAAAACAACCTTCAGAAAAATGCAAAAAAATGTGTTGAAACTTTTCATTCCTAAAGGTGGACACTGTGATTTCACTTTACTTCACTTTCTTATGAACAAAAGTTTTCAGGTCTGTTGTTTTAAAAGAATGAGCACCTATCCTCCACTGTACAATTGATTGCTTGTAGAGCCAAAACCCATGTAATGTAAGCATGGTAAACGTTTGCATTTTGAATTTCTGTACTCCACACATTCCTATACTTCTCATTTCACTTACGTTGCTTCAATTTAGACCCTTTAAAGCTTTGTCCATTCTGGAAATGTCTTTTTCTTACTCAAATTCTTATCAAGTATTCTTTGAAAGCATACTTTGAATGATAGAACAACTCTTTAAAACAATGTACTTTTAAACTGTTTCCTTCTCTGTCAGCCAAAATGAAAGTGATTGTGTCTAACATACTCGATCCCTGTATTTTGTACTTGAAAAAGTTGCTTCTTCATCATCCAAACAGAAGACTGTATTGTATGTGTTTCAATCAAATGATATCATTGTTCCTCTTCTTGGCACTCTTCATGCATTTTTATGTTCTATTTAATAAAACTTTTCCATGCACTTGCTCTCTTCTCAAATGAAAATCTGAAACTCATCACATGTTCCTTTTATCGAACAGTGCTCTTTGTTAATGAGGCATTATGTATGCCTGTTCACTATCACCATCATGGGCATGAACACTATTGCACTTCTCATAATATCATGAACATCATGAACAAAACAATACTCATAGCAACAAACAAATAGCACAACAACATTTAAACTTGCAAGTGTGACATTGAGGAATCTCAGTTGAATTGATTAAATTCATTAAGTCTGTTGTTCACCTGTAGCTTTCAAAAAAGCATATTACTTGATTGTTATGAGTGAATAGTCGGCTTAATGGCTTTGATGAATGAAACTCTACTTTACTCTTTCATGAATACTTATGATGAACATGATGATTACATTCCTTCACTCAACCCCATCTGTAATACCAAAGGGGCAGCATTCCGAGCTCTACCCTTGTGGGAGCCCATTTTTCTCCACATGCTTGGTCTTCATAAGACAATCAGCTACATGAATTTTCCTATACCTACACAAGGAAACAAACAATGTTCACAAAAAAAAATATATGATGATGATGTTTCCCTTTTCAATTCATGTTTATGTTCTTTCCTTTAGTTGATTCTATGCATTCCAAGGATTGAAATATATCTCTGTTAGTATGGCATGTAGTATAGTTCATATCCCGAGCTCTTAATTGACACCCCTCTCAAACTTTTGCAGGTATATTCAGGAGTAGAAGCAAGATGGAGCAAGCTACGAGGCATCAACCGAAGATCAACTCAGGAAATGATAGATATGTCCCATGTTATTTGCTTCTCTCTTTCAGTTGTATATTTCCTTTCTTATAATGAATGGAACTGGCTAAAACCACGACTTGTGTGGATCTTTAAATTTCTTCTTTCATTTCCATTCTGAAAGAAATGCATTAAAATGCAAAGCTATACCATCATTTGTATTCTTGCAATCAAATGAAAACATGTAATGTGAATAACTTCATGAAATAAATGAAAGCAAAAAATGCTTTATCATTTGTATACTCAATTCTGTACTCCATTTGATTTGTAAAATATTTGAGCACTACTTCTAAAACTCAGTTTTCTCAAAACACTTGCATAACTGTCACTTGATGAATGATAAATATAGTGCAAATAACACATAAGCACATGTAGAAATAACTGTTCTTTCACTTTCAAATATAACAATATTTAATCAGCTCCACCAATTGAGTTCTAGCGAAAAATTGGTAACACTAATCTCACTAGATTCCTATAATATGTTGATTCTCAATGAAACAAGGCAAAATTTAAAAAAAAAACATAGAATTCACATTTCTTAATGAAATTTAAAACTTTAAAATGTTTTGAAAAGCTAGAGAGTAGAGTAAAACCCCGAAAGGATTTTTTTTGTGTTCATAAGGAGATGAGAGAATTTTTATTTGCAATCAACCTTATCATTTAAGAAACAACTCACACAATTAGTTCAACATAAGCAAAATAGTACATTCAAAAATATGGCAACTTAATGGTTATTGTTGCATTTAGATATATGGTGCATATAATGATATAGAACAATACAAACACAAGAATCCATGATAGAATGTATCCATGAAATTGAGATGGAGTGAGGCATTTACCAAGCTGCAACTAGATAGATTAAAATTCTAGAGAGAGAAGCATAACGTGCAAGTTTAGGGATAATCCCCTCAAATCATATTACATGCTCCTCCTCAAGTTCTATCATCATTGATGAGATCAGATAGTGTTTAAAACACATGAGAAAATTAAAGACATTGAAGACGCAGTAAAATTTGAAGTCATAATGTTTAATGACTTTATAATGTGATATGGAAGGACAATATTGTAATGCCCCAAAATTTTACACCAAAAAAAAAAAAACCAACTATTTTTTTTTCGAGTCTTAATCTAATCAACCCTGAAATTGTCATGATGAGATAACGTGATTTCAAGCATTTAATGGACAACCATGCATGCACATGAAAGCTTCAATTTCCTTTTCAAGACACTTCTTATTTATTTAATGCACACACTAGAAAAGACAGCTCAACCATACATGCAAGACACATCATTCAAAATTGAAATAACAAAGAAGAAGATATCCCCATGCATGTTATCGCTTATCCAAACAAATGGCAGTAATGCAATTCTTTCCAACACCAGCAAGCTTGATAATCAGCTCCTCAAGAGTGTCACAAAGATCTCTCAATTTGATAGCTTACTCCTCTCAAAAACAACTTTCCTCTCAACAAATAGAACTGTCACTCTTTCTCACTCACAATGTAAAATAGAGTATAGCTGGAAATAATACATAAATAAGGAATTGTAATGAAGTGTAATATTGGGAAAGAATGTGTCCCTTCAAATGAAATGGCTATGCTATTTATAGAGTATCTTGGTAACCTTTTAGCCTACAGTTTAGGAATGACAATGGAAAACAAAATCCTATACAAAGAAACACATGAAACTCAATGAAAAGGTGGCGATCAAACAAGCGTATACTTAGCAAGAACTCCAATAGATCGACTTCCAAAATTTCTAGCAAATAAAGACTCATTCAAATTTTCATATGCTCAATTCGAATTAACTTAAGCAATAGACATCTACAACAATTGAGTTTCTAGAGGTGGGGCCAAATTCATCCACACTCCTCACTTGTTGGTGTTGTTTCTTTTCCATTAGAAACAGTCAACTTCCACTTTGCAACATCAAGTAGTCATCAACAGGGCTTGGTAATGAGTCGGCTAAGACATTAAATACATTTGACAAAGTCATTGATAGTTGTGTAAAATCATGGCAGATATGTTTACTAAGTCAAAGTTAATATCTATTAAAGGCATCGACCAAATCCATACTTGTATCAATATAAGACAACAACTTAACATGCATTACATATGTTTCATATCGTGTGACATTGTGAGTTAAACTTGACTTCACAAAACATAGTCATAAACAACTTCAATCGGTCTCTAACAGGACTCAAGCGTTGCCCTCTATTCACATTCTATACAATGCTTAGAAAATATGTAATCTGTTAATTTTATGAACAAAGATGCAATTAAGCAGAAAACACAACACATAAACAATGAACACAGTGATTACCTTGGGAAAACCCTCCTACTCAAGGGAAAAAATCCCAGCAACAATATTCTCTTATATATATTAGAAGAAAAGTGCATAAAACTGCATACAAAATCAGACCCTAGAATAGGTCGAGACTTATACAATAAGATATGTAACTTCTCCTTGAGATGAATGGTAACACTTCTAAAACGAATCTACTGCTAGGAGGAAAATTGTTGTTGTTGCTAGAAGATGTGAATTGGAGATTGAATGAATTGTGTTAAAATGAGAGGACTTTATCCTCTTTAAATACAATGCTAGGTGACCTCCTTACTAGGTCAGATCTTGAAAAACATAAATATTATTTATGAAACAAAGTTCGAACTGCCTATAGATGATTGTATTTAAGGAAAATAGCTCTCAAAGCTACAAAACACTAACACCCCCTCTTAGGTAGGGATGTATTTTCAAATATCCTCATCATGGAGACTCTCAACATGATGCCGACAATGGCTACATCCATTTGTGCAAAAAAAAATATCTAATTCTCAGAGATGTACAAGAGTTCATCATGGAGTCTCTCAACATGATGTCCACAATGGCCACACCCATTTGTGGAAAACACATCTTAGTCTTAGAGATGTACAAGGGTTCGTCATGGAGTCTCTCAACATGACATCCACAATGGCTACTCCCATTTGTGGAAAGAAACACATCTCAGTCTCAGAGATGTACAAGATATCCTCATCATGGAGTCTCAATATGACGTCTTATCTTAGTCTCAGAGATGTACATGATATCCTCGTCATGAAGTCTCTCAACATGATGTCTCATCTTAGTCTTAGAGATGAACAAGGGCTTGCACCTCATATTTCTCCATCTCAAAGAAATATGCACTACAAGGGCTTTCACCTCATATTTCTCCATCTAAGAGAAATATACACTACAAGGGCTTTCACCTCATATTTCTCCATCTAAGAGAAATATACACTACAAGGGATTTCACCTCATATTTCTTTGTCTCAGAGAAATATACACTACAAGGAATTTCGCCTCATATTTCTCTATCTCAGAGAAATATACATTACAACAAATCTTCATGATGATGTGACTCCCTCTGAAGCTCCAAGTATCCACATCAACCTTCTGACCTCCTTGTCCAAGATTGCCTCTGTTGGTTTGTCAGACTCCCTCTGAATGTCTTTTCCTCCTCTTCGAGGAAACTAATCGCAATGACAATCTGTATAGGTTCTCTTGATGATTACCAATCACATGAGCTGAATTTATGCTAGAGTTCTTCGACCATGCAAGAACCATAGACTATTGTTCAAAATTAGGAGGACTTGATTTCAGTTGTACCAATGTTTAGTGTCTTCACCCTTCTCAATCATCTTTGTTGATGCAAAAACTCCATCCAAGGCTCACCCAACCTTTTGCCCTCGAGAGATGTCTCCAATGAAGTTATGTGCCATCAACTTAGTCTCATGGTTGCAAGCTAAGTCTTCATGTTTGTACATTTCTCCAACCGACATGACTTCCTCACTGGATGCCTCAAGCTCTTCCTCCTTTGAATTCCTTATGCAACCTTTGATAATTAAACCATCATCCTTTTTCTCCTTGATTCATCTTGCATTTTAAGTAGATTAATAATAGTTCATAAAATCAAACTACCCCTAATACAAATGAAGCATGTAGTCATATGGAAAATATCATTAAATAGAACAATTTGAAGGAATAATAGAACTTATCTTTGTGTAATCAGAATCTCCTTAAATGTTGCACTTAAAATCCTCTTCAGGTCTATTCTTCTCTTTCCTTTAGACCTTCTCCTATGAATGCATTAATTTTCCTTCAATTTGCTTGAATCTTCACTTTAGATCTACATCTAAACTCTACTTTAAATTTCCAAAGTTATGAGCTCATTATATTTGTATGCCAATGCAAATCATAGAAATAGTCAACAAGAATGGCTCTGAGGCTTTCTCAGCTAAATAAATGGCATTTCCTGCTTCATTCATAGCTTCAACGGGTACTAGGCTAGAAGCAAAGTGATACTCATATGACTTACTCATCAACCCACTAAGAGAATTCTCCAAGTGCTCTGATGTTGCAGCCTTAGATGCATATTCAGTGGTTTTAGATGTACTGAAGAATTAGATCGCACATGAACTAAAGACCCAATTGTAGGGGAATGGTTACTTTCTGTGGAACATGGCCTGCTGCCACCATGTGGACTAGAAAAACGTGCATCTTCTGCTCCAAACCTATTTCTAGTAGCCTCATTGTCCAAACTCTGAACACCATTTCCACTAACTTTATATTCTGAATAAAATTTTCTATTTGAACCCATAGATATTAAAGAATCCCTAGAATTACCTAGACTTTGTGCACTTCTTGTATTATGATAAGGATTAGAAACCTCAAAACTATTTTCACTACACACGATTCTCTCTTTGAGGTGGCTGCCACCATACTTACTTTTAGTATGATCCATAACAAATGATAACTACCTTGGGATCAAGTTTCCAAGAGCAACCATCTCACTCCTAATAATGTCCGCACGAACTTCAGATATATTACAACTAACATATGCATTACCACAATTTTCCACATTTGAACCAAACCTTCCCTATGCCAATTCTCCAAAACTTTCTCTAGCAGTTTCTACATATAATGGTAGCTTGATGACAACACTATTTCGTGTTGATTCAATCAAAAAATATTTTGTAGCATTTGTTTTCCCTACCTCTATAGATAATCCCTTCCTACTATCCACATAAATATTCCTTCTGATATCATCAACACCATACATATCCCTTTCGTCTTAGCTATTCTGCTTTGTGCTAACTTGGGTTCAGTCCATCTGCCCATGCAATCAGACACAACACCACCATAGCCTACACTCCCAAAATCCAATCCATCCTTGCAACCATCACTCAAAGAATCAAAATGTTGAGTCTGGTCAAATCTATCAGACAACCTTGGACTGCCATCTACTAGATGAAACCTTGTCCACAACACTCGCTTGAGTAAACCTCAATGCTACAGACTACACAAAACACAACCATGAAGATAAATTCTCATTTACAACAGAAGGATCCGATTCTCAGCAAATTACCCAAGTATTTCCATGGTTGTCACCAGATTCAAGCAGCAATCCATCATAGCACAATTTTGATGCAACCATTACACTTTTGAGATCTGGTTTGGGCTTGTTAACCCATCGAAGGCGGCAGGACTTACCGATGCAAGGAAATAAACCCTTGGCTTGAATGGAACTCCAATCAAATAGCCCATGCTTCCTCACATACTCCAAGTTAATATCTCATCTTCTTCTGCCATCCATGGTCCTTTCCTCACTACACTATGTCCTCCACCATTATTATTATTATTCCCTTTCCTTTCACTATTTATTGTAGTGCCTTCTTCAATGCCCTTCATGACGCTCTACAACTTCTCCATATCTCTTTAGGAATGCATACAACCCTAAATGACCAAATTTATTTCATTGAAGAAAGCTTAATGTTCACGAAGAAGGGGTTACTAGAAATGACTCAAAGCTGCACAACATAGTTATGCTTATAATCTCTCTAGCAGGTAGTTATGCAGAGAAAGATGATGAGGGATCTTGATATCTGAAAGCTTTGATTTGTACAAGTATTCTCCTCACTGCAGTGGCTCACTAATGAACAAGGGCTTGCACAATGCTTTAGTCAAGATTCTAAGCTTTACAAACTAAGAACATCAGCTCTAATATAAACTTATGCGCCTATGCAAACAGTGCCACAGTAGTCTTGAGCGCTTATTTTGTATAAATACACATTCTCATATGTACTCATTTATATTTTTCTTATCTCATAGTATGTTCTAAAGTATATAAGGAATGGCTTCCATAAGCCTCTACATTCTTGGCTCAAATGGTTTACTTTTACTGGTTACTCGACCAAGATCTTCTCCCGAGTGATACTTCCCCTCTACCTAGAGGAATGGAACATATACCTACATCCACTAACACATGCACATGGTAGTCAATTGTTCACAATATATGTAGTATACATAAAACATCTCCAAAGTTAGAATAATAATTCAATAACGATCCATTTCACATATATGTATTTATTTTGACACAACATCAAAGGTGATAATATACATTCATAATGCATTGATAACCAAGTATAAGCACAATTTATACATCTCCATATTTCACATTACATTCACATTTTACCCTACATAGTAAAAGTAAATAGTAATTACACAATTTGGGGTGTAACATTCAAGCTGGCTATAGCATTCTTACTTGTCAATACAATCTGACCAATGAGAGCTTAGGTAGATGTGGGTGAACTACCACTGATAGGTTGGTGGTTATTTAATAGACAACATAATACACATTGTCCATTAACAAGGAAAAATAAATGAATACTGTCATTCAAGAACAACTTGCACCGATCTACCCACTTTCACCAACTACACTATTACACACTGACACAAGATTTGCTTGAACCATTATTTGTGTAGGAGGCATTCGGTGTCTACACCTACTACGTGTAGAAGCCGTTTGATCAATATTTACATCTTTGCAAGGATTGTGGCCATAGCTAAGCCTACTACCATCACTATGTTTGTATTCAATGTCTTCACCAGCTTCCTTTTGTATAGTTATGCTGATGCCAGCGAAAGGAGTCTAAGGTTTTATTTATTTTATTTTTTTCTATGTTTAATTTGTTCTTGCCTTTACTTTGATTTCATTGTTTGCGTAACTTCAACAAAGCACTTCAACAGACCACATGCCAGTGACAGCACAATAATTTATGATAAGCTGTGTTGCCATTCACAATAGTGGCACCCATGATATTTCTCATGTACTTGCTATTGTTCTGAGATGTTTACTACTTTTATTCCATTTGTTACGCCTTGTAGTGGTTGGAGCGATGCCTAGATCAAAGAACTAAACAACAATTTTGACTAAGGCAACAAATGCACTCGGTCTATGTAATGCCAATTTCTTCAACATGCTCACAAGTCACACAACTTAATTAGATTGTTGAGAAGATCATCTCGAGAGAAGTCACCTTGAGGAATGGAAAAGGTTGTAGGATAGGTACAAAATGGCTTACTAAGGAGGTTGGTGTTATAAATATATATATAGTTACTTCATTTATTTTATGACACCAAAATGAAAGCTTTTCCTATAATATTTTTGCTAAAAGTTTGCAAGCCCAAAGACCTGGAAACCTAAATGGGTGTGGGTGCATATTCCCCATAAACAATTAACTATAGAGGAGACCCATTGTGGTTCTCTAGATGCCAACTTTAAATAATAGAAGATAAATTCTACATTCTCTAAGGTATACTATTTCAAAGATTGGTACATTGTTTAATAGTTGAGTTTTTACTTGACTGGGTTTTTGGTAATATTTGTTTCCCTGCAGATTAGAGGGAAAGGTGACTTTAAATTCAGGAGTAGTGGGAGGTGAACACTAGATATGCAAAATCTTGTAGATATTATTTCATTTTGTAAATCTCTATTATTATTGTAGGATACATAGGTGCACAAGGTTGACTTAGTCTTGATAAACATTCTGTTGTTCATTTTTTTGTTCTTTTCTTTTGTAGGTTTTACAAAGGCCATGAGGGGCTTGTTTCTAGATAAAAGCCTCTGGTTTACAAGGCTTCTTTTATAGTCAACTCAACCCACCATAATTTTCTAGTCTCTTATCAACATGTAACACATTCTTGTTTGTTTTATTTTTGTTTTCTTTCTTAGCCACATAGATGACTTCAGATTTGGAAAAATTGAAGTAAACAAGAACAATAAGTCTACTTTATTTATTTATTTATTTTCTCCCTTGTAGAATAACAAATCTCTGAATACAAGAATACACTAAGCATCGTTTCAATGAACAAAAGAGGAATGTATGCATACTCGATTGATTTATTAGCATACCCATTCAATTTTCTTATTCTGATAATAAACTAGGACAATGGCTTTTTTGGTGTCTATTTTGGAGCTGAATAATTTAGTTGCATTACTGTTACAACATAAGCATAATTTAACTCACACCCACTTGGTTCTAAGTACACTATAATCAAGAAACATTCCAAACCCATTTATTTTAGTAGTAACTATAAATAGAGTTTCTTTTAAACTTGATCCTCCCAATAGAAGCTAACTGCCCCTACAAAAATATTTCACAAGGTTTATTTTAACTGTTCTTTGGTCTTGCAGTACTAGAGGGTTTGAGGCCTAAGTGCATGATCTTCCTTTTCAGGTCACAAGTTTGGTCCATAGAGGATTTTCCCTCTACCCATATCAAGATGTAGCTTTCTCACATAAAATCCTCATGATTCAATTGATACTCAAGAATGAAACAACTAACATGCAAATCAAGATAGACTCTACTCTTTCCATTCCTTTCCATGTTGCATCATAACACTAGCTTTCCATAACATAATAAACAAATTCAAAGAAATACAATGAAGGAAACACAACTGATTAAGACTTGCTCTCCACACTACCATAATGGCATCATGGAGCCTCATGGACTCTAGCCATACCTGGGTGATCCCACAATAGTGGTTTACAATTTTTGGCCAAACTAGACACAAATTATTATTTTTAACTAAATCTTCACATTCGAGCACCTATAGCGGCTAAACTATGATGGATTTGAAGATGATGCAAACTAGAGTCTCATCACATTTTTTTTTTAGATTCTAAGAATATTTTTTTCAAAATTTTTGGAATCAGATTGCACTTCTTTTTCCATCTCCCATGAAAATTAATTTTTTTTAGAAAATAACATTTTTAAAAAGTGACACACACCGTATAACGTATAGCTTTTTTCCATGAAGGATAAAATTCTAATTATTTTGAATTTAGATTTGTAACTCTAATATCTAGTGCTTCCACTTGATTAGATAGTTTTTTATTGAATATTTTTCTTTAATCAAGTTTTGAAGTCAAACCAACTACAATTGAGACATAGCACGACCGTATAACGTGTAACTTTTTTTGTATATATTGAAATTAAATTTTTTTTGTTGGATCAAGGACTTCAATAGCTGGTGCACTCATATTTTTCAAAATTTTTTTTTTGATAATCTACTATTTTTCCACATGTGTAGAATAGAGACCTTCATTTTCGATGAAAAACCTATGTATAATAAAACTAAAAAAAAAATACATAGTAAAACCAAAACATATTAAAATTATATTCGTTGGATAGCTCGTTCTGAGGACTACCTGATTATAGTTGGGTTTGTGAAGACTCCTCCATTTTCATCCTCAACCCGAGCTTCGAAGCGTAAAAAATTAGGTTTTTAAAGTCCTTGAGGGGGAGAATGAGGGCAAAGGGGGGTTCGATCGAACCTGGATTTAGCCGAACCCCCTTCCCAAAAGGGGATTTCAATATTTTTTTGTTTGTGTGCATTAATTTGGTTCGCTTGAACCCTGGTTCAACTGAATGCTTTTTTGGTTCGTTTGAACCCCCAAAATATTTTTTTTTTCCATGGGCTCTTTTTTTGTGAGTTTTCCTTCATCCATCAAATTGTAAACCATTATTGTGGCTTCACCCACCACCAAGCAAGAAATATTTCAACCCCAAGATGATGAATGGGGTCCTCTCAAACTTTTATGAAAGGAATAAAAAAAATAGAACAACATTTTTGTTTCAACAAACATATCACTCTCTTGTAACAACTGAACAAGGGAAAATGAAAATAGAAAAACTTATCTCTTTGCTTTAGGTGTTGGACTTTAACTCTATTATCCCTCTTTCCTCTCCAACCAAGCCATCTAAATCACTCTCTCCCCAACAGGACTCCTCCTCTCCTCTTCTCATTCTTCCTACCATCTTCTCTGAAGTTCTCCAAAAGGAGAAGTGGGTAACACCCCACTCATTCTTCCTCTCCAAATATATAGAAGCTTCAAAAATTTCAACTCTTGGATGGAGAGGTGTGGAGTGTACTTCTCTCCATCAATGAAGGTCCTTTCCCCATTAATGAGAACCTGCATTTGGACAACCATTCAATCTTCCCACCCCATCCTCTTCTCAAAATTCATCACTCTTCATTATGAGAGCTTTTCAGGGGTCAAATCATGTTGTAGGGGAACTATTGTATGCCCACTTGACCCCTACCACTATGGTATAAACCCTAGGGGGTTTTTTTTCGCACCCTAACAAAAAAATTGACCAACAACTCTCATCAATTCAACATATTAACTTTATTTCTTTCTAAGCTCTGAAAGGGGGGGTCAAATTTATACCCTCAAGAAAAGTCTTTTTATTTGCTCTCGATGGTTCACCCTTCCCATGCTAACATCATTACCTTCTTGCACAATACCAACACAATCATAAGTAACAATTAGATATCACATAAATTTGTTAACTGAATATTTTATACTTTAGCTATATAATAATCTAATTTAAGGTTATTGATAATATTTAAAAAAACAACTAAAATGACATTAATCCAACAAAAAATTCAACATTAACAACAACAATCAATAAACCTGCTACAAAAGTTACATGTATGGAAATTGAAGTTAGAGGAAAGGATGTTTGCATAAATCAATCATCAAGGAAAACATAAAGTAGAGGAAAGACAAGTTTAAGAGGAAGGTCCAACTTCTTTTCTTATGCCAACAATTAGAATTTTAAGTTAACCAAGATACATTATCATTGAGAGGTTTGTTTTTTGAGGTTAGAGTAAATGGTCAACAATGTCATATAAATTGTTTTCAGCAAAAAATTTCTGACATAGATTCTAAATAGAAGCTAGATTCCTTAGCAAAGAAAAGACTCACAGATAATAAATTTCTATCAAACTAGAGTTTGAAATGCTCAATATATGAAAGCATAGATTGGCTCCTACAACTGTATTTTATGCAATAAGGACACCTACACCCTCTTCATTCCTTGTGTAACAGTATTCTATAGAAATAAATTTGAACTATAAGTGTAAGGCCACTTGTTTCGTACTACCAACAAGTCTAAGAATAATAAAGAAATAAATTTTAACTACATCGTGCATCAAATATTAGGTGATTAGTTTCTAGTCTCAAGTCTCAAACATATATTATAGAACTACATTACTCACCATAAAAAATTTCTCCAATTCACTTTCATGACAACAAAGTTTAGCAACCATCCTAATATTAAATGTATTTAGTAGATGTATGAAAAGGTCTTACACTTTATATCGGAGCATAGTTGCAACATTGGGATCTTTGGCTAGTGTTACCCATGTGATGTTGGTTATGTGAGTTTCCATTTTGTGCTCTTCTTCTTGTTGTGATTGATTTTCAAAATGACCTTATGAGGTCTCGGCCTTGATTTCATCATTCTTTGATAATTAGGGTTCAAAAAAATACTAATTAAAAAGGAATGATTATGTTGTTAGATTTGTTTATTATATATTCTCTTGTGACTGATGCATTTGATTATGAGATAAATGATATTGCATCCATATACTTGATGTGAGAAAAGGGTGGTGAAGTGATAATGATTTATTTAATTACAATCTAATGATCATGTGCCTTAACTATGATTGTGCAACGAAGCCCTAATCTATGTGCATTGTGGTGGTTTGAAAATGCACTTCTTTCTAGAATATGGATAAATGAATTTCTTCCAAAAGTGCATGTTGCCTTGCTGTCAATTGAATGCATGTTTGTATAATTTATTTAGATATGAAATAAAGATGTTTGATTATTATTAAAAAAAAATGGGTAAAAGACCTTGCTCCCAATGTTGCATTTGTATCATAGGATGTATGTATGACCTGATTTGTGGAATCAATTAGCATTGGGTAAAGCTTAGAGATAAAAACAGAAATAGTGGAATCATATGTATAGTAAATAAATAGTAGTGGTGGTAAGAGAATGAATGCATCATTAAAATTATCATTGTTAATTTTCAAATCTATGTTTATTCCATCTTTGCATGATATGCCTGAAATGTAAATGTTAACTCATTATATCTTGATTTGTGATGCATTTCTTAAATGCATGATTAAGTGAAATTCTAGCGAAAAGAATTTTGTGCTTGTGGTGTTAATAAACTAGACTATGTTTTCCTTGTCATGCGTTGAGCATTGAGTAGCTTTGGTGAGAAAATATTATTTTTGATAAGTGTCATTAGTTAGAAAATTTGAATGATGGTATCATGTTAAAACGCAATGGAATGTCAAGGTATGTTAGGAAAGGTTTTATGTAAATGTGTGTGTCTATGTGTGCATTATGTTACACTACCCTTTAAATAACGATGTAACTCATGGATCCTGCATAGTTTAGTATATTTTTTTGTATCATTGAGATAAATTGGATTGTAGGGTGATACTTTCAATTTCGTATCTATGAATAGATTTTGCATATATTTGAAAGAGTAATACTAGTGGATGGTTCTTGAAAGGTTTATGGAAGCATGGATAATTATATGTAAGGCAATGGTCATATAGCATTAAAAGGTGAAATTTGGAAAATGAATTTATTTTGTATACCTTGTGGATGTGAATACTTTGTAATAGTGCTTATGTTGTGCATTATGGCAAGTTTTGTGATAGATCAAGTTGTAATCTAATTAGTGTGAGTCATACATATTTGTCTCATATGGAATGTAGTGATAAAAAAAATTCATAGTTAATATGATTTGGCATGTGGAAACCAATAATTGATGTGTATTTGTCTCAAGTGTGCGACACCAAGGTATCCAACTTGGGGTAAGGGTCGGTGGATGTCAAGTACAATCCTTATGTGTACCCTTACTGATTTCAGTTTGTGTGAGCTAGTCAATTGTGAAATAAATTAATCATGTTGTGTATGTGTACGTGTGTGTTCAAATGAAATGTGATATCTCATATGTGTAAGTATTGTTCTTATATAAAATGTGTACCCCTAGTGTATGGCTCCCCTACGGGATTGAGAGCCTACTAGTGTAATTAGGGGTTGAGAGATGGAGAACCTCCATCAAAATCTCAAGATTTTAGATGGACGTTAGTTCCCATAAGTCTCCTGTAATACCCCTCGTGTTACTGTTTGGACTTGATATTTTATGTGGTTTTGCTTGATACTTTGAGACTTTGATAGTTACTATTTATTGGTTGGATTGGTGGATTGGATAGTTTAGACTGCTTGATGACTATGCTACTTTATTTGATGACATAGATATTATGATATGACATTATGGTTACATTTGATTTGGTGATGTTTAATTTGATTTCAGTAGTATATTGTGATGCAATGGATTAGTAATCATTTTATGATGATATGATGTGATCAGTTTAGTTTAGCAATGTTACTTTATACTTGATGTTGTAATTGTTATTATAGTTTTGGTGAGGGGACAATGTAGCACCACTCGTTTGCGAGTGCCCTACTACGTTGTGATTCCTTCTCATGATGTGGTGTATTTGATTATATATATACATGTTGTACACAACCTTGTTTGTATGCAGGAATTGTAGGAACAAAGTCTCGATTCCACCTGCCTTGGCAGGACTGGGCGAGCATCAAATTAACCCAATGGGCATGAAGTTGAAACAGAGATGAAAAGGAAGTCACCCCGTCCCAAGTTTGTCAACCTGTTTTGTGTCTAGTGGTATTGTGCGTCTTTGACCTTTATCATTTTGCATTTTATGATAGTTGTTTTGTGTGAAAGTAATTATGTTATTTATTTTACGTTGGTGTTGTAGTATGATGTAATTTAAATAACTAAATGATTATAATAAATGTTAATAATAGTTATTGGAATAGTTTTTATTAAAATATAATATTAAATTAAAAGCCATGCAATTTATTAAAGATAAATAAATTGAAAGGTGTAAATTAAATTATTTAAATTGGTATTTAGATAATTTAATGAAAATAGCATGTTGAGGATAATTAATGGAATAAAATAATTAAATAAGTTAAACTGTGTGAATTGCAAGTATAAAAATTAATAAAAAGTGAAGAAGATAAAAAACAAAAGTCTTGATTCAAATGGAAAAAAAGAAAGAAAAGAATAAAAGGACCAATGAATGTTGAGATATTTTAGCTGAAAAGCTGGTGAAGAAATAGAAGATTTCTATTCATCCTGTTTTTTTTAAGTTTTCAAAAAAAAAAGATATCTTTTTTATTTAATAGGAAAAATGAGAGGTTTTCATTCACGGGAAAATTGACAGAAGCTTCAAAAATTATTGAGTTCTAGAAAAAATTGCATCTTCTATTTGGTCTCTGTAAAAATTGTTTCCCTTTCATTTTTATGGAAAAGAGGCTCTTCTGAATAAAAGATTTAGATTAGAAAATTGATCAAGGAAACTGGTGGAGAAGTTCTGAAGAAAGAAAGGGAAGCTCTTCAAAAAGGCTGGTTGAAATCAAAGGAAAGCTTCATCAATTCTCTGCAACTACAGGACTCCAGGTTCCTTTATTGATCTTCTATTACTTGTTATATTGAAAATAGCAAATATATATATATTGTTTTGCAAAAGAAAATCATTTGAAGTTTATTGAATAGTTGTGTAACAATAAATGAAAGAAATTTATCATTTGTGTATCTAGAAATGTTCTAGATTACATAATTTTGTTTATATGGAAAAATGTTTTCCTCTCTGAAATAGATGAATATATATATATATATATATATATATATAAATCTATATATATATATATACATACACTTGAAGATATATATATATAGATAGATTATATATATATAATAAATATATTTATTGTTTTCTTATGAGACATGTTCTTGAATATATATATACACACACAATGGTGTATACACATATATAAATATATATATCTGAATATATTAAATTTAGTTCCAAAAAAATCGTGGGCCGAATTCATACGAATGTCGGCATTGATTGTCTGACTTTTCTTTTGATCTTAATGAGGTTGAGGGGGGGACGGCTGGGTTGAGGGGGGAACGGCTGGGTCGTACCCTCCCCTCCTCCCCATGGGTTGCGTTGGGCTGCCCACAACAGTCCATAGACTAGTGTGCAGCAGCTGTATGGGCTGTTGTGCGTAGTCCATGTACAGCAGGGAGGGCTACGAAACTTAGTTTAATGTTATCTTTTTTGTTATATATAATATATATATATATATAAATATATATATATACAGGTATATATTTAAATGGGTATTTGCTCAGGTACTGTTTAGTCACCCAGAAAATTAAGCAGATCAGAGTTATTTTATAAATTATACAAAACAAAATACTTACATATATTTATATTTTGTATACATATATATATATATGCATTTATATATATATATATATATATATATATATATATATATATATATATATATATATATATATATATATATATATGAAATATAAATGAAATGATATATTGATTCTTTTATGATTGTGAAATTATGAATTATGAGTGTGATGGTTAATGGAAAAAGGAAAGTTATATATATATGTCAGAATGATTATTGCACTTTTATTTCAAAATAATATTAAGAAAGATGGAGATTAGTAAACAGAATAAACAAATTGTTAAACATTGTGCGAAAATTATTATGTTATTCTATTTGTAAATCAGCTTGATTTCTTTATTTCATTAGGTCATTGTTGTGATTTTTTCGATGTGGGAACCCAGTTTTCTTTAGGGAACTGCTAGGGATACTATGAACCTTAGGCTTCCAGAGGCTTGGGCTTATTTGTTAATCGATGTATCTCTCTTTATGTACTTTTGATGTGGCAAGTTATTGAGTATCATTATTTTGAAAGGGTTGTACGAGAATTGTTGAGACTCTGATTATGTGCTTTTAGTGAGATGGGTAATGCCTCGCATGTTTTTCTATTGAGATTTAATGTTCATTTTATGTGGTACAACCCTTGGTTTTGTATATGTTTTGGGGTCTCTAGGGAGAGTGACTCTTCGTGGGGGTCGGCGCATCAAAAGGAGGAAGGGCCAGGATAACCCACGTAAGAGTTAGATTAAAAAGTGGAAACCTAATAAAAGAATTTAGGGGGATGGGTAGTAATAACATAATAAGATAATCTTGGATACCTCATCTATCCATTAGGGCTTTCACAAACTAATGGTAGACTGAGAAGGTCATGGTTGGCAAGGTCGTTACCTCGTCTTCACGAGAGGTTAATGGCTCTGCATGAGTCACCCTATGGGACCGGCGCCTCAAGTAGGAGGAAGGGCCAGGATAACCATAGATGGGGGCCGACGCCTCATGTAGGAGGAAGCGCCAGGATAACCCATGTAGGACTATGCAATGACACTCTCCATTAGTTGCCCTTATACTTGCTTTCTTACTTGCCTCTAGAAGTGGTTAATGGTTGTTGCCTTTGATTTATTTATGATGTGTTTTATGGTCTTGTGTTTATTATGATTGGATCTTGGTTGTTGTCATTTATGATCTATGTAATCTCTTTTTGTTGCTATTGGAGATATTGTTGCCATGTTATTGTTATTGGAGTTAGTCTTGTTGGCATACTTGGTCACGATAACTTCCTTGTCACCTCTGAGCATGGGGGGTGGGTTTTTTCTAAAACCCACATGGTTGGGTGGAACGTGCTCCGCAGTCGTTGGGTTCCCCATCAACGTTCATTCTACACAGTATCTTCCAGATGGAGTTGTACCTGATGTTGATCATGTATTCTAATATTCCTTGTATGATGTATCTATCCCTCATGTACGGGGAGGTTTTGATGTAACTCATGTATGTGAACATGTAATGTATAAAAAGATGATGTAATGTAAATGTACCCTGTAATCATTCATGATTTATGAGATTTATTATGGTTTGTATCATGTGATGTATTTATATTTATGCTTATGAATGTTTCGATGTTATCTCTTGCAAATGGTTATTTTAATGTCTATGATGGATGTAAAGTTAGTTAAGTTACTTAGCTTTATATGTATCTTTCGTTATGGGTTGGTTTTATGTGATGTGACCTCACGTTCCCCAAAGGACTTAGATGTTTATGATGTTATCGTGTGATGTAATAATGCTAATGGTTCTTTATATGTGTTCTTTGTATTTATTTATTTTAAATGTGTGCATAGTTGTTGTCCTTTGGGGTTTGCACAATGGGCGTTACATCTCCCCTACACTCTTGGATCACGCTAGTTGATTCATTGTACAAGTCTAATCCCTTGGTGTTTACCTATGGATTGAAGATGGACCTAAGTGTACCTTGGAGATATATGGTTGATGATTTAGTTATTACATGAGTTCTATGTGGTTTGAGACCACTATGGTTAGAGACCACCATTTTTTAGCACGCTATTATATTTTGTGGTTTGACACCACCATTCCCCTCCTCCCCCTTAGGTGACTTATTTAAAGTCACATGGTGATCGTGATGTGAAATTTATGCAATTATTGGACACATTTTTATTTATTTATTTATTCATTTATTTATGAGACTCTTTTTTTGACTAATTAAGCCAACAGTGTTGAAATTCTTAAAGTTGTTGATTTATTGAATTCTGAAATCATCCTCTTTGCCTCAAAGACTTATTTGATTTCATTTTTAGAATTAATATTGGAATGTTGCAATGTAGCTACAATTTAATTTCATCTTTTGAATTTATATTTTTTTTCTTTTTTGGGACATTTATTGAAATTTTTGGTTTGATCTTATGTTACTCGATTTGGGGCCTTGTTATTTGCAAATTGCTAACATGTGTAGTAATGTAACTATGTGAAACTATCATACTCATGAGGGGTCCCTAACAGTTTGTATGGGGGGAGTAGATGGACTAGGGAATTATTTTTAAGGGTTTAATGAGACCAGTATGGGACGGTTATAAACCATTTCCCCTAGATCTATTTGGTTTTTATGTTGTACTACAATATTACGCATTCTCAAAGGAGAATTTTGGAAACTGGTCATCC
>VDFB02281492.1:548203005-548216797 GCA_007258455.2 Sequoia sempervirens
AGAATACATGATAGAATATAGCCATGAAATTGAGATGGAGTGATGCATTTACCAAGCTGCAACTTGATAAATTAAAATGCTAGAGAGAAGCATAACATGCAAGTTTAGGGATAATCCCCTCAAATCATATTACATGCTCCTCCTCCACTTCTATCATCATACATGAGGTCAAATAGTGTTTAAAACACACGAGAAAATTAAAGACATTGAAGACATAGTAAAATTTGAAGTCATAATGTTTAATGACTTTATAATGTGATATGGAAGGACAATATTGTCATGCCCAAAAATTTTACACCAAAAAAAAAAACCAACTTTTTTTTTTCGAGTCTTAATCTAATCGACCCTGAAATTGTCATGATGAGATAATGTGATTCCAAACATTTAATGACAACCATGCATGCACATGAAAACTTCAATTTCCTTTTGAATACACTTCTAGTTTCTCTAATGCACACACTAGAAAAGGCAACTCAACCATACATGCAAGACACATCATTCAAAAGTGAAATAACAAAGAAGAAGAGATCCCCATGCCTATTATTGCTTATCCAAACAACACCTAGACGCTATGAATCGTTCCACAATATTTGAATTTCAAATCGATCTTTAAACTATCAACAACAATATTTAAGCTTTTAAGCTTTAAGAGCATCCACAACAAATAAATAGAAGGAAACATGCATGGACATTAACAAGACAATGTTAACACCATAACGCCAAGATTTTTTTTTTCGTGGAAACCCTGTTAGGGGAAAAACCACGGTGGATATTAGTCCACAAAGTATACTCTATTAAAAGTATGAGAAAAAGGGAATGCACTTGCATTCAAGCACACTGCCTAGAGCTCACTGCTCAAAGTACAAAAGAGGACTCACTATCCAAAATTGTTTAGATTAAAACTATTAAAAATATGAATTGAGAAAATAGCATCTCTTAATGCCTGGATTCAGTTCCAATGAAGCACATGAAATGGATTCTGGACCTTCTGTCCAATTTGCACTTCTGCTCTGCTTTGCTCTACTTTCCTACAAAAACCCTTCTACTGCACAAACAAAATTCATTTGATAGACCCTCTGATATTACCTCATGCAGTTGTCCTACACCTTTTCTCACACACACCTTCTCGCCACTTCGTACATCACATGCAAAATGAATTACCGATCTCACTTATATATCTGCTAACAAGAATTTTATTTCTATGTGTCTACTTGCAACAAAATATAATACTCTTCCACAAGTCGGCTCCAATCACCAATTAGAATTAATGTGTACCCACACAAGTCAGATAGACTATAGTAGGGACCCAAACCAAAATTCCCAACATAAGAAATAGTTAAGCACATAGTCCTCATACATTCGGAACACACCATACACAATAGGTCAGCCACAATGAGAAAATAAACAATAAATCATTCTATTGAATCTCCAAACTCATACATGGATCAATTTAATATCATAAAACTTATCAAACATGTAGCATACATGATTGAAAAGCTTCCCTAGGGATCCACACAACAAAATAATGATCCAATGAAGTATTCAGATCAATTTACCAACCAGATACTCTATTCTTTATGCATTTTGCTGGTAGAGTAATGTCTTCTACTTTCCTTGCCGGTAGGAACTGTTTCTAAACTGTGGACCACACTACTAACTCTAGTTTCCATCAATGACAACACTAGCAAAAACAATCTCCTAAACCATTCAAATTAATCCCCTTTTGCACATTTTGCCTTAGTGAAAATGACTAAGTGGCAAAAAACTAAAATTCAAACTTCGCAACACAACAAAACATTGCTTCCTTTGGATGTCAAGGAATTTTTCAATCAGATTCTCCCTTTGACATAAATGACAAACTTCCACTACTTTTATTTTCCCCCTTTAGCTTATTTATTGCACCTTTCCCATCAGATTCCTTCCCAAAAATTTGTAACTCACGGGCTTAAATTCATAGTTATTTTAAGTCTTGATTACCAGTGGATGAATTTTCCAAGAGTCCACTACAATCCTAACAGCAATTATCGAATTATTATTTTATGATGTTCTATTGATGACCTAAACAAGGGATTTCCTACTTAATAGTAATGGATTCTTTCCATCTTTTCTCCTTTCTTTAGAACTTCAACCATTTGCTCTAATCTACTTTTCAAATAAGTCCTTCACTTTCCAGAAGGTGTCCATAAGAGTGTTTCTGGCATAGTGAATCTTTGCATGCTCAACTTGCAACTCATGAACCTTCTTCTTAACTTCTCCATCCTTGTCCTGAACCATACTATAGCCCTGTCTGATTCTAACAAGCTCATTCTCAATTTGTTCCAACTTTTCCTTGTATTTTACAACCACGTGAGGCCACCTGAGATAGTAATTGAAGATCTTATTCACTGAGTCAATGCATTGTCTTAGTACATTCATTTTCTTCTTCAATTTGGTGAGAGATAGCCTAAATTGTATCTTCAGATGTGAGATTATTTCTTCCTCTTTTCTGTCCTGAGACACAGAGTCCATAGCCTCCTTGATACATTCAATAAATTGTTTTGGAAGTACATTATGCAAACTCTTCAATTCAATATTGTTATCAATAAGGTATCTTCCTAGAGTTTCATCAATGAGGTCCTATTCATATGATGGACCATTTATCCATGTGTCAGTTATCTTTTACATTCCATCTTCTTCCTGAACAATCTGCAATATCTTTGCTTTGAGTAAAGCACCTTCTTCATCACTTTCTTTTGCAATTACCACAACTGATTCAACTAGTTTTGGTTCATCTCTTGGTGTATATTCCTCAGAGTCTTCATCGACTACATCCACAACTATCTAATTTTTACCTTTTCCTTCAACTTTTGTTGACTTAGGTGTTGGAGGAGTGTCCCCAGCCAACTCTCTTTCTCTCTTCAGCTTTTTCTCTGACTTACCGGAGGATGATCCAATTTCAATTGCTTTCACCAGGAGAGGAATACCAAACTTTCCTAACAAGTTTCCAAAGAAGTTCTCATAAACTTGTTCACCATTTTCAAAAGAGTTGAAATGCTTAAATATTTTCTTGCAAACCAACATATTTTGCTTCCATACCACATTGTCATTTTGAGGCAAACAATTTAGGAAATACATCATAATGCATATAGCTAGGGTACCAAACCTGAAAGAATAATCTATATCCTTCATCAATTGCATCAATTGCACATTCCCCATCAATTGATCCTTCAACAATCCACATAGGTCAAATTCTTCATTTTATATTATCATCTTGTGCTCACTATAGACAACGCTTGCAGAGGTTGCACCTTCCCTATTTCTGAAGAAGATCTTGTATGAAATTCCATATCCAATATACTTTGTTAATGGGTCCTTGATCATTGTAATCATCAGCGCCCTCTGATCTCCTTTTACATCAGTTAGGGCTTCGACCTCAAAATTTTGAATCAATTTCTTTTTTGGGACATCAACATTGCACAAACTTGTTAGATTTCTGATTACATCCTTAGAAATTTGATAGGGTTTATCCAAAGTAAGGATATCACCATCCAATCTGTTCAAGATAAACCAGATTACCTTCACATTAATGACATGAGGAAATTCATTCCAGATGTCCAAATTCTTGTGTTTTGCTCCTCCAAGTTTCTTCAATTTGACAATAGACAATGAATTTCTTACATCCCTAACCTTTTGACTACTATATTCATCTAGAATTATTGTTCCTTTGATTTGCTTCATTTTCCGTATCGAACAGGGTTCTACCAATCACAGAACAAGTATGAAATTGATAATCAACAGAAATACCTAGAAAATTCACCACTAAATTGACTTTCGCTCATTCGAAATTTTGTTGAGAAAGGGTTCTCCAACTATTCTCCTTCAACGCATGGTGACAAATGATGGTTTCAAATGCCCTTTTATAGCTTTGCACACCTAACTTCCTTGTCGCATTAAATGCTTTTCCCTAGAAGTTTTGGTTACTCTGTTTTCAAACAACAAGAGAAAAAACCATGTGTGAACCTTCAAGAAGCAATTACCAATGTATTTTAGAATGAATAACACAACTACAAACAACTTCTTGTAATTTGGAACCAACTACAAACAGGGGGAACAAAATATTTTCATAAAAACTCCCCCTAGGCCAACGGTCGGAAATCAATTGCCAGATGAACTACCGGAGGGAGCTTCTGGTACAACCTTATTACATTCATCAGATCCATTCTTCTTTACCCATGTTTTCTTCATCTGATCTCTTATCTCTTCCATAGATTCTTTTCCTTTTCCTTTATCACCTTTCTGTGAATTTCTACCTTGAAATTCTAAACTACTTTTATCCATGTTTTTGTTCTTGGAAAATATTGCAATGTGACCAAATTTGTTGCAATTGTAGCATACCAAATATTTATGTTTGTACCATCCATTCCACTGATTTCCTCCTAATCTGCACTGATTAGCAATATGTCCAAATCTTCCATAGATGTAACATTTAACATTCCTTTTACTGACAGACATGCTTCTGCATTCTAATGACTTATGACCAAACTTTTTGCAGTTAAAACATTGACTAGAAAATGATGGACTACTGGAACTTATCTTACTTCTACACTGAGAAGTCATATGCCAAAATTTATTACAAACAAAGCAATATCCATTAAATTTTTGAGCATTGGGTTGTCTTACCGGATATCTTCTTCCTTTGTTCTTCTTTTTAGGGTCCTTTTGTTCAGATCTAGAGCTCACATCCTTCACATAGCCAAGACCTCACTTATCATTTGCATCCTTTTATCTTTTAGTTATCTCATCAAACTTAGCAGAATTGATCCTGAACTTCTCCTTAAACTCATTTGCAGTAGCAAGATCATCTCTGAGAATAACTACCTATGTCTCAAGCTCTTGTTCATTGTGTCTGGATTGTTGCAGTTCAATCTCCAGCTGAATGACTTCACTATTAACTCTACTGCATTCCTCAGACTTCTCTTTCAAGGACTGGGCTAGATTCTCCTCATTCTTCTTTCTTTCTTCAATCTCTTTATTTAGCTTCATCACCACAAATTCCATTTTAAGCTTTAGAGCAGTATTGTCCTTAGCAAGCTTTTCACATTCTTCTATTATTTCTTTTAGGGTTTGATTTAGATGAACATCTTCTAGGCCTCTGCTTTCTTTTTTCTTCAACTGACCACATAGTTCTTTTCTCTTTTCCCTTGACTCATTTATTTTATCTTTCAGTGATTGAATGGATTTTTTGACAGCCACAAGATTTGCTTCTAGTTCCATGACCTCTGCTTTAGACTGATCAAGATCATCAAGTGCCACCATAAGCTGCTATTGAAGACCACCTACATCCATTGTAATCCAAGATCCACCTCAAGCTGTTAAACTCAGAAGAGGAACCCACTCTGATACCAATTGTTAGACACCAGGAATACTAAGAGGGGGGGTGAATCAGTGTTCCACAATATTTGAATTTCAAATTAGATCTTAAACTATCAACAACAATATTTGCTTTTAATAGCATCCACAAATAAATAAACAAAAGGAAACATCCGTGGACATTAATAAGACAATGAACACCTATAACACCTGTAGATTTTTTTTCATGGAAACCCTATTAGGGGAAAAACCACGATGGAGATTAATCCACAAAGTATACTCTGTTAAAAGTATGAGAAAAAGGGAATGCACTTGCATTCAGGCACACTACTTAGAGCTCACTACTCAAAATATAAAAGAGGACTCACTGTCCAAAAGAGTTTGGATTAGAACAATTCAAAATATGAACTGAGAAAATAGCATCTCTGAATTCCTGGATTCAATTCCAATGAAGCACATGAAACGGATTCTGGACATTCTATCCAATTCGCACTTCTTCTCTACTTTGCTCTGCTCTCCTACAAAAACCCTTCTACTACACAAACAAAATTTGCTTGACAGATCCTTTGATATTACCTCATGCAATTGTCCTACACCTTTTCACACACACCTTCCCGCCACTTCGTACATCACATGCAAAATGAATTACCGATCTCACTTATATATCCAAGTACAAGTCGGTTTTCCAATCACCACTAGAATTTAATGTACCACACAAGTCGCCTAGATTTATAGTAGGATCCAAACCAAAATTTCCCAAACATAAGAAATAGTTAAACACATAATTCTTAGACATTTGAAACATGCCATACACAACAGTCACCCACAATGAGAAAATAAGCACAAATCATTCTACCGACCTCCAAATTTATCTTAGTTTGATACCTTGTCCAAAAGTGTCGAATTTTTTAGTTGTATGGAGGTGATTGTTTGTGGTCTTGCTTTCAACCTCGGTTAGGGCTTAGGTAATTGTTTGACATTTGATTCACTTAATTTAAATTTTTTTGATAAATGTTGTTTTGGTTAATTGATGTAGTAAAATAATTTTTAAGTAAAAAGGTACTAAGATAGATAAATATAAATATATTTATTAATAATTATAGTTTATAATAAATTAAATGTGTAAGATAATATCAAAATAAAATAAAATACAATTATGGTGGAAAGTTATAATTAATAAATAGTAAAATAATATAAAAAGATAGAAAGGTTTTTCATGCAAGTTCATGCACAACTTTGAACGGATTGTCGGAAAAGAAAATGTTTTTTTGGGATTTTGGTAGATTTTATGGGATTGTTGATTTCAAAAATGAAGAGCCTTCTTTTGTAAATATTTTTCCCTTTTGGAGAATTATTCATTCTGTTTTCTAGGAAGGGAAGTAATTGGTCTATAAGATAATTTCATTTGCTAAGTATTTCGTGGGGAAATGGGGATTCTTGGAAGAAATTGATTCGGGTTTTGGGAGGAAATTTTTTGAAAAAAAATTGCATTCCATTGTTGGTTCTCGAAAGGGAAGAACGTAGAAGGATAGGCAAAGGAAGGCATTGTTTCAAATCAAATTGAGGAAACAAATTTACAGATGAGTTTTTTTTCGTTCTTACAATAGTGTTATTGTTTTGATTGTTTAATGATTTAATTGTTTTGTTTATCATCTTGGTGCAAATATATTTTATTCTTATCTTGTAATCATTGCATTCCTAAGAAAACATCCATTTATATTTGTCGATTTCTTTCCTGTTTGATCAATAAATCCAATTTGGGTATATCTGGAAATCAATGCATTCGATCAGATAAAATCTATCTTCTTATACTAAATGCATTTGCTTGAATGTTTCTTAATTTTTTTTCCAACTTCTATTGTGTTCCCAACATGCCACCATTTTATTCATAAGATGAGATCGCTTTGTGGCTTTCTGTCAAACAGTTTGCATACCTTTTCCTGACACCTTCATTGTGTATGTATATCTATCATGGTGGACTAAGGTATCTTAAAGTAAACCAAAAGCTTGCAATTTTATTTAAATCATTATGTCTCTTAAGTTTATGTATCGTATTTATTGTGCATGTTGTGAAAAGATGGCTTTCCATTCGAGGCATTCTGTTGAGAAGTCCTCATACTTTTTTTGGGCTTCCATAGTTGCATTTCTTCTTCTAGATGACTAAACTCTAGGTTGGGCTTCTATTTAGGCACATTAGTTTAATTTTCATTCCACATTTCCTTCCCTATAGGCTTTTCGCCAGGGTATCACATTAGGGATTGGGCTTTAAACTTATTAGATACTATTGAGTGCGCTATCATTGTTGCATTTTCATACGATTCTGTATTTTGTGTTTCATTTTGATGAAAGCCTTGATTTAGGGAATTCAATGTACATGCTTTTTTGTTTGGTGTCCAATGGATAGATTTTATGTTGGTAATTGATATCTTTTGATCAACATTCAATTTGTATTGCGATTTTATAGGTTATTCATTTGATTGGTATTCGATAGTTTTTGTTGGTATTTCGATTTCCAATTCATTGGCTTTCTTGGTAGGTTGTTTATGTTTGGGATTCGATGTTGTGTGGTGTGACTTCCATCTTTGCATTACCTTTATTTTATGGTGTATGTTGTCCCCTCCATTTTGCATTATACATATATTCGATGTTGTCAATTGTGCCTTCCTTTTTTCTGCATTATATATATTTGATGTTGTGTAAAGCAATTCCTTCCAGCATATTATTTTGGACATTCTTTATGTTGACATTCAATGAAAATACATTATAGTTGGTAATCAATAGAAATATATTATGTTTCGATTCGATAGATTTGTCTATGATTCGAGTTAAGATTGTGTTTTATTGATATTGTATGTTGCGCCCTCCTTGTTTCCCCACGTTGTCACTGCTTGTGATGCTTGCCTTACTTAATTCAAGGCGTATTATAATGGAACCTTGGATAGGTGACTTGCTAATAGAATATGTGATTGATAATAAGTGCTATGTTGTATTATAATTTGGTAGTTATAGTATATGATGCGTTTCACATTGATAATGAATATTGCAAATTATGTTGATGCATAATGTTGATATTCGATGAAATGCTAATGTTTAAAATGATTATGTATTATGTTTGGATTCACTGAAAATACATTATAATGGTATTCCATGGCTTTGTTTTATATTTGGTAATCCACACTTGAACTGCATATATTACATGCTTGGCATTCGATCATATATATATATATATATATATATATATATATATATATATGAATATATTTTGTATTGGAAACTGCATTTATTAATAATGTACACATATAAGTATTATGATTATAGTAAGAGGATATTTCTGCCTTTATAATTAATTGATTATGTTAGGTAAATAAATTGGGGAATTAAATAGGGAAAATTAATTTACTTATAATAAGTCAAATTCAAAAAATTGTTGAAATAAATGAATTAGATTGTCTTTTGTTGTTGATTGTTTTCATAATTATTTAATAGCAAATTTGTAAAATCACTACACAACTTAGTTATTTAGAATAATTGTTATTATAGTTAATTATGAATTGTTGTGATAGATGACCCAATTAAGTAAATTAAGTGATTAAGTTAGTGAGTAATACGAAATGTGAAAATAATGTTTATTTTCATGGTTGGAACATTGAGTGATTGCTTGTTTTGAATGTTGTGTTTGGTTAATGGAAATTGGGGTGATTTTGGTAATTGTTTAAAAGTGGGTGTTATTATGTAAGTTGCTTAAGGTTGGTTTCCAAAGGCTAGGAGGGAGTATTTTAGTGTGTATGGTTTTATGATGGTTTCACTTTGTGAGTGGTTTGGTAATGTTTGAATTGTGTGCAAGATGGTCTATGCCTTGCATTGTGTATAGATTCTTGTGGTTTTGATGAGTGTACAAGAAGGTCAATGCCTTGCACTATTTGGATTCATGTGTTTATGATGAGTATGCAAGATGGTAAATGCCTTGCTTGATTTCTATGGTTTACTAGTTGCAAGTAGGGGGAGTGGCTCTCAATGGGGGGAAAAACCCAAAGTGGTGTCTAGGGCAACCCATTGGAGAGTTTCTTAATCCAGTGATAACCTTTATAATGAATTGGGGGGATGGCTAGAATTCACATTAAACAAGATAATGGATGCCTCACCCATGCTTGTAGTGCTCGTTTAGGCTAAGGATGGGTCAAGAAGGCTTGGTTGGCAAGATCACCCTATGGGGTCGGGACCTAGTGAGAGATTTACCAGAACAACCATAGATGGGGATCGAGGTCTAGTGAGAGATTGTCAGGACAACCCATGTTAGGACCATGCGATGACACTCTTCCCTATTGTAGCCTAGCATTTCCTAGTTATACTTTCTCTCCTTTTGTTGTGTGTGTGCCTTTGGAAGTGAATTCAGTGTTGGAAGCAATGTGTGTTGTTTTTTATGTTAATGTTGTTATCAGTGATGTGTTGGAGCCATGCATAGCCTTGTTTATGTTATCCTATTGCCTTCATAACTATTTTTTTCGTAGTGGGACCTTATGTTATCTCCTAGCATGAGGGGTGGACCTCAAGGTTACACATGGTCAGGAGGTTGGTTCTTTTTCCTCCATTGAATATCCTTGCTACATGTTCTTGTGCATGGAGGTTGTTCCTTATGTAGCGGATTTCAATTCCTATTCCAGATTGAGGAGACAATTTTTTATGTATATTTATATGGAGTGTATATGAGTTGTATCTCTTCTTGTAATCAGATGTATTTTCCCACATGTACTAAAGGAAGCATTGTTGTAAAAATTGTAATGATATACTAATATTGATGTATTCTTCTTGATATGAATTCTATAATGCAATGCATCTTGTGTATGTAGTTAGCCAGAAATGAACTTAATGTTGATTATCAGTTGATATGTAATGTTGGATCATTTAATGTGGTGATTTAAAATGAATTTTTCTTGTTAGTTAACTCATGTTATCTTTGTAGTTAATGAAATGACTCTAGTTCTTGGTTGATAGTTTTATGAGTAGCGCAGTTATGGAACCTTAGAGGACCTATATTTAGATTATATGTTATGTTATGTTATGCAATCTATTGTTATCTCCTTAAAAAAAAAAATTGTTCTATTAATGTGGCATTGTTGTGTTGTCCTCTGGGGTTCCTTTGTTGGGCATTACACTTGGTATCAGAGCTAGGTTCATACACTGGGTACTCTGGATACATATGAACCCATTATGTGGGATAGTAGTGTAACTTTAATAGTTAACCCTGAAGCTGTCATTTCAAGTCTTCTTGGTGGTGCATTCCCTAGACCCCACCTTATGTTTGTTCATGCTTTTACTCTTTATCTCTCCTCTCTAGAAAGTATACCTATGTGCATTTTGTGCCTACCCTTTGATGTGAGTGATTGTTATATGATGCTATGTGATATTTGTTCCTCTTGTAGTTGTTTTTGGGTACTTGTTGAATGCTAAGGATAGTGTTGAGTGTGTGACTGATCATTTTGTATGTATTCACTTTAAATGATGTTACCATGAATGCTCATACGAATAGTTTTACTACAAAGAAGCAGTATGTTTACCCTCCTTATAAATAGTAGGATAACGTGCTTGTGTTCCACATAATAATTTGACTTAGAATAAATCATAATGTATATGTGAATAATTTGTGCAGTGAGCATATATTAGTTGAATAATGTATTTCTATCTCCCCTCTTTCTTTTCTAAGTTTGGTATGAAATATAAAAGATGTTGATTTATGATTAGATGTATGGAATTTTTCATGTATGTGATACATGTAAAGGAAATATACAAATAGGGTTATAGTATTCAATTTCACAAGAGAAAAGTGAGTGGAGTTATTTAATATGTGTTAGGAAATTATCATAGGTAATAGAAGTGATTATAATTCAATATTGCTATTAAGTCTTGTTTATAAATCAAGTAATGAGGTTTGCCTAATGAAGATAATGATGCGACTGAAGAGTTTCCTTTCTATTGTGCATGCCTTGAACTTGAGTTTCAAGTGAGGAACTAGGTGACTAAATTTTTTTTTGGCATTATGAAGAGCATTCTATTTTTCTACATCCTATGCATTGTACATTGTGAATGATATGGTGTAGAAGTGAATCATAAATAGAGAATCTAAAAAATAGTTTTCATTATATTTATGATCTTATGAATGTAATTATTTTGTGAATGAGATATCAGAATGAACTTTGGATAAGTATTGATTGTATACCTTCTGTAGATGTGAAATACTGTATTTCTCTCTCTCTCTCTCTTGCATATGTTATTTACATAAACGATGACTGCATGAATGCTAGTGTGTAAGGAAAATATTTTATTGCATTAAAAGATAGTAAATGAATGTAAGAAGCAGGAAACCATGATTGCTCACTTGCTATCCAAATTTGGTTAAGAGAGATGTATTTATAATGGTATGGCCTGATGTGTCTGATGTACAATCTCTAGTATGCTTAGGACAATGTGGTCTTAGGTTTTGCGTTGCGATTAATCCCTTTGGTGTGGCTGATATTAGTCACCTCATTTTATGGTTATGGTTGGTATCGCATTTTTCCAAGATATGTTTATTAATGTTGAGGGCTAGCATGATTTCTTTTATTTTCTTATGCTAGGACTAGCCACCAAACTATTTTCTTTTCATTTATATGGGTGACACTTGTCATGTTTTATTCACTATGGGTTTTGAATTACCGACATTTTTTGTGATTTAATGTTGAAATTGATAATTTCTTCTCTTTGAAATTCTTTTTCAATCTCTTATGGTGGTCATTCTAAATTTTCGGTATTACTAGCCCTAGTTTTAGTTGCTAAGTGTTGTTTCTATTAGGTTCAGTTTGGAATTTTGATTGTGTGTTAAGGGAGAATGCCGCAGAGATTGGAGCTAGTCATGTTAGGTAACTAGATGGTAATGTAGATTTCAATAAATGAAATGTGTTTTCATGATGAAATGCATTTGTAAGATTTTTATCATACGGGATGCTAGAGAAAAGTGTGTCTGGGATAAAGAAGTTCACATAATATGTGATAGTTAGATGATAATGAACTCTAGTTTCTTTTGACAAATGATCATGTAAGTTTTGTAGAGATAATTAATATGAATGCCAGTGTGTATTTTATGTGAATTTGGTGTGTGTTAGAGGTTATAAGCATGTGTTGATATTCTTTTCCTTTCTCCCTGGTTGAGAATTTACTACGCTTTAAGTTTAGTGTGTTACATGAGAATGTTGAATAAAAATCTTATCCTACTTGGCTGTCTATTGGAGTGGTAGCTATTGGTCGATGTTTGAGTGAATTGGTATGTTTAATGTAATTATTGAAAAGTGATGTATCCTATCATATCATTTATGGTATGCATTCATTGTGAAAATTGCATGACATAAGGGAAATCTTTGCTAATATTATTTTACTTTAGGGTTTAGGAAAAAGAAAAGCATGAGTAGGTTAGGACATTTTTACCTATTGAGGAAATCTAATCATAGGTAAGTTAGCTATGTTGCTTGTATTAACATTAAAGGAAAGGTAAATGTTGTATTATTTTATAAATTTTAGGACTAATGTGTGTATGTTGTGTATGTTTCTTTCTAACCTTGTGACTTTCAGGAGTAAGTTGAATATTAGGAGGGGAGGATGTAGTGCCCCTTCATGATTATCCTCAAATTAATATTTTTCAAAGATATTTTGAAATGCTTAAACCTTTTTATGTCAAGATAAATCTCACACGCACTACTTGTTGTTGAAGACTACATATTGAATTCTCTAACTATTATGATGTTTATCGTTCTATATGTTTAGATTTGCATACTAACAATGTTTTACAAGATTGTGGCATAGAAGCCCCACCAACATCTTCAAGAGAGTTCTTATCAAAAAAATTATGTGAAATAGAGGATGGCCAAATATTCTATAGGACAACATGCTTGGATGGTTCATGCAAGCATTGCAATGTCTTGCAGCGTATGCCAATATGTCAACATATGGAAAGCATAGATGAGGTGGGACATAAAGTAGTAGAGTTCAAGAAGTGTAAAACAATTCCATACATTACAAAAGATGGTAATCAAGAAAAAAGGTGTGATTTGGTTATTCTGAAGATTCCAGTGTATTAGTTTATGTCCATGTTTTATGAAAAAATAGTGTATGAGTATGCAAGGCATACCCATAGAGCCTAATGGTTGGACATGCAATTCAAGCTATGCAAGGACACCTTTCGAGTTTGTAGCATAGTATCAGTGGTTGACTTTGTAGAGAACTACACTCTATAGCCACAGTGTGAGGTGCAATCACAATATTACAACTCCACACAAGTTTTGATATTTGTGCACATAATATTCATTCATGCAACTAATAGTATAGAGGACCAAAGGAAGGTATTGAGGGAGTATCACTTTTATATTAGTGATGATCGCACACATTCTCTAGAGTTCATGCAAGGTTTCTTCCAAAT
>VDFB02281492.1:548216897-548263260 GCA_007258455.2 Sequoia sempervirens
TTACACTTCTTGAACTCTACTACTTTATGTCCCACCTCATCTATGCTTTCCATATGTTGACATATTGGCATACGCTGCAAGACATTGCAATGCTTGCATGAACCATCCAAGCATGTTGTCCTATAGAATATTTGGCCATCCTCTATTTCACATAATTTTTTTGATAAGAACTCTCTTGAAGATGTTGGTGGGGCTTCTATGCCACAATCTTGTAAAACATTGTTAGTATGCAAATCTAAACATATAGAACGATAAACATCATAATAGTTAGAGAATTCAATATGTAGTCTTCAACAACAAGTAGTGCGTGTGAGATTTATCTTGACATAAAAAGGTTTAAGCATTTCAAAATATCTTTGAAAAATATTAATTTGAGGATAATCATGAAGGGGCACTACATCCTCCCCTCCTAATATTCAACTTACTCCTGAAAGTCACAAGGTTAGAAAGAAACATACACAACATACACACATTAGTCCTAAAATTTATAAAATAATACAACATTTACCTTTCCTTTAATGTTAATACAAGCAACATAGCTAACTTACCTATGATTAGATTTCCTCAATAGGTAAAAATGTCCTAACCTACTCATGCTTTTCTTTTTCCTAAACCCTAAAGTAAAATAATATTAGCAAAGATTTCCCTTATGTCATGCAATTTTCACAATGAATGCATACCATAAATGATATGATAGGATACATCACTTTTCAATAATTACATTAAACATACCAATTCACTCAAACATCGACCAATAGCTACCACTCCAATAGACAGCCAAGTAGGATAAGATTTTTATTCAACATTCTCATGTAACACACTAAACTTAAAGCGTAGTAAATTCTCAACCAGGGAGAAAGGAAAAGAATATCAACACATGCTTATAACCTCTAACACACACCAAATTCACATAAAATACACACTGGCATTCATATTAATTATCTCTACAAAACTTACATGATCATTTGTCAAAAGAAACTAGAGTTCATTATCATCTAACTATCACATATTATGTGAACTTCTTTATCCCAGACACACTTTTCTCTAGCATCCCGTATGATAAAAATCTTACAAATGCATTTCATCATGAAAACACATTTCATTTATTGAAATCTACATTACCATCTAGTTACCTAACATGACTAGCTCCAATCTCTGCGGCATTCTCCCTTAACACACAATCAAAATTCCAAACTGAACCTAATAGAAACAACACTTAGCAACTAAAACTAGGGCTAGTAATACCGAAAATTTAGAATGACCACCATAAGAGATTGAAAAAGAATTTCAAAGAGAAGAAATTATCAATTTCAACATTAAATCACAAAAAATGTCGGTAATTCAAAACCCATAGTGAATAAAACATGACAAGTGTCACCCATATAAATGAAAAGAAAATAGTTTGGTGGCTAGTCCTAGCATAAGAAAATAAAAGAAATCATGCTAGCCCTCAACATTAATAAACATATCTTGGAAAAATGCGATACCAACCATAACCATAAAATGAGGTGACTAATATCAGCCACACCAAAGGGATTAATCGCAACGCAAAACCTAAGACCACATTGTCCTAAGCATACTAGAGATTGTACATCAGACACATCAGGCCATACCATTATAAATACATCTCTCTTAACCAAATTTGGATAGCAAGTGAGCAATCATGGTTTCCTGCTTCTTACATTCATTTACTATCTTTTAATGCAATAAAATATTTTCCTTACACACTAGCATTCATGCAGTCATCGTTTATGTAAATAACATATGCAAGAGAGAGAGAGAGAGAAATACAGTATTTCACATCTACAGAAGGTATACAATCAATACTTATCCAAAGTTCATTCTGATATCTCATTCACAAAATAATTACATTCATAAGATCATAAATATAATGAAAACTATTTTTTAGATTCTCTATTTATGATTCACTTCTACACCATATCATTCACAATGTACAATGCATAGGATGTAGAAAAATAGAATGCTCTTCATAATGCCAAAAAAAAATTTAGTCACCTAGTTCCTCACTTGAAACTCAAGTTCAAGGCATGCACAATAGAAAGGAAACTCTTCAGTCGCATCATTATCTTCATTAGGCAAACCTCATTACTTGATTTATAAACAAGACTTAATAGCAATATTGAATTATAATCACTTCTATTACCTATGATAATTTCCTAACACATATTAAATAACTCCACTCACTTTTCTCTTGTGAAATTGAATACTATAACCCTATTTGTATATTTCCTTTACATGTATCACATACATGAAAAATTCCATACATCTAATCATAAATCAACATCTTTTATATTTCATACCAAACTTAGAAAAGAAAGAGGGGAGATAGAAATACATTATTCAACTAATATATGCTCACTGCACAAATTATTCACATATACATTATGATTTATTCTAAGTCAAATTATTATGTGGAACACAAGCACGTTATCCTACTATTTATAAGGAGGGTAAACATACTGCTTCTTTGTAGTAAAACTATTCGTATGAGCATTCATGGTAACATCATTTAAAGTGAATACATACAAAATGATCAGTCACACACTCAACACTATCCTTAGCATTCAACAAGTACCCAAAAACAACTACAAGAGGAACAAATATCACATAGCATCATATAACAATCACTCACATCAAAGGGTAGGCACAAAATGCACATAGGTATACTTTCTAGAGAGGAGAGATAAAGAGTAAAAGCATGAACAAACATAAGGTGGGGTCTAGGGAATGCACCACCAAGAAGACTTGAAATGACAGCTTCAGGGTTAACTATTAAAGTTACACTACTATCCCACATAATGGGTTCATATGTATCCAGAGTACCCAGTGTATGAACCTAGCTCTGATACCAAGTGTAATGCCCAACAAAGGAACCCCAGAGGACAACACAACAATGCCACATTAATAGAACAATTTTTTTTTTTAAGGAGATAACAATAGATTGCATAACATAACATAACATATAATCTAAATATAGGTCCTCTAAGGTTCCATAACTGCGCTACTCATAAAACTATCAACCAAGAACTAGAGTCATTTCATTAACTACAAAGATAACATGAGTTAACTAACAAGAAAAATTCATTTTAAATCACCACATTAAATGATCCAACATTACATATCAACTGATAATCAACATTAAGTTCATTTCTGGCTAACTACATACACAAGATGCATTGCATTATAGAATTCATATCAAGAAGAATACATCAATATTAGTATATCATTACAATTTTTACAACAATGCTTCCTTTAGTACATGTGGGAAAATACATCTGATTACAAGAAGAGATACAACTCATATACACTCCATATAAATATACATAAAAAATTGTCTCCTCAATCTGGAATAGGAATTGAAATCCGCTACATAAGGAACAACCTCCATGCACAAGAACATGTAGCAAGGATATTCAATGGAGGAAAAAGAACCAACCTCCTGACCATGTGTAACCTTGAGGTCCACCCCTCATGCTAGGAGATAACATAAGGTCCCACTACGAAAAAAATAGTTATGAAGGCAATAGGATAACATAAACAAGGCTATGCATGGCTCCAACACATCACTGATAACAACATTAACATAAAAAACAACACACATTGCTTCCAACACTGAATTCACTTCCAAAGGCACACACACAACAAAAGGAGAGAAAGTATAACTAGGAAATGCTAGGCTACAATAGGGAAGAGTGTCATCGCATGGTCCTAACATGGGTTGTCCTGACAATCTCTCACTAGACCTCGATCCCCATCTATGGTTGTTCTGGTAAATCTCTCACTAGGTCCCGACCCCATAGGGTGATCTTGCCAACCAAGCCTTCTTGACCCATCCTTAGCCTAAACGAGCACTACAAGCATGGGTGAGGCATCCATTATCTTGTTTAATGTGAATTCTAGCCATCCCCCCAATTCATTATAAAGGTTATCACTGGATTAAGAAACTCTCCAATGGGTTGCCCTAGACACCACTTTGGGTTTTTCCCCCCATTGAGAGCCACTCCCCCTACTTGCAACTAGTAAACCATAGAAATCAAGCAAGGCATTTACCATCTTGCATACTCATCATAAACACATGAATCCAAATAGTGCAAGGCATTGACCTTCTTGTACACTCATCAAAACCACAAGAATCTATACACAATGCAAGGCATAGACCATCTTGCACACAATTCAAACATTACCAAACCACTCACAAAGTGAAACCATCATAAAACCATACACACTAAAATCCTCCCTCCTAGCATTTGGAAACCGACCTTAAGCAACTCATACAATAACACCCACTTTTAAACAATTACCAAAATCACCCCAATTTCCATTAACCAAACACAACATTCAAAACAAGCAACCACTCAATGTTCCAACCATGAAAATAAACACTATTTTCACATTTTGTATTACTCACTAACTTAATCAGTTAATTTACTTAATTGTGTCATCTATCACGACAATTCATAATTAACTATAATAACAATTATTCTAAATAACTAAGTTATATAGTGATTCTACAAATCTTCTATTAAATAATTATGAAAACAATCAATAACAAAAGATAATCTAATTTGTTTATTTCAACAAATTCTTTAATTTGACTTATTATAAGTAAATCAATTTTCCCTATTTAATTCCCCAATTTATTTACCTAACATAATCAATTAATTATAAAGGCAGAAATATCCTCTTACTATAATCATAATACTTATATGTGTATACATTATTAATAAATGCAGTTTCCAATGCAATATATATATATATATATTCTCGAATGCCAAGAATCTAATATATGCAGTTCAAGTGTCGATTACCAAATATAAAAAAAAGCCATGGAATACCATTATAATGTATTTGTAGTGAATCCAAACATAATACATAATCATTAAACATTAGCATTTCATCGAATATCAACATTATGCATCAACATAATTTGCAATATTAATTATCAATGTGAAACGCATCATGTACTAAAACTACCAACTTATAATACAACATAGCACTTATTATCAATCACATATTCTATTAGCAAGTCACCTATCCAAGGTTCCATTATAATACGCCTGAATTAACTAATGAAATCATCACAGGCAGTGACAATGTGGGGAAACAAGGAGGGCACAACATACAATATCAATAAAACGCAATCTTAACTCAAATCATAGACATATCTGTCGAATCCAAACATAACGTATTTCCATTTATTACCAACTATAACATATTTTCATTGAATATCAACATAAAGAATGTCCAAAATAATATGTTGGAAGGAATCGCTTTACACAACATTAGATATATATAATGCAAAAAAAAGGAAGGCGCAACTGACAACATCAAATATATGTATAATGAAAAATGGAGGGGACAACATACACCATCAAATAAAGGTAATGAAGAGATGGAAGTCACACCACACAACATCAAATCCCAAACATAAACAACCTACCAAGAATAGCCAATGAATTGGAAATTGAAATACCAAGAAAAACTATCGAATACCAATCAAATGAATAACCTATAAAATCGCAATACAAATTGAATGTTGATCAAAAGATATCGATTACCAATATAAAATATATCCATCGAACACCAAACAAGAAAACATACATTGAATTCCCTACATAAAGGCTTTCATCAAAATGAAACGCAAAATACAAAATCGTATGAAAATGCAACAATGATAGCGCACTCAGCAGTATCAAGCCTCTTATATATATAAGTAATGGCAACAAATATATCTCTTATATATATAAGTAATGGAAACAAGTCTCTTTACAATGAGGCCACACACAAGGCCAATATTCAACACCAACAATGGTTGTAATAACTAACAAGTAATCTGCTCTTACTTGACCTCCAATCTACACTTAGAGAATTCACAATCTGCTCTTAGAAGACTTCGCACTTGAGTGTAGGAAGGAATCAAACTTGCTTGATATCAAATGGAGGAAATGATCTTCTATATATAAATTTTGATAGAGAGGTTGCACCTCTTCTAGAGATAGGTCGACCATCATACAAAATATGATTACAAATAATAAATGTTAATTTCAAGGAAGGTCGGCCCAAATTGAAATTACATTGTTGCCATGTGAAGTGCCCCTTCACATTAATTATCACAAATAAATGAATAGACGATAGGCTATATGAATTTATGTCTTCACTCATGGCTGGAAGGATGAGCCCGAAGCTGCTATAACATCAACAAATGACACTTATCAAAAATAATATTTTCTCAACAAAGCTACTCAATGCTCAACACACAACAAGGAAAACATAGTCTAGTTTATTAACACCACAAGCACAACATTATTTTCGCTAGAATTTCACTTAATCATGTATTTAAGAAATGCATCACAAATCAAGATATAATGAGTTAACATTTACATTTCAGGCATATCATGCAAAGATGGAAGAAACATAGATTTGAAAATTAATAATGATAATTTTAATGATGCATTCATTTGCTTACCACTACTACTATTTATTTACTATACATATGATTCCACTATTTCCCTTTTTATCTCTAAGCTTTACCCAATGGTAATTGATTCCACAAACTAGTTCATGCATACATCCTACGGTACGAATGCAACTTTGGGAGCAAGGTCTTTTACCCAATTTTTTTAATAATAATCAAACATCTTTATTTCATATCTAAATAAATTATACAAACATGCATTTAATTGACTGCAAGGCAACATGCACTTTTGGAAGAAATTTATTTATCCACATTCTAGAAAGACGTGCATTTTCAAACCACCACAATGCACATAGATCAGGGCCTCATTGCACAATCATAGTTAAGGCACACGATCATAAGATTGTAATTAAATAAATCATTATCACTACATCACCATTTTCTCACATCAAGAATATGGATGCAATATCATTTATCTCATAATCAAATGCATTAGTCATAAGAGAATATATAATAAACAAATCTAACAACATAATCATTCTTTTTTAATTAGTATTTTCTTGAACCCTAATTATCAAAGAATGATGAAAGCAAGGTTGAGACCTTATAAAGTTATTTTGACAATCAATCACAACAACAAGAAGAGCATAAAATGGAAAGTCACATAACCAACATCACATGGGAAACACTAACCAAAGATCCCAGTGTTACAATTGTGCTCTGATATAAAGTGTAAGTCCTTTTCATACATTTACTAAAGACATTTAATATTAGGATGGTTGCTAAACTTTTTTGTCATGAAAGCAAATTGGAGAAATGTTTTATGGTGAGTAATGTAGTTCTATAATATATGTTTGAGACTTGAGACTAGAAACTAATCACCTAATACTTGATGCATGATGTAGCTAAAATTTATTTCTTTATTATTCTTAGACTTGTTAGTAGTATGAAACAAATGGCCCTACACTTATAGTTCAAATTTGTTTCCATATAATGTTTGTACACAAGGAATGAAGAGGGTGTAGGTGTCCTTATTGCATAAAATACAGGTGTAGGAGCCAATCTATGCTTTCACATATTGAGCATTTTAAACTCTAGTTTGATAGAAATTTTTTAACTGCAAGTCTTTTCTTTGCTAAGGAATCTAGCTTCTATTTAGAATCTATGTCAGAAATTTTTTTCTGAAAACAATTTATATGACATTGTTGACCATTTACTCTAACCTCAAAAAACAAACCTCTCAATGATAATGTATCTTGGTTAACTTAAAATTCTAATTGTTGGCATAAGCAAAGAAGTTGGACCTTCCTCTTAAACTTGTCTTTCCTCTACTTTTTGTTTTCCTTGATGATTGATTTATGCAAACATCCTTTCCTCTAACTTCAATTTCCATACATGTAGCTTTTGTAGTAGGTTTATTGATGGTTGTTGTTAATGTTGAATTTTTTGTTGGATTAATGTCATTTTAGTTTTTTTTTAATATTATCAATAACCTTAAATTAGATTATTATATAGCTAAAGTATAAAATATTCAGTTAAAAAATTTATGTCATATCTAATTGCTACTTATGATTGTGTTGGTATTGTGCAAGAAGGTAACGATGTTAGCATGGGAAGGGTGAACCATCAAGAGAAAATAAAAAGACTTTTCTTGAGGGTATAAATTTGACCCCCCTTTCGGAGCTTAGAAATAAATAAAGTTAATATGTTGAAGTTATGAGAGTTTTTGGTCAATTTTTTTGTTAGGGTGCAAAAATAAAACCCCTTATGGTCTATACCATAGTGGTAGGGGTCAAGTGGGTATACAATAGTTTCCCTACAACATGATTTGACCCCTAAAAAGCTCTCATAATGAAGAATGACGAATTTTGAGAAGAGGATGGGGTGGAAAGATTGAGTGGTTATCCAAATGCAGGTTCTCATTAATGGGGAAAGGACCTTCATTAACTAAGTTTTTTTCTTTTCTAAATTAGTTAGAACAACATATTTTAGAACAATGAGATAAAAATACTAACAATACTAAGTGTGTTTCTTCAAATGATAAAAAAGAAGAAGAAGAGTTTATGTTTATATTTAATTATAATTAAGTTTTAAAAAAAATGTTGAAATCAGATTTATTTAAATTGTAATATGGTTTTTATGTGAAAATGAATTTAATCTTTAGATTTGATTTATATTTGTAGAAATGATTTGTTTTTTAATTTAGACTTATGCTTAATGACAATGGCACTTATTAACACTTTACGAGTGAATCTTTTATTTAGTCAAACCTTTAGATTTGAAAATGGTTTGACCAATAATTGAAGACATACCAAGCAACCACGTAATATACCTAATTTAAGGGATAAAGTAGATGTTGATGTATGATAATGATGTAATACAATTATATGGATCACTCTAGAATTGATCAAATGATTGGACCCTAAAAGCGAATTAGAGTTTTTCACAATATACAAACAACCTACAAGCAGATCACATTTTTCATATCAAGTCAACAAGTAGTGGCTACTAGGAATTGCTAATGCAATATTTGATTCAACTTCGATATGTTTTATCCTAAGTTTGATATTACACTAGTTTATTAAGTTTACTTAAGTAGGAAAGCACAATGAGTTGGACATTCTCCTTTTAGCACGGGATACTGTATTTTCCTTATCATCATAGATTTAGAAACTTAGTTAAAGCAATGCCTTTTTTTTGCTTTTTTTGCCTCTTTCTTGTCCTCATCTGATTAAGAATCTTGAGGCCATATATTCTTTCCTTCCATTTATTTATCAATGAAGAAGTTATTGTGAACTTTTGCACTTCCCTCTCAAGGAACTAATTTGGTTGTGCTACTTTGGTTTCAATTAATCATTTGTATTTAACAGTTTAATAATCTCTATCACTAGCACTAGTTTCTAGTTTAAAATCTATTTTGCAAATTACAATAAGAATGTCCTATTTTGAAACTTAAATTTTAATGTTCAAGGGTCAAATCCAACAAATACAACTATCTTTGGGCATGCTTTAAACTAGAAAGAAGCACTTCTTAGCATTAGGTTACATCATTATGTCATAGCAGATGGAGTTAAGACATGTTATTTTATCATACATATAGAAAAGCAAGTGTAAAGTTGTGTTTAATAATCCAAATGATTTTAATAATCCAAATGATCACCAGGGAGCTACAATTCAAAGGCTTTACTCCGACATTTTTTAGTGTCTAATATCTTTGTTTCCTTATCTATGAGTTGAGACTGAGAAGAATCTAAAGATCAACTTCCAAATTCAGCCGATCAAGCTCCAAGTTAATCAATTACTCAACAAAAAGATCACTATAACTCGTATTCTTTCATTTTAAATTTTAGAAATTTTATTAGTATATTATTAAAATTTAATGCAAAAAAACATATATTATTAGATTATATTATATTGAGTCTTTTAGGGTGGGGTCTCATGGAGGGGGCTTCCTAAAAAAATTCAGTGGGTGGAGTGGGTGCTCCTTTTTTTAGGATTATTTTAAAGTGGGTGATCCCATGAATTTTGTATTATAGTTTAAGCTCTATATTTCTGTAAGCTAATGGTCTCATGAATTTTATTATTTTGCATATTCAATTAAGTAGCTTAAATAAATATAAAAATAATAAAATTAATTGGTGGGAATTTTAAAACTTCATATGATTGACAAGTGGTAAGAAAAATTTCTATTTCTAGCCCCACCCCTTTGCACAATGTAGCATTTTCTTTTTCCATTTCATGGGACCCCTACTTCTTCAACATAGATCCCTGAAGCCCCCATGGGACCTCACCCTTAATTTATATTATGTATTATAAGAATCGGGGAGTCTCCCTATAAACTAGTACCACAGAGATAGGGGGGGGACTAGACCTCGTGACCTCTTGCTTGCAACAGGATGCTTTAGCCAATCAAGCTAGGCCCTTCGCCTCAGTAGCATGAGATTCTAATTGTTTGAAGTGTTTATCTTGGAGGATTTTTTTTAATCCTTTTTTCCTTAATATGTGGTATGGATGGGGTCGACTAAAGAGTGCCATCAAAATAATTGGATTATATATTGAATCTTTGAGACTAATTTAAGAATATTTAGAAAATGTAGTATGTTGTCAACCAAGGAGAGAACCTAATTAGCTCTGAGATTAGAAAATAAAGCTGTTAAATGCATTTTGTATATAGGACTTCATCCCTCATCATGGAAATTATGTAATGGGCTTTCTAAAATCATCTATATATACCAATAAAGTTAGAAACCAAAGGAGGCGATGTAGATTGAAGAGGAATGCAAGTTTTTGCATGGTTTAAGAGTGAGCCTATAGATAGTCTATCAAAGAATTGTGAGGCTTCAAGGCCTCAATATACTAAAAGTGACACAATGCAATTCTATTATTTAATAAAAGATATTATTGATTAGCATTTTGTTGTGTTCAAATGCTATTTATTGTGGATTTGTGTATTGAAGGTGTAAGTTTGAACATCCCTTAGTTAGGACCTTCATCCCTAACTAGATCACTTTTCATAGTTTGTTACATATGATCAATATATTTGGTAAATTCATTTAGTCTATATTTTACTTTTGACATGTATAATTTATGTAATTCACAACAAATGTAAAGTGGGAACAACATGTTAAATTTAATTCTCTAACTACCCAATCACATTTTTAACATGTTAAATTTAATTCTCTAACTACCCACTCATTTGTTAGATTTACCACAGTAGCACTTTCAACTACAAATCTTTATTGCTTAAAACATGTATTATTATAAATAAATGTAGCTTAATTAGAATAAACATACTTGTGGGACCCACCCCAAAATAAACATTGATGGAGAGAGGTACACTCCACACTTCTCCATCCAAGAGTTGCAATTTTTGAAGCTTCTATATATTTGGAGAGGAAGAATGAGTGGGGAGTTGCCCACTTCTCCTTTTGGAGAACTTCAAAGAAGATGGTAGGAAGAATGAGAAGAGGAGAGGAGGAGTCTTGTTGGGGAGAGAGTGATCTAGATGGCTTGGTTGGAGAGGAAAGAGGGATAACAGAGTTAAAGTCCAACACCTAAAGCAAAGAGATAAGTTTTTCTATTTTCATTTTCCCTTGTTCAGTTGTTGCAAGAGAGTGAAATGTTTGTTGAAACAAGAATGTTGTGCTATTTTTTTTATCCCTTTCATAAAAGTTTGAGAGGACCCTATTCATCATCTTGGGGTTGAAATATTTCTTGCTCGGGGGTATGGCTAGAGCCCATGAGGCTCCATGACGCCATTATAGTAGGGTGGAGAGAAAGTCTTAACCAGTTGTGTTTCCTTCATTGTATTTCTTTAAATTTGTTTATTATGTTATGGAAACCTAGTGTTATGATGCAACATGGAAAGGAATGGAAAGAGCAGAGTCTATCTTGATTTGCATGTTAGTTGTTTCATTCTTGAGTATCAATTGAATCATGAGAATTTTATGTGAGGAAGCTACATCTTGATATGGGTGAAGAGAAAATCCTCTATGGACCAGACTTGTGACCTGAAAAGGAAGAGCATGCACTTAATCCTCAAACCCTCTATTACTGCAAGACCAAAGAATAGTTAAAATAAACCTTGTGAAATATTTTTGTAGGGGAAGTTAGCTTCTATCGGGAGGGTCAAATTTAAAAGAAACTATGTTTATAGTTACTACTAAAATAAATAGGTCTAGAATGTTTCTTGATTGTAGTGTACTTAGAACCAAGTGGGTATGAGTTAAATTATGCTTATGTTGTAACAGTAATGCAACTAAATTATTCTGCTCCAAAATAGACACCAAAAAAGCCATTATCCTAGTTTATTATTAGAATAAGAAAATTGAATGGGTATGGTGATAAATCAATCGAGTATGCTTACATTCCTCTTTTGTACGTTGAAACGATGCTTAGTGTATTCTTGTATTCAGAGATTTGTTGTTCTACAAGGGAGAAAATAAATAAATAAATAAAGTAGACTTATTGTTCTTGTTTAGTTCAATCTTTCCAAATCTGAAGTCATATATATGGCTAAGAAAGAAAACAAAAATAAAATAAACAAGAATTTGTTACATGTTGATAAGAGACTAAAAAATTATGGTGGGTTGAGTTGACTATAAAAGCAGCCCCGTAAACTAGAGGCTTTTATTTGGAAACAAGCCCCTCATGGCCTTTGTAAAACCTACAAAAGAAAAGAACAATAAAATAAACGATTGAATGTTTATCAAGACTAAGCTAACCTTGTGCACCTATGTATCCTACAATAATAATAGAGATTTACAAAATGAAATAATATCTATAATATTTTGCATATCTAGTGTTCACCTCCCACTGCCCCTGAATTTGAAGTCACCTTTCCCTCTAATCTGCAGGGAAACAAATATTACCAAAAACCTAGTTAAGTAAAAACTCAATTGTTAAACAATGTACCAATCTTTGAAATAGTATACCTTAGAGAATGTAGAATTTATCTTCTATTATTTAAATTTGGCATCTAGAGAACCACAATGGGTTTCCTCTATAGTTAATTGTTAATGGGGCATATGCATCCACACCCGTTTAGGTTTCTAGGTCATTGGGCTTGCAAACTTTTAGCAAAAATATTATAGGAGAAGCTTTCATTTCGGCGTCATAAAAGAAATGAAGTAACTATATATATTTATAACACCAACCTTCTTAGTAAGCCATTTTGTACCTATCCTACAACCTTTTCCATTCCTCAGGGTGACTTCTCTTGAGATGAGATTCCCAACAATCTAATTGAGTTGTGTGACTTGTGAGCATGTTGAAGAAACTGACATTACATAGACCGAGTGCATTTTTTGCCTTAGTCAAAACTGTTGTTTAGTTCTTGGATCTAGGCATCACTCTAGCCACTACAAGGCATAGCAAAGGGAATAAAAGTAGTAAACATCTCATAACAACAAAAAGTACATGAGAAATATCATGGGTGCCACTATTGTGAATGGCAACACAACTTATTATAAATTCTTGTGTTGTCACTGGCATGTGGTCTATTGAAGTGCTTCATTGAAGTTACACAAACAATGAAATCAAATTAAAGGAAAGAACATTAAACATAGAAAAAAATAAAATAAAATAAAACCTTACATTCCTTTTGCGGGCATCAGCATAACTATACAAAAGGAAGTTGATGAAGACATTGAATACAAACATAGTGATGGTAGTAGGCTTAGCTATGGCCGCAACCCTTGTAGAGATGTAAATGTTGATCAAACGACTTCTACACGTAGTAGGTGTAGACACTGAATGCCTCCTACACAAATAATGGTTCGAGCAAATCTTGTGTCAGTGTGTAATAGTGTAGTTGGTGAAAGTGGGTAGATCGATACGAGTTGTTCTTGAATGACAATATTCATTTATTTTTCCTTATTAATGGATAGTGTGTATTTTGTTGTCTATTAAATAATCACCAACCTATCAGTTGTAGTTCACCTGCATCTACCTAACCTCTCATCTGTCGGATTGTATTGAAAAGTAAGAATGCTATAGCCAGTTTGAATGTTACACCCCAAATTGTGTAATTACTATTTACTTTTACTATGTAGGGTAAAATGTGAATGTAATGTGAAATCTGGACATGTATAAATTGTGCTTGTACTTGGTTATCAATGCATTATGAATGTATGTTATCACCTCTGATGTTGTGTGAAAATAAATGCATATATGTGAAATGGATGGTTATTGAATTATTATTCTAACTTTGGAGATGTTTTATGTATACTGCATATATTGTGAACAATTGACTGCCATGTGCATGTGTTAGTGGATGTAGGTATATGTTCCATTCCTCTAGGTAGAGGGGAAGTATCACTCGGGAGAAGATCTTGGTCGAGTAACCAGTAAAAGTAAACTATCTAAGCCAAGAATGTAGAGGCTTATGGAATCCATTCCTTATATACTTTAGAACATACTATGAGATAAGAAAAATATAAATGAATACATATGAGAATGTGTATTTATACAAAATAAGGACTTAGGACTAATGTGGCACTGTTTGCATAGGCGCATAAGTTTATATTAGAGTTGATGTTCTTAGTTTGTAAAGCTTAGAAAGACTAAAGTATTGTGCAAGCCCTTGTTCATCAGTGAGCCATTGCAGTGAGGAGAATACTTGTACAAATCGAAGCTTCTAGATATCAAGATCCCTCATCATCTTCCTCTACATAACTACCTATTGGAGAGATTATAAGCATAATTGTGTTGTGCAGCTTTGAGCCATTTCTAGTAACCCCTTCCTGGTGCTCATTAAGCTTTCTTCAATGAAATAAATTTGGTCATTTAGGGTTGTATGTGTTCCTGAAGAGATATGGAGAAGTTGCAGAGCATCATGAAGGGCATTTAAGAAGGCACTACAATAAATAGCAAAAGGAAAGGGAATACTAATAATAATGGTGGAGGACAGAGTGTAGTGAGGAAAGGACCATGGATGGTAGAAGAAGATGAGATATTAGTGGAGTATGTGAAGAATTATGGGCCACACGATTGGAGTTCCATTTGAGCCAAGGGTTTATTGCCTCACACCGGTAAATCCCGCCTCCTTCGATTGGTTAACAAGCTCAAACCAGATCTCAAAAGTGTAACGACTACATCAAAATCGTGCTATGATGGATTGTTGTTTGAATTTGGTGACAACCATGGAAATACTTGGGGAATTTTTTGAGAACCGAATCCTCCTATTGTAAATGAAAATTTATCTTCATCATCATGGTGTGCATAGTCTGTAGCATTGAAGTTTACTCAAGTGAGTGTTTTGGACAAGGTTTTGTCTGGTAGATGGCAGTCAAAGGTTGTCTGATATATTTGACTAGACTCAACATTTTGATTCTTTGAGCGATCGCCGCAAGGCTGGATTGGATTTTGGGAGTGTAAGCTATGGTGGCGCTGAGTCTGATTGCATGAACAGATGGATTGAACCCAAGTTAGCACAAAGTAGAATAGCCACGACGAAAGGGATATGTATGATGTTGATGATATCAAAAGGAATAGTTATGTGGATAGTAGGAAGGGATTATCTGTAGAGGTAGGAAAAAAAAATGCTACAAAAGAGTTTTTAATTAAATCAACACAAAATAGTGTTGTTGTCAAGCTACCATTATATGTAGGAACTGCTAGAGCATGTTTTGGAGAATTCATACGGGGAAGGTTTGGTTCAAATGTGGAAAATTGTGGTAATGCAGATGCTAGTCGTAATATATCTAAATTTCATGTGGACATTATTAGGAGTGAGATGGTTTCTTTTGAAAACTCGATCCCAAGGCAGTTGTCACCTGTTATGGATCATACTAAAAGTAAGTATGGTGGCAACCACCTCAAAGAGAGAACCGTGCGTAATGAAAATAGTTTTGAGGTTTCTGAGCCTTATAATAATACAAGAAGTGCACAAAGTATAGGTAACTCTAGGGATTCTTTAATATCTATGGGTTCAAAGAGAAACTTTTATTCAGAATATAAAGTTAGTGGAAATGGTGTTCTGAGTTTGGACAATGAGGCTAGTAGAAATAGGTTTGGAGGATTTTAAGTGCAACATTGAAGGAGATTCTGATTAGACAAAGATAAGTTCTATTATTTCTTCAAATTGTTCTAACTAATGATATTTTCCATATGACTACATGCTTCATTTGTATTAGGGGTAGTTTGATTTTATAAACTATTATTAATCTCCTTAAAATTCAAGATGAATCAAGGAACAAAAGTATGATGGTTTAATTATTAGAGATTGCATAAGGAATTCAAAGGAGGAAGAGCTTGAGGTATCCGGTGAGGAATTCATGCTAGTTGGAGAAATGTACAAACATGAAGACTTAGCTTGCAACCATGATACTAAGTTGGTTGCACATAACTTCATTGGAGACATCTCTCGAGGGCACAAGGTTGGGTCATCCTTGGATGGAGAGTTTGCATCAACAAAGATGATTGAGAAGGATGAAGACACAAAACATCGGTATAACTAAAATCATGTCCTGATTTTGAACAACAGTCTATGATTCTTGCATGGTCGAAGAACTCTAGCATAAATTCAACTCGTGTGATTGGAACTCATCAGGAGAACCTATACAGATTGTCATTGCGATTAGTTTCTCTGAAGAGGAGGAAAAGACATTCAGAGGGAGTCTAAAAAACCAACAAAGGCAATCTTGGATGAGGAGGTCAGAAGGTTGATCTAGATACTTGGAGCTTTAGAGGGAGTCACATCATCATGAAGATTTGTTGTATTGTATATTTCTCTGAGACAAAGAAATATGAGGTGAAAGCCCTTGTAGTGTATATTTCTCTGAGATGAAGGAAATATGAGGTGAAAGCCCTTGTAGTGTATATTTCTCTGAGATGGAGAAATATGAGGTGAAATCCCTTGTAGTGTATATTTCTCTGAGATGGAGAAATATGAGGTGAAAGCCCTTGTAGTGTATATTTCTCTAAGATGGAGAAATATGAGGTGTAAGCCCTTGTTCATCTCTGAGATTGAGATGAGACGTCATGTTGAGAGACTTCATGATGAGGATATCTTGTACATCTCTGAGACTGAGATGAGACGTCATGTTGAGAGACTCCATGATGAGGATATCTTGTACATCTCTGAGCCTAAGATGTGTTTCTTTCCACAAATGGGAGTGGCCATTGTGGACGTCATGTTGAGAGACTCCATGACGAACCCTTGCACATCTCTGAGACTGGGATGTGTTTTCCACAAATGGGTGTAGCGATTGTGGACATCATGTTGAGAGACTCCATGATGAACTCTTGTACATTTCTGAGACTGAGATATGTTTTTTTTTCACAAATGGGTGTAGCCATTGTCAGCATCATGTTGAGAGTCTCCATGATGAGGATATTTGAAAATACCTCCCTAGCTAAGAGGGAGTGTTAGTGTTTTGTAGCTTTGGGAGCTATTTTCTCTTAAATAAAATCATCTAAAGGAAAGTCGGCCTTTGTTTCACAATTTTTTTTTCTTTCTAGATCTAACCTAGTAAGGAGGTTGCCTAGCATTTTATTTAAAGAGGATAAAGTCCTCTCATTTTAACACAATTTATTCACTCTCATATTCACATCTTCTAGCAACAACAGTAGTTCACCTCCTAGCAGTAGATTCGTTTGAGAAGAAGTGTTACCATTCATCTCACAGAGAAGTTACATATCTTATTGTATAAGACTTGGCCTATTCTAGGGTCTGATTTTGTATGCAATTTTATACACTTTTCTTTTGATATATATAAGAGAATATTGTTGTTGGGTATTTCTCCCTCGAGTAGGAGGGTTTTCCTAGGGTAATCACTGTGTTCATTGTTTATGTGTTGTGCTTTCTGCTTAATTGTATCTTTGTTCATAAAATTAACAGATTACATATTTTCTAAGTGTTGTATGGAATGTGAATAGAGGGCAACACTTGAGTCCTGTTAGAGACTAATTGAAGTTGTTTATGAATATTTTTTGTGAAGTCGAGTTTAACTCACAGTGTCGCATGATATGAAACATATGTAATGCATTTTAAGTTGTCTTATATTGATACAAGTATGGATTTGTTCGACACCTTTGACAAAGATTAACTTTGACTTAGTAAACTATCTGCCATGATTTAATACAATTGTCAATGACTTTGTCAAATGTATTTAATGTCTTAGCTAACTCATTACCAAGCCCAGTTGATGATTGCTTGTTGTTGTAAATTGGAAGTTGACTATTTCTGATGGAAAAGAAACCACCCCAACAAGTGAGGAGTGGATGAATTTGGCCCCACCTCTAGAAACTCAATTGCTATAGATGTCTATTACTTAAGTTAATTCGAATTGGTCATATGCAGATTTGAATGACTCTTTATTTGTTCAAAATTTTGGAAGTCGATCTATTGAAGTTCTTGCTAAGTATAAGCTTGTTTGATCACCACCTTTTCATTGAGTTTATGTGTTCCTTTGTATAGGATTTTGTTGTCCATTATCATTCCTAAACTGTAGGCTAAAAGGTTACCAAGCTACTCTATAAATAACATAGCCATTTCATTTGAAGGGACACATTCTTTCCCAAGATTACACATCATTACAATTCCTTATTTCTATATTATTTTCAGCCATACTTTGTTTTACATTGTGAGTGAGAAAGAGTGGCAGTTCTATTTGTTGAGAGGAAAGTTGTTTTTGAGAGGATTATGTTGGCATATGGCTTCAAGAGATTGTTTTTGGCTTCCAGTGTTGTCATTGATGGAAACTAGAGTCAATAGTGTGGTCCATAATTTAGAAATAGTTCCTACCAGCAAGGAAAGTAGAAGATAGTACTCTACTGGCAGAATGCATAAAGAATAGAGTATTTGGTTGGTAAGTTGATTTGAATACTTCACCGGATCATTATTTTGTTGTGTGGATCCCCAGGGAAGCTTTTCAATCATGTATGCTACCCGTTTGATAAGTTTTGTGATATTACATTGATCCATGTACGAGTTTGGAGATTTGGTGGAATGATTTATTGCTTATTTTCTCATTGTGGCCAACCTGTTGTGTATGGCGTGTTCTGAATGTATGAAGAGTATGTGTTTAACTATTTCTTATGTTGGAAATTTTGGTTTGGGTCCCTACTATAGTCTAGCCGACTTGTGTGGGTAGGCATTAATTCTAATTGGTGATTGGAGTTGACTTGTGGAAGAGTATTATATTTTGTTGCAAGTCGACACATAGAAATAAAATTATTATTAGTGGATATATAAGTGAGATTGGTAATTCATTTTGCATGTGATGTATGAAGTGGCGAGAAGGTGTGTGCGTAAAAAGGTGCAGGACAGCTACATGAGGTAATATCAAAGGATCTATCAAGCAAATTTTTTTTGTGCAGAAGGATTTTTTAGGAGAGTAAAGAAAAAGTGTGAATTGGATAGAAGGTCCAAAATCTGTCTCATGTGCTTCATTGGAACTGAATCCAAGCATTCAGAGATGCTATTTTCTCAAATCATATTTTGAATAGTTTTAATCTAAACTCTTTTGGACAGTGAGTCCTCTTTTGTATTTTGAGCAGTGAGCTCTAGGCAGTGTGCCTGAATGCAAGTGCATTCCATTTTTCTCATACTTTTAAAAAATTATACTTTGTGGACTAATCTCCACTGTGGTTTTTCCCCTAACAGGGTTTCCATGAAAAAAAAATCTCGGTGTTATGGTGTTCACATTGTCTTGTTAATGTCCATGCATGTTTCCTTTTGTTTATTTGTTGTGGATGCTATTAAAGCTTAAATATTGTTGTTGATAGTTTAAGATCTGATTTGAAATTCAAATATTGTGGAACACTGATTCACCCCCCTCTTAGTGTTCTTGGTGTCCAAAAATCGGTATTAGAGCGGGTTCCTCTTCTGATTTTAACAACTTGAGGTGGATCTTGGATTACAATGGATGCAGGTGGTCTTCAACATCAGCTTATGGTGGCACTTGATGATCTTGATCAGTCTAAAGTAGAGGTCATGAAACTAAAAGAAAATCTTGTGGCTGCCAAAAAATTCATTCAATCACTGAAGGATAAAATAAATGAGTCAAAGGAAAAGAGGAAAGAACTATGTGGTCAGTTGAAGCAAAAAGAAATCAGAGGCCTAGAAGATGTTCATCTAAATCAAACCCTAAAAGAAATAACAAAAGAATGTGAAAAGCTTGCTAAGGACAATACTACTCTAAAGCTTAAAATGGAATTTGTGGTGATGAAGCTAACTAAAGAGATTGAAGAAAGAAAGAAGAATGAGGAGAATCTGGCCCAATCCTTGAAAGAGAAGTCTAAGGAATGTAGTAGAGTTAATAGTGAAGTCATTCAACTGGAGATTGAACTACAACAATCCAGAAACAATGAACAAGAGCTTGAGACACAGGTAGTTATTCTCAGAGATGATCTTGCTACTGCAAATGAGTTTAAGGAGAAGTTCAGGATCAATTCTACTAAGCTTGATGAGATAACTAAAATTCAAAAGGATGCAAATGATAAGCAAGGTCTTGGCTATGTGAAGGATGTGAGCTCTGGATCTAAACAAAAGGACCCTAAAAAGAAGAACAAAGGAAGAAGATATTCAGTAAGACAACCCAATGCTCAGAAATTTAATGGATATTTCTTTGTTTGTAATAAATTTGGGCATATGGCTTCTCAGTGTAGAAGTAAGAGAAGTTTTGGTAGTCCATTTTCTGGTCAATGTTTTAATTGCAAGAAGTTTGATCATAAGTCATTAGAATGCATAAGCATGTCTGTCAGTAAAAGTAATGTTAAATGTTACATCTGTGGAAGATTTGGACATATTGCTAATCAGTGCAGATCAGGAGGAAATAAGTGGAATGGATGGTACAAGCAAAAATATTTGGTATGCTACAATTGCAATAGATTTGGTCACATTGCAAGATTCTGCAAGAACAAAAACATGGATAAAAGCAGTCTGGAATATCAAGGCAGGAATTCATAGAAAGGTGATAAAGGAAAAGGAAAAGCATTTGTGGAAGAGATAAGAGATCAGATGAAGAAAACATGGGTAAAGAAGAATGGATCTGATGAATGTAACAAGGCTATACTAGAAGCTCCCTCCAGTAGTTCATCCGATAATTGATTTCCGACCATTGGCCTAGGGGGAGTTTCTATGAAAATATTTTGTTCCCCCCATGTGTAGTTGGTTCTGAATTGTAGGAAGTTGTTTGTAGTTGTGTTATTCATTCTAAAATACATCATTAATCGCTTCTTGAAGGTTCACACATGGATTTTTCTCTTGCTGTTTGAAAATAGAGTAACCAAAACTTCTAGGGAAAAGCATTTAATGCGACAAGGAAGTTAGGTGTGCAAAGTTATAAAAGGGAATTTGAAACCATCATTTGTCACCATGCATTGAAGTAGAATAGTTGGAGAACCCTTTCTCAGCAAAATTTTGAAGGAGCGAAAGTCAATTTAGCAGTGAAATTTCTAGGTATTTCTATTGATTATCAATTTCATACTTATTTTGTGATCGGTAGAACCCTATTCGACACGGAAAATGAAACAAATCAAAGGAACAATAATTCTAGATGACTATAGTAGTCAAAAGGTTAGGGATGTAAGAAATTTGTTGTCTGTCGTCGAATTGAAGAAACTTGGAGGAGCGAAACACAAGAATATGGACATCTGGAATGAATTTCCTCATGTCATTAAGGCAAAGGTAGTCCATTTTATCTTGAACAGATTGGATGGTGATATCCGTACTTTGGATAAACCCTATCAAATTTCTAAGGATGTAATCATAAATCTAATAGGTTTGTGCAATGTTAGTGATGTCTCAAAAAATAAATCGATTAGAAATGTTGAGGTTGAAGCCCTAACCAGTGTAAAAGGAGATTAGAGGGTGTTGATGATTACAACGATCAAGGACCCATTAACAAAGTATATTGCATATGGAATTTCATAGAAGACCTTCTTCAAAAATAGGGAAGGTGCAACCTCTGTAGGCGTGGTCTATATTGTGCACAAGATGATAATAGAAAATGAAGAATTTGGCCTATGTGGATTGTTGAAGGATCAATTGATGGAGAATGTGCAATTGACAAAGGATATAGATTATTCTTTCAGGTTTGGTACCCTAGCTATATGCATTATGATGTATTTCCTGAATTGCTTGCCTCATAATGACAATGTGGTATGGAAGAAAAATATGTTGGTTTGCAAGCAAATCTTTGAGCATTTCAACTCTTTTGAAAATGGTGAAATTTTTTATGAGAACTTCTTTGGAAACTTGTTAGGAAAGTTTGGTATTACTCTCCTAGTAAAAGCAATTGAAATTGGATCATCCTCTGGTAAGTCAGAGAAAAAGCTGAAGAGAGAAAGAGAGTTGGATGGTGACACTCCTCCAGCGCCTAAGTCAACAAAAGTTGAAGGAAAAGGTAAAAAATAGATAGTTGTGGATGTAGTTGATGAAGACTCTAAGGAATATACACCAAGAGATGAACCAAAACTAGTTGAACCAATTGTGGCAATTGCAGAAGAAAGTGATGAAGAAGGTGCTTTACTCAAAGCAAAGATATTATAGATTGTTGAGGAAGAAGATGAAATGCAAAAGATAACTAACATATGGATAAATGGTCCATCATATGAATAGGACCTCATTGAGGACACTCTAGGAAGATACCTTATTGATAATAACATTGAATTGAAGAGTTTGCAGAATGTACTTCCATAAGAATTTATTGAATGTATCAAAGAGGCTATGGAATCTGTGTCTAAGGACAGAAAAGAGGAAGAAATAATATCACATCTAAAGATACAGTTTAGGCTATCTCTCACCAAACTGAAGAAGAAAATGAATGTACTAAGACAATGCATTGACTCAGTGAATAAGATCTTCAATTACTATCTTAAGTGGCCTCACATGGTTGGAAAATACAAGGACAAGCTGGAACAAATTGAGAATGAGCTTGTTAGAATTGGATAGGACTATAGTATGGTTCAAGACAAGGATGGAGAAGTTAAGAAGAAGGTTCATGAGTTGCAAGTTGAGCATGCAAAGATTCACTCTACCAGAAACACTCTTTTGGACACCTTTTGGAAAGTGAAGGACCTGACTGAAAACATATTAGAGAAAATGGTTGAAGTTCTAAAGAAAGGAGAAAATATGGAAGAAGCCATTACTATTCCCGAATCCCTTGTTCAAGTCATCAATAGAACATAAAAAAATAACAGTCTAATAATTGCTATTGGGATTACAATGGACTCTTGGAAGAAATTTCTCCTTGAAATGAAAAATAAGTTTAAAATAATTTTCTGAATTTAGCAACAGTTGCAAAAATTTTTTGGGAGAGAATGCAGTAAGGAAGAGTGCAGTAAATAAGCTAAGGGGAAAAGAAAAGGAGTGGAAGTTTTTTTCATTTATGTCAAAGGGGGGGAGAATGTAGTGAAAAATTCCTTGACATCCAAAGGGGGAGCAATGTTTTGTTGTGCTGTGAAGTTTTGAATTTTGGTTTTGACACTTAGTCATTTTTCACTAAGTGCTTCCATCAATGCCAAAGGGGGGGATTGTTGGCATATGGTTTTAGGAGATTGTTTTTGGCTGCTAGTGTTGTCATTGATGGCAACTAAAGTTAGTAGTGTGGTCCGCAGTTTAGAAGCAATTCCTACAGGCAAGGAAAGTAGAAGACATTACTCTACTAGCAAAATGCCTAAAGAACAGAGTATCTGGTTGGTAAGTTGATCTGAATACTTCACCGGATCATTATTTTGTTGTGTGGGTCCCCAGGGAAGCTTTTCAATCATGTATGTTATCCGTTTGATAAGTTTTATGATATTGCATTGATCCATGTACGAGTTTGGAGATTCGGTAGAATGATTTATTGTTTCTTTTCTCATTGTGGTCGACCTGTTGTGTATGGTGTGTTCCAAATGTATGAGGAGTATGTGTTTAACTATTTCTTATGTTGGGAATTTTGGTTTGGGTCCCTACTATAGTCTATCTGACTTTTGTGGGTATGCATTAATTCTAATTGGTGATTGGAGCCGACTTGTGGAAGAGTATTATATTTTGTTGCAAGTTGACACATAGAAATAAAATTCTTGTTAGCAGATATATAAGTGAGATCGGTAATTCATTTTGCATGTGATGTATGAAGTGGCGAGAAGGTGTGTGCGAGAAAAGGTGCAAGACAACTGCATGAGGTAATATCAGAGGATCTATCAAACAAATTTTGTTTGTGCAAAAGAAGGGTTTTTTTAGGAGAGCAGAGTAGAGCAAAGCAGAAGTGCGAATTGGATAGAAGGTCCAGAATCCATTTCATGGGCTTCATTGGAACTAAATCCAAGCATTCAGAGATGCTATTTTCTCAAATAATATTTTGAATAGTTTTAATCTAAACTCTTTTGGACAGTGAGTCCTCTTTTGTATTTTGAGCAATGAGCTCTAGGCAGTGTGCCTGAATGCAAGTGCATTCCCTTTTTCTCATACTTTTAACAGAGTATACTTTGTGGACTAATATCCACTGTGGTTTTTCCCCTAACAGGGTTTTCATGAAAAAAAATCTTGGTGTTATGGTGTTAACATTGTCTTGTTAATGTCCATGCATGTTTCCTTTTGTTTATTTGTTGTGGATGCTATTAAAGCTTAAATATTGTTGTTGATAGTTTAAGATCTGATTTGAAATTCAAGCATTGTGGAACACTGATTCACCCCCCTCTCAGTGTTCCTGGTGTCCAACAGAGTAAGCTATCAACTTGAGAGATAGAGTTTCTTTGTGACATTCTTGAGGAGCTAATTATCAAGCTTGCTGGTGTTGGAAAGTGTTGCATTACTGCCATTTGTTTGGATAAGCAATAACAAGCATGGGGATCTCTTCTTCTTTTTTATTTCACTTTTGAATGATATGTCTTGCATGTATGGTTGAGTTGTCTTTTCTAGTGTGTGCATTAGAGAAATTAAAAGTGTCTTGAAAAGGAAATTGAAGCTTTCATGTGCATGCATAGTTGTCCATTAAACACTTGAAATCACGTTATCTCATCATGACAATTTTAGGGTCGATTAGATTAAGACTCAAAAAAAAAAATAGTTGGCTTTTTTTTTGGTGTAAAATTTTTGGGCATGACAATATTGTCCTTCCATATCACATTATAAATTCATTAAACATTATGACTTCAAATTTTACTGTGTCTTCAATGTCTTTAATTTGCTCATGTGTTTTAAACACTACCTAATCTCATGTATGATGATAGAAGTGGATGAGGAGCATGTAATATGATTTGAGGGGAAATATCCCTAAACTTGCATGTTATGCTTCTCTCTCTAGCATTTTAATTTATCAAGTTGCAGCTTGGTAAATGCCTCACTCCATCTCAATTTCATGGCTATATTCTGTCATGGATTCTTATGTTTGTATTGTTCTATATCATTATATGCACCATATATCTAAATGCAACAATAACCATTAAGTTGCCATATTTTTGAATGTACTATTTTGCTTATGTTGAACTAATTGTGTGAGTTGTTGCTTAAATGATAAGGTTGATTGCAAATAAAACTTATCTCATCTCCTTATGAACAAAAAAAAAATCCTTTTTTGGTTTTACTCTACTCTCTAGCTTTTCAAAACATTTTAAAGTTTTAAATTTCATTAAGAAATGTGAATTCTATTTTGTTTTTTTAATTCTGCCTTGTTTCATTGAGAATCAGCATGTTATAGGAATCTAGTGAGATTAGTTGTAGACAAAATTACTCCTAATCGATTGGGTTATTTGAATTTATTTTTTTTTAGTTTTATCCCTTCTTCCAACTTTCAGAAACATTTTGATTTTTTAAATTTGGGCGAGTAACATGAGACTTATGAGTGTTTAAATGCTACCCCTTTTTGTGGTGTTAAACAAAATAAAAGTTGTAGGACGATTATACGATTGAATTATTGTCAATTTTTTTTTAGAGAGTTAAACTTGAGTGAGATACATTATTATTGTCCATCAAAGTATGTGCTAATTTAAGTTCAAGTATTCAAACTATGAAACCTCTACGCGTCATGTAGGCAAGGCCATCAGAGATGAGCCCCTGAGACTTAGGTTTAGCCCTTAGGGCCTATATTCCTATAACTATTTGGAAGCAAACTTTTCTGAGTTAGTCATGTGTTTGTGATTGAAATTTCATATTTTTGTCATTTCCTTGACTATATTTTAGTTGTAAAGTTATGAGCTGATGACATCTCCAACCCATGTTTGTGAATGCATTCTAGTACCTTTTTTTTAATTTCACTAGACATACTTTGAGGATACATAATCCTCTAACGATGAGTCTATCTAATCACTAAGTTGCAATACCTTCTAGGGTTGGCAGAGTGTTGATTCATTTTTTCATATTTAAGAGTTTGAGGATGGATATGAATTCTAATTTTGGATGGTTTCTCAGAGTTTTCAAATCATGTGTTTGTCACTACAACAATATGAGACCAATAAGAGGATGAATTTAGAAGTAAACTGTGTCACACTACTTAGACTTGGCCAAAAACTCAGAAAAATATGCTATGGTGCATAGGCCTTATATTTTATGTGATTTTTGTGACCTCTTTTCTATTAAGTTATAGTAGGGGAAGCCTATAAAATAGTTGTTTATAAGCTAGGTCAATCTCATTCTTTGCATTCTAACTCCTAATCTATCTTTTAAGTTTCTCTTCCCCTCTTCCTATATAGCAGGTCAAACCTTTCTATCTTGCGAATAAGAGACTCCGCTAATGTGTCCTTCATTAGTACAAGGGAATCACTTAGTCTATTTTTTTTTTGTTTTCTAAAGTTTTGTTCCTTTCCTTGATCTTGATCCTATCAACTTATGGGCACTTAGGAGTCAAACACGAGTCATAATTTTTGTACATTTTCATTAAGCAACATATTTCTAGATAACAAATAAATCTTATGACCTGTGCATTCTCAAGTCTACATAGCTACAGTTTTCCTTCCATCTTGAACTCGTGATTTTTTTTTCCATCTTGATTGTAAGTCTATGGGAAGTATTTTCAAAATAGATAAAGAATAAAATATTTTATAACTTAAGTAGGTGGTATTTTTTTTTAATATCCCTTTTTGGGATTACCCTAAATCTTGCCCTAAAATCATAAGTTTCAATGTAGTTAGGGTTATAAGTTACCAATTAAATGCTTTAAGTATGATAAATCTTTGTTTAGTTCCTATAATCATGTTAGATAATACTGAAATATAATTCATATGATCAAACATATATAAATATTTGAACCATGGGTATGTGCAGGATCATCATGGAAAAAACAGGCCCTTAAGTGGCAAAAAAATTAGAAAAATCAGAGTTAAGCAACTTGCCATAAAAAATGAATAAGTTATCTATATTATTTCAAAAATAGGTAAGAATAGAATCTGTAGAAAATTGAATGTAGTTTCTAAACTACTAGGTTTATTTAAAAAAAAAATCTATTTGGTGAAAATTTGAAATTTCAATGCGTAGTACTTAAATTTGGGGGAAAAAATAAGTAGGTGTCTCAACACCCTAACCACAATAAAATGATAATATTTTTTTATAATATTTTAGATATAAGTAGAGGACTCATGTCTAGATGTGATGCATATTTTTGTAATTTTTTTCCAAGTAAATAATTAATAATAAAATTTTATTACAACTTTTTAAAAATATAAAACTCGTTGTCTATTAACTTGGTCAAAACTTCATGAAATTCAATTTTTTTAATCCTATAGTATGTGAAGCATAGAATGTGACACATGTTTGATTCAAAAAATGTGATACCATTTGAAAGCTATAGATATTTTTCAACCCCTATCAATCAGGACTTTATTCATAATTCAAATAGAAAATGAATAATAATTATTAATTAAATTCAAAGTAAAGCACAATTTATATTGGTGAAAAGCTGAGAATATCATTTAAAAACCCTTTTTGTTTCATCAATTTTGGGTAAAAAAAAATCGCTAGCCACATACCCATCATATTGCCACTTTTTGGCCAATCATGATCCTGCATGTAGCCCCATGTAAATATATAACTGGTGCAGGAGCACCTAGGCTAGCCTCCAAGTTGTTTGTCATCAATTTTGGCTTGTACCTGACCTTAGCCAAGTCAGGGTGTTTGTGTGTTTAGTTTGGACCTTAGAAGGTCTTGTTAGTGTGATGAGTTAGTCACTAGGACTTAGGACATCCTAGTTTATTCAAGTTGTTAAATGTTGCTTTATTTAGCTTTGGACAACATATGTTAGAATATAAAGCATTAAATGAGTTATAACCATGTGGTCATTGTTAGAAGGTGCCAAGAGACAGTTAAGGGAGTTGTTGGCTCGAGATCAAGGTGTTAGAGGTCCTAAGATTTAGGATCATGACACAATGATGGAAGTTGCAAAAGTTGTAAAATTGCATGGCAACATTTTGTGTGATTGCATGCAACTTAGTTATATTGGATTTCCTTGAAATCAGGGATGTGGAGTCGAGCAAATTTCCTTGAAACATGGTAAAGGCTTCAAAATAGGTGTGGTGGCTCGTAGAGAGTAGTTAGAATGCTTTGTAATCAAATTTTGGTTTGAAAGAAATAGAGGATCTCTGCATTTTCTGTGTATCCCGTGTGCTTTGATGTGACAGTGATATCTAATGGTTTATATGCACTGATTTGGCATTGGATCTAAGTTTGCACAACATATTTTAGCATTCTTTCTTTTGTAAATAGGTTCATTTGATTTAGTTTAGGTGTCTTGTGTGAATAAAGCAGAGTTTAGGGTGTTTGCTATCTTCTTTTGAGCAGTCAAGTTTTTAAATGGCTCCCCCATGAAATCTAACCACGATGTTTCCTAGAGATTGGATGGAAATGATAGGGGAGCCAGTCTTTTGTACATATTTAGAAGTAGGAGTTCCAAAGAGCCAAGCAAATATTTGTAATCTCAAACCCTAGGCAAGCTAGGACTGCCCGGTTAGGAGTTTGATAGAGAAAAGTTGAGAACTTAGGCAGGGGAAGGAACTACTGTATGGAAATAGTACGGTTTCAAGTAGGTCTTAGTCACATTTTGACATGTTGAAAAGGATTGAGGCTTGAACAATCCACTGGTGTGAGGAATCAGCAAGAAATCCTTGAAACCCTATGAATTAGGTCAATTAGCCCTTTCTACCCTAGATTATAGGAATCCATTGTACGGATGATACAGGGGTCTGACACCCTGTGAAACATTTAAAGGATTGAAAAGGGTACCTGGAAGTGATATTTATTTACTAGGTTGTTTGACAAATTTAAGCAAGAAAAGCCAAAGAGTGACTGGTAAGGGCTACTAGGAAATAGGCCTCACCAAGGCAAATACTTGAAAACGGGTAGTTTGAAGATTGAACACTAAGCAAGATGGACCTATTTGGATGTGAGAAGCATGATGACAGTACCTCTAGCTCCCCTGCAAGCAGTTCAAGATTGGTAAGGAAGATGGCACTTAGATCCTTCTAGGTGTTGGGAAGAAGATTGCAATTTCAAATGGTGTTGGTCTACCTAAGTTAAGTACAAGCGGAAAACTCTTGGAGAAGAGTTGGAGCAGGACTTGGTTAATCATCCAAGCCCAACAAGAACCCACTAGAAGCAGGTTCCGGGAAGGAGACAGTGAAAAGGTCTCTAAAAGATTGTGCAAGCAAGCTTTGGTTCACCATACACCAATAACTATTAAACTACACCATATCCACATTACATAGTGGGAGTTTAATCATAATAGGAATTGGATGAGAAACATGATAAGTTCGCCTGAAGATATCCCAACTAAGCCCAAGAGCGTGTAGCCTCTAAACTAAGACAACTTGCCCCTTGGCCCCAAGCAGAAGGAATGCCCAAGCTAAGACAATTCCACCCTCAGGGTGGGCTACTTAGTGGGTAAACTTGTATCTGCATTCCCTATCCATGTTTCCTTATCCATTCTCCTTATGATTGAGACTCCTTGAATCCATCCTAACAACTAGTCATAATTTGGCTTGATAAGAAAGGATTGAAAGGGATGCCGGTAAACTACTCAACCCATCTAAGCCAAAGAGCACACAACTTCCAAACTAAGACAACTCATCTCATGGCCCCAAGCAGCATGAACATTCAGACTAAGAAAATTCCACCCTTGGGGTGGGCTACTTAGCATGGGAGAGCTCATAAACTGCATCTCCATAACTTGCTTCCTTCATGATGCAGAGACAAAGGTTCACAACATCCATCTATTAAAGCAGCAAATACAAAAACCCATACTCAAGGCTTGAACAAAGCTCCATTCAATGAGGGTTTGTAGAAAGTATGTTTTCTAAACCTCATACCAACTTGCCACACCTTCAATCATACTGGAATATGTCTGCAAAAACTCAAACAATCATCAAAAATTGCTTCCCCAAAAGATTTCACACTTTTCCATCCTTGAACCTCTCAAATTCACCCAAAGCATGCAATTTTAACAACTAGGGCAGCCTAGGGCATCACCAAAAATATATCAAACCTTATTCAAATTCTCCAAAACCTTGGATATAGTAAGAACACCTCAAAATGAATCTTTCTACAAATTTTTAGAATTTTCCACCATACAAATTAGAAGAAATCACATTTTTTTGTATGCAACCCCAAAAACCCTATGTTCATAACAGTTTTTAGGAAATGACTTGTTTGACCCCTTAAATGGCATTATAAAAATTACTGGTAAGAATAAAGTTTGTCCACCACATCAATATATTTCCATATATCCAAGTTTTAAGTCCGTACTAACATGTTTTATGAACTGCAATTTCTGAAAAACATTTTCTGAACTGCCTGCCTACACAAAAATCATCATAACTTTCTTATTACTCAATGAAAATGAGTGAGAATTGAACCAATGGAAATATTATTCAATAACCTACACAATAAAACTACTTTCACAAAGTTTCTAGGCCGTACTAAGCCGTACAAGGCCTGGAAACAGGGAGAAAACTGTGAAAACTTCAAAATAGGGTATTAAAATTGACAAAATTGATTCCAATTTACATTGCCCTCCTTTGGTTCACCTCTCCCAGGCTTAAATAGATGCTTACAACATAAATAATTACTGCCCCTTCATTTCCAACTAATTAACTACCCTTTAAAACCAATTGACCCTTCATATTCTTGCTTTTGTTCACATTTTGCACTTTTGCAATTTTACATGTTTTGCAACTTTTGCAATAAATTGACTCAACCAACCCCTTAGTGACTTTAAATATATTAAAATATAACCACCCAAGACCTTTTAAAATGATTTTACATACATTTTACATTCAAAGATTCAATTTTTGAAATTTAGCCTTTTGAAGGCATTTGTGAGCAAGGTGCTCCTGCACCACTTCAACCTTACGTTTGATTGTTCATAGGATAAAGACATAAAATATAGATATATAATCTATTCATTCTAAAGGAATATTAATCTATTACAAAAATACTATGATATATGCATGTGAGAGAAATCAAAACTTATTCATAAAATAATTATTGCACACTATCTCTAAAACTCATACCAAATCCTATTTGTTGTATTAAATTCCTACAATTTCTTATATTAAATCTGATTGATATATTTGATTTACAGAATTGCTCAACTTTCAAGTAGAGGATGATAGAATTCTTATTCCCTTTTTCAATGATCCCTAATATTGAAATCACTTCTTATATCTATAAATGGCTAATAGACACCCCCTTCATGATATTTACTCATCCATGAGGCATGTCCATCTGTTAATGATTATCGTTTAAGGGATAATAATATTTATTATTATTATTATCAAATTTGTCATTGATCTGCTTGTTCTTAAATTAATCTTTACAATTGCCTTTGTTAACTTATTTTAAATATTATCTTTACACTTAATCACAACATTCCAATCGTTTCCTTTATGATAGATGTCTGCCTTTTGTTAGTGTTTGTAGCTTAGAGAGATATTTTCTCCTAAGTAAAAATTAAGATAATTTAATCTCCAAGGCAGGTCGGCCTTTTGATGAACAATAAATATTTTCTATTTTCTATTTTTATTAGAGGCCGACCTAGATGAAAATTCAACTTGCTTTGTATATATAGAAGGTCAAGTTCATTCATTCAATCCATCATTCACTATCTCTTCAATTCACATTTTGACAGAGAAAAAGTTTTCCCTTTAGCAGCAGATTGCCATCTTTAGAAGCATATCAGATTGCAAGGAGTTTTATATTTAGTTGTATCAAGAAGAGATTTTCATCATTTATTGTATCAAGTTCGCCCTTGAAAAGGGTCTGATTGTAAAGCCGATTTTTGCTCTTATTCGTTCTATATATAAGAGAGATCATTTCTTGTTGGGTTTCTCTCCCTCGAGTAGGAGGGTTTTTCCCAGGGTATCTTGTTGTGTTCATTGTCTATGTGTTGTTTTTTTTCTGCTTATTACATTTTTTATCCTAAAACTAACATGGTATCAGAGCGGGTTTAAGACAAGACCTAATCAGATTTGTTTAAGCATAGTAGAGTCAGTGATCTTGAAGATCGACAAGATTTATATGACCATTAATATACTTGGAGAGCATTATGAGTAATGCATATGTTTCAAGGAGTGTGGTCCATGTGAATATTATTCTCAGGCTAAGTTCGTGAATGCTAAGGCGTTTGAAGACAAAGATATATATATTAATGTGAATGTTGTTGAAGTTATTTGTTACTATGATCATGGAGTCAAGGAGGACGTGTTTCTTCATTAGCCCATATTTCACCTGCACACCATTGGTACTATGGTTTTAGTCTATATTCAAGAGTGTCAATGACATTTGAGCTTCCTACCATAAGATTTGAGTCTGCTTCGCGAGTTCTAGTTTGAAACATGAAAGAAGAGAGTAAAGTGACAATAACTAGGATGTGGAATTTGCTTTCACCTATACCAGCTTATTTGGACAGAATTATTGAACATAGGATGTGACTATTATTGTAGTGAAGGATCAAGGAATCAATATCAATCTACTAGGTTATTATTGGAAGAATTTAATTTGGTGTTCAACAAATCAATATTTGTTGTTCTCTAATTACTGTGGTTGTTAAGCAATTTTATTGAGCCCATAAATGTGAAAGAAATAATTCTTAATGTTGGGTAGTTGTCAAGAGGTTATCCAAGTTACTAGAGCTCAGTGGACATTCTAGAGATTGAATAAAATTTTGGGGCTGAGTCTTCATTATCAGCTAATATGAAATCAGGATGAGGGTAAATTGATGGCAACATTGAGTGAAGGTGGCAAAGATGAGACATAACTACAGGTCTAGCTCAATGGTGTACCAACATAAAGAGATAAATATTTTATGCTTGTACCCTTGAATAATGTTCATGAATTTTATGTAGTTATTAATTCATGCAATAACATTGAATAGTGAATCATGCATGCTTCTAGCATTGGTATTTCTCTTTGATTCTATGAACTATTATTAATCTCTCTAAAATGCTTCTAGGATGGATTGAGGAGCAAAAGGATGATGAGAGATTGCTTGATGCATCCTATGATGAAGTCACATAGGCTGAAGAAATGAACAAACATGGAGACATAGCTTGCTACCTTGAGACTGAGTTGGTGGCACATAACTTCATTGGAGACATCTCTCAAAGAGTAAGAACCTATACAGATTGTGATCAGTTTCTTAGAAGAGGAGGAAATAACATTCAAAGGGAGTCTAACAAACCAATAGAGGCAACCTTGGATGAAGAGGTCAGGAGGTTGATGCAAGTACTTGGAGCTTCAAAGGGAGTCACATTGTCATGAGATTTGTGTAATGTATATTTCTCTGAGACGAAGAAATATGAGGTGAAAGCCCTTGTAGTGTATATTTCTCTAAGACAGAGAAATATGAGGTGAAAGCCCTTGTAGTATATATTTCTCTAAGATAGAGAAATATGAGGTGAAAGCCCTTGTAGTGTATATTTCTCTAAGACGGAGAAATATGAGGTAAAAGCCCTTGTAGTGTATATTTCTCTAAGATGGATAAATATGAAGTGCAAGCCCTTGTTCATCTCTGAGACTGAGATGAGATGTCATGTTGAGAGACTCCATGACAACATCACGTTGAGAGACTTCACGATGGACCCTTGTACTAGTGTTTTCCACAAATGGGAGTAACCATTATGGACGTCATGTTGAGAGACTCCATGATGGCATCACATTGAGAGACTCTGTGATGAACACTTATACATATGTTTCTTTCCACACATGGGAGTAGCCATTGTGGACGTCATGTTGAGAGACTCCGTGATGAACTCATGTACATCTTTGAGACTGAGATGTGTGTGTAGCCATTATGAGCGTCATGTTGAGAGACTCCTAACGAGGATATCTGGAAAATGCATCCCTAGCTAAGAGGGAGTGTTAGTGTTTTATAGCTTTGGAAGTTATTTTCCCTTTGTTTAAGGTAGGTTGGCCTTCTTGTAACAAATAATATTTTATATTCTTTATTTCCTAAGGGGTTCAACCTAGTGGAAAGGTCACCTATCCTTGTATACAATGAAGGTGATTTCATTTCATTTATACATCAATTCATTCTTATTCCAATTCACACCTTCAAGAATAAGTTCTCATTTTAGCAGCAGATCGTCATCTTTAGAAGCATATCAAATTGCAAGGAGTTTTATATTCAGTTGTATCAAGAAGAGATTTTCATCATTTATTGTATTAAGTTCACCCTTGAGAAGGGTCTGATTGTAAAGAAGATTTTTTCTCTTATTCGTTCTATATATAAGAGAGATCATTTGTTGTTGGGTTTTTCTCCCTCGAGTAGGAAGGTTTTTCCCATGGTATCTTGTTGTGTTCATTGTCTATGTGTTGTTTTTTTTCTTCTGCTTATTACATTTATGATCCTAAAACTAACACCTTTAAATTGTTGCATTTTATTAATCATAATCATTTTCATTTTGTCTTTGAAATACAATTGTTTTCTAGAAGCAATAAAGGGATGTAGTCACCACTGCTCTCATTACATCATAATAACTGCATATATTAATCCATTCTTTCTCCACTACTACTCGAGCAAGGGCATGACATTTTGTCACATGTCAAATTATGTGATATTTTATTAAGATTAAATTGTATAGATTTTTAGTTAAAAATATATATTTTAAGTAGCAGGTGTCAAATCCCATGCCATCAAAACGTCTTGAATGGTAGTTAACAACAGTAATGGCATAAGTATGGATGCCACGATAGGAGAAGCTGACAAGGATATGAGCTTTCAATGCAGGTATGGGAATGTACGTAAAGGAGAGAGAGGGTGAGGAGACCATGCATGCATCAAGAAAGGGTGGCCAAATATGAAGCAGAGGTTGCACAAATAATGTGGAATGGCACCCCTAACATTTTCCTCCAATGTCACATGAAGGTATGGGCATCCCTTCTTCTACATGATAAGACTACAAGATGCAGGAAAAGATATGGTGCGTAGAGGAAGGACTTATGACCCACCATAAAAGAATGTTTTCAAGTAGTTTGGGGATATTATTTTTCCCTCTTAAGACATCAACAATAGAGGTTTTTTGGAGAAAAAATGTGAGACAAAGGTAGATAGAAAATAAATTTGTAGGAAAGGAGAAGAAAATTACTTGGAAGATGATCGAATTGGGTGAGATGAGTTGAAGTATGAAAATATTAACTCAAGTAAGCTGAAATTCCACAAACATTACCATTGTTCTCCCCACCTAAGTGAAAATGAGAGTTTCAAAACAAAAATATGGATGCCGAACAAAGAATAATAGGTAGATGTTATCATAAAAGGAGATATTAACATAGGAAGAGAATAATAGATGGGATTGGAGTGGTTGTGTGATTGGAGAGTAGGAGAAGATTGGATGTGGTGTTGGCGCGACTTATAGAAGTATTACGCCTCATCACAAGGGAGCCAAACAAAAAAAATAGGTTTTGAAGGGCACTTGAAATCCACACAGAAAGTAGAGAAACAATGGATTCAACTAGCTCTAGGCCACCAAAGGGGGCCACACCAATCATGGAGGTTTGAAATTGTGTCTGAACAAAGAGCTCATAAGGGGAGCTTGATCCAGATGGGTCAATCCAAAAGTCTTGGAAGAAACAAACTCATTCATCCTAACAAGAGGAATATTATCCTTGAGAGGACTTCCCCTTAGGACATTAGCAAGATCTTCCACTTCCAACTCCTTAGCCACAGGGTTCATCAAAACTGATTTATCAGAAATAATAGAGAAGCCCGAAACCTTCCCAACAGAACAAGTTTTCACAAGATTAAAGTCTTGACAAGAGCAAGAAAAATGACCAACTCTAAGGCAATGAGAGCACACCAAAGAGGAAGAATCGAAGAGAATAATTTTCTCCCACACACCCATCTTGGAATGAATCGTAATTTTATTTGTTAGAAGCTTACCAGATTCAACCAAAACATAAAATCTAGCATAAACTAAATATTCCATGTCTTTTGTGATCTTATCCATGCCTAAGAAAAAACCAAAACTCTTACCAATACCATGAAAGACTGCCTCATCCCAGAACTCCAAAGGAAGTGATGGGAGTCTCAACCAAATAGGGGACCAATTGAAGTAATCCTTGAAAGCCACAAATCCCACAATCCAACATTTCAAAAGGAGGACAAAATTACCAAAGAACCAAGGCCCTCCATGTAAGACATCCAAGCTTTGTTGAAGGAGTTGGAAGGAAAAAAGAAAGAAACCTTTAGGAAAAGTAGTCACCTACGGCAGACCAGAAGCCTTCCATTTAACCAGAGCCCAACTATGAAGAACATCAATATTAGGACGAGGGCTAGAGAAATTCCCATTAAGAGAATTTCCAACAAGAGCAATACACTTATCCACCACAACATTTGAAGCCTAAATGACTAGAGTATCAACATCTCCCTCACACAAAGGGAGGGGTTCCTTAACAACATCCAAACCCCCAGGAGAAGTTGTATCCAACTCACCAAAGGAGCCAGAGGATAAAGGGGGGTTAACCAGTCCAACCCCAAAGCTAAGATCCTTCATAGGCATCTGCGCAACATTCAAACCTTCAGATATGGGAGCTAGAGACACACCCAAATTTTCATCCAATCCAATCTGAACACCCTGCACATTGCAATCCTGTTGAGAATGAATCAGGGGATTAAGAAAACCTTTAAGCAGCCTAGAAAAAGGAGCACCATCCTCCTCTTTCTTCCCCACTTTCACACATTGATGAGACATCCTACGAGCCTCCAACAAAATATCAAGAAGGAGCTCTTCTTCCTCTTCATCTGAATCAATAAACCACTCATCATCAATCCCATCTTTATAGAGAACAAAGATAGATCCGACATAGGGAGCAAGATCCCCCTCATCAAACCCCTCCATCGAACCTCCAAATTCAACCCTCGCCAATGATTATAGATCTGACAACAACCTCTAAACTGTCCACCACAACGTCCTCAAAGCCAACAACTCTAAAGGAAAGCTTCAAACCGACCTTCTCTACATCTTCAAATTCAACATCAACCTCATCCTAGAAAACATACCCAACACCACCTGTGCTGGTAGGGGAAAGAACGCCCACTCCTGTGAACTCCAAAATCCCATTGCCATCATCATCTGCATCTTCATCCTCACAAGTGCCTTCAGATTTCAAATCTCTGTGTGTGCCCAAATCTGTTTCTCTCTCCGCTCATCTTCATCTTAGAAAAAAAGGATAAGAGGTAAATAATGTTACTTTGTAGCTGTACTGGGTTTTGTGTGGCCTAAGCATAGATATTGTTGGAATAAAGGATCTTTGAGAATTTTATGTTAAGCTAAAATATTTAGTTGTTGAATTACTTAGTTCAAGTTGTTGATTTGAATCCATCTTATTCAAGAAGGTGTCTACATATATTGTTTTCATTGCATGATTATTCAATGTGTTAATAAGAATGCTAGTTTAATGCAATAAAGCATATGAATTATTATACTTTAAATTTATAAATCTCTTAGTGTATAATTCATAGCATAATAATTAGCTTGACATAGGACAACCTTGTCTTTTGGGAAGTATGTTAACCTCTAATTTTGGAAGACTTGTATGGTCTTTGTGACTATTAATATTACCAAATTTATTGGGTGTATCTGCATATGATGATCCAACAAGCACATTATTTCCACTATCCTGAGCATGACTTAGATTTTGATTAGGCTTAAACATGTCATAATTATTGTTGTATGCCTTTTAATAGTTGGATAATGCACTATAGTTTACATGATGTATTTATCTTGAAGCCAATAGCTTTAAAGACTATGATAATGGTATCTTATATGAAGTTATTTAATAAGTCTCAATATAAGGTTAGTGGATGAGTTTTAAACATGAGTTCCCTATATTTGGTACCTATATCAAAAGACATTATGATAGGGTTGGTATCCTAGCATGTGGATATATGCAATTATAGTAGCAGTCAGTTACAAATGTCAAGTACAAATATTATCTAGCTAATAACTAGGCTATTACAAGGATAATGGGTTACACCATAGGATAAACAAAATTAAAAGGTTAAGAATATTATTACTACTAATATTAAGGAATGCATATCCTTATATGAAGATATAATGATCATAATATTTCCAATTATCTTGAGCATGAATAAAACATCGATTAAGCTTAGCCCAAGTTTGTAATGATGGACACATGTCTTTTAATATTCAAAAGGACATTATGTGGCTAGGGTGAACATTTCATATTTTGTTAGCTATGACTATTTTAAAAGTAATGGATTTCATAAGATAACAAGGGATATTAAGAGATTAATAATATATATTGGATACCGATCCAATGGATATGTTGTTGTCAACCATCTAGAGTCGAGTTACATATCGAATTCGCTTAGCGAAAGTGTATAGCTATTTTGTTTTTATCTTTCAAAGTTTACATAATGTTTGTATGGCCTTATCAAGGTATAACACATTCTAGCGGAGATTGATGTCATAAATTAATAAGATCATGATTCTTGATCATATTAGTTGAATATCATTTGAGTCATATTGGGGCTTCACATAATTGTTGCATTGTGAAAAGATCTTGAGTATTACTACTTTTACTGATAGTACATTATTTATCCTAATTGAGATATTTATTCTATCATGTTATCCTCTAATATGAATGTTTAAGAGGTTTCTTATTACTATAATATAGAGGTTCAAGATATCAAAAACCAACACTTGTGATATATAAGATTACTAAATAGCTTTGTCGCTTATCACATTCTAATCCTAAATAAATAAAATCTTGTAGTATAAACTATCATCAAAGTACCAAGTGTTGAATGATATCCTTGATAGGTGGGTAAATGCAAGAAGTTGGGTACACAAAGAGGGGAAGTTTCGGCCAAAAAAAAAATCTCATAGAAAACATGTACGCATTATTAAAAAAATGTGTATGTGTTATACTTCGGGTACCTGAGCCTAAAAAAATGTGTATGCACTAAAAAATTCATGTGTTATAACATGTACGTGTTATATAATGCCTATTCATTTTATAACACATACAAGTCATTTATTTTAAGAAATAAATACCTTTTAGAAATGCGTATGTGTTTTAAAACGCATATTTGTTTTGTAACTCAAGAGACATACGTGTTTTAAAATGCATACATGTTTTGTAACTCAAAACGCGTACGCATTTCTAAAAAGTTTTTTTTTAAAATAATCAAGAAAATAAAGAACGCGTATGCATTTTGTAACACATATGCGTTTTTAAAAAATGTGTAATGCATTTTTAAAATTTTGAATTCCCAACCCACATGTTGCCTCGGTTTTAGGCTCGGGAAAGGCTTGGCAACCTGACCCTTAGCCTTGGAATTGCAACTAAAAAACTAAGGCAGATTGAAAAAGAATTCCCAACTTTGGCAATATGGCTAATTTACTTTTTTTCTGAATCAATCTATAAAATTAAAACCCATTAGAGAACACGATGTCTATTTTTCAAATATATATTCTTTATTAATATTGGATTATGTTTGTTATTTTTTAATTAATTTCTAAGAAAACTAGTCCTTAAACTTAAAATATTAGACTTTTCTTATTTTTTAATAACTTTGTTTTGGTTAAGTTTGTTGTAAAAAAAATTATATGGCATCAAACTTCTGACAATTCTCTACACAATGAAAAAATATTCAAAAAATGTTTAGTTTAGGTCCAATTATGTTGTTCGTACATGTTGATTTTTAAAAACAACAATTAAGGCCAATAAAAATTCAATAAAAAAAACATTCAACAAAAAGTTACAAAAAAAATTCCACATCAATCTTTATATTGTTAGCTCTCTTTTCCCAAAAGGAATTAGCAAAATACTTTTATTTGGGTCAAAAAGTGGTGTCTATATACGTACTTGGTATGGTAAAAAAAAGGGACTTTTAAAAAGTGGTTTCTATAGATCCTATTGAAAATTTAATTTTTATAATCTGAGTATTTGAATAATTTACATATTTGGAAACTAGATTCAAAATATTAAATTTCATATTACTAACTTTTTTTAAGATTCATTGTGTAAGTACCTCAAATTTGTAGCCCAAGTGTGACAAATTATGAAAAACAACAAAAACACTTCCACTTTTTGAATTTTTTGTGTACCCAACTTCTTGCATTAGCCCAGGTAATTATAAGAGATTCTAGGATGCTTTTTTCGGAACATGTATAATAAAGGCGGTGAGGTCTAATTAGAGATCCTAATTTAAGCTAGCTAATGGGGAAAGGTGTTGAATTCCTTGCTTGTCATTAAGGACTACTAACTATGGGAATCACTTAAAGGAAACTTGTTGGATTAAGATACAATAATTAATGAAACCCCTGATTATGGGAACCTATGTGTAGGTCCTTGAGAGACCTTGTGAGGATTCATTTGAAAGTGGGTATGTAGGCAGTCCTTAGGTGAAGGATGCCTCTGTGACCTCAAGTCCATAAGGGGAGGGTCTAGGGGGAACAACTCTTAGATTTTTGGGTTGTTCCCAATTGGCTTGACCTTCTCTCTTTAGTAGGTTTTAAATGAGGCCAAAATGGGGGTATCAAATGGTTATGGAACAGTTAAGAAAATATGATAACTTGTCTTCAATACATAATGTGTGCCTAAACAATAAGCTGAAGGAAGGAAATGAATTGGACTACTTGGTAGTGGTTACATGTTGCATTGAGCTCACCTCATGTTGGTACTAAGTGATTCTATTTCTGTGTTATAAATATTAACCTCATACTTATATGACTATGTATAGGCTTGTAAATCAGTTGATTGTGATCTACTTATTCCAAATTAGGAATCTCTCTTCCAATTATAGTGCTAAGTTTGGTACAAGCGCTCACTTTTACAGCAACGGATGGAGCAGGACCCTATGAGGGTATAAGTTGAGGTGGTAATCATTTGACACGTAGGTTATTCCTATCCATCCTAGGTGATCACCAATGTAAAATCCTATGACCTGCTTAGAGATAACCTTATCCATGCTTGTGATTGACAAAAGTAAGAGAAGTAATATTAATAGACAATGAATGAGATAAATAGATATAAAAAGAATATAATAAACATAAAGCAAGAGACAACAAATAAGGGAAAAAATGAACGATTATGAAACAAAAATAAAAGGAAATTATAAAGGTATTAAGAGTGAAAGAATAGAAAAGAAAAAGAAAAGAAAGAGACAATTGAACCAAGAAAAAAAGAAATTTGAAAATGAGAGAAAAATTAAAAACACTAGAGAAATCAAATTAAAAAAGATGAAAAAATAGAAATATAATTAGAAAGACAAAAACTAAAAGAAAGAGGGAAAAACAATATAAAGAAATAAAGTACAAATAATTATAATTTTATAATATATATTTATAAATATAATTTATGTTTATATAAACAGGTATGATTTTTTTTTTCTTTTTTTTGTTGACCTAGGGGTATCTCTGTAACCCAGCCTAACACCTAACCTGCCTTACCTTGGTCTTACATTTTTCCAAGTTGGGGTCGAGAATGAATATCATGCTGGGATGAGAGACACACAAAAGATGAAACACACAAAACCCCTTTCAAAGATCATAAAAAGGTATGAACTTCTCTTTCTTCTTTTTTGTTGACTCAAAGGTATCCCTACAACCCAACCCAACACCTAACCCACCTTACCTTGGTCTTACATTTTGTTAAGTTGGGGTCGAGAATGGGTGTCATGCTTGAGTGAGAGACACACATAAAAGAAAAAGACACACAAACCCCTTTCAAAGACGATAAAAATGTATGGACTTCTCTTCTTCTTTTTTGTTGACTCAAATGTATCCCTGTGACCTAGCCCAATGCCTAACTTGCCTTACCTTGGTCTTATATTTTTCCAATTTGGGGTTGAGAATGGGTATCATATTGGAGAGACACACAAAAGAAGAGACACAAAACCCCTTTCAAATACAATAAAAATGTATGAGCTTCTCTTTCTTTCTTTTTTTTGTTGACTCAAAGGTATCTCTATAATCCAGCCCAATGCCTAACCCACCTTACCTTGGTCTTACATTTTTCCAAGTTGGGGTTGGGAATGGGTGTCATGTTAGAGTGAGAAAAAAAAAGACACACAAACCCCTTTCAAAGACAATACAAATGTATGGACTTTTTTTTCTTCTTTTTTTGACTCAGGGGTATCCCTATGACCTAGCCCAATGCCTAACTCACCTTATCTTGGTCTTACATTTTTTCAAATTGGGGTTGAGAATGGGTGTCATGTTAAGGTGAGAAACAAAAAAAAGAGACACACAAACCCCTTTTAAAGATAATAAAAAGGTATGGACTTCTCTTTCTTCTTTTCTTTTGTTGACTCAAAGGTTATCCCTACGACCTAGCCCAATGTTTAACCGGTCTTACCTTGGTCTTACATTTTGCCAAGTTGGGATTGAGAATGGGTATCATGCGAGGGCGTGAGACACACAAAACCCCCCCTTTTTTTTTTGAATCAAGGGTATCCCTATGATGCAATCGAATGTCTAACGCACCTTACCTTGATCTTAAATCTTTCCAACTTGGGGTTGGGAATGGGTGTCATGCTAGAGTGATAGACACAAAAGAAAAGACACATAAACCCCTTTCAAAGATGATAAAAATGTATGGACTTTTCTTTCCTTTTATTTGTTGACTCAAGGGTATCCCTGCGACCCAGCCCAATTCCTAACTCGCCTTACCTTGGTCTTACATTTTTCCAAGTTGGGGTCAAGAATGCTTTTCACACTAGGGTACGAGACACAAGAGAAGAGACACAAACCCTTTTCAAATACAATAAAAAGGTATGAAATTCTCTTCATTTTTTTTTGTTGACTCAAGGTTATCTCTATGACCCAACCCAATGCCTAACTCGACTTACCTTAGTCTTATATTTTTCCAAGTTGGGGTTGGGAATGAGTGTCGGGTGATCCCACAAAGCTGGTTTACAATTTTTGGGAGACTCTGATTTTTGTTAAAATTACATAATTTTTGAAATCAAACTCTTTGTTATGCACATTTAGAAAAATAACAGATTATCAATTTATTTTTTTGAAAAATATGAGTGCACCAGTTACTAAAGTCGTTGATCCAACAAAAAAAAAAGAATTTCGATACGTACAAAAAAATTTACACGTTATACAGTTGGGCTATGTCTGAATTGTAATTGGTTTGACTTTGAAACTTGATTAAGGAAAAAATATTCAATAAAAAACTATCTAACCAAGTGGAAGCACTAGATATTAGAGTTATAAATATAAATTTGAAAGAATTATAATTTTATCCTTCATGGAAAAAAAGTTATGCGTTATACAGTGAGCATCACTTTTTAAAAATGTTTTCTCAAAAAACTAGTTTTCGAGGGAGATGGAAAAAAAGTGCAATCTGATTCCAAAAATTTTGAAAAAAATATATTTAGAATCTACAAACAAAATTTCACGAAACTCTATTTTGCATCATCTTCAAATTCCTCATGGTTTAGTCACTATTGGTGTCTGAAAGTGAAGATTTAGTTAAAAAATATTATTTCAGTGTCCAGTTTGGCCAAAAATTGTAAACCACTATTGTGGGATCACCCTGCCATGTTGGGGTGAGACACACAAAACCATTTCAAAAATAATAAAAATGTATGAACCTCTCTTCTTTTTTTGTTGACTCAAGGGTATATCCCTGCAACCCAGCCCAACACCTAACCCAACTTACCTTGGTCTTACATTTTGCCAACCCGAGGTCGAAAATGGGTATCATGTTGGGGTGAGAGACACACAAAAGAAGAGATACACAAACCCCTTTCAAAGATGATAAAAATGTATGGACTTCTCTTTCTTTTTTTTGTTGACTCAGAGGTATCCTTGTGACCCAACCCAATGCCTAACCTACATTACCTTGGTCTCACATTTTTCCAAGTTAGGGCTATAAATGGGTGTCATGTTAGGGTGAGAAACACATAAAAAAAGAAAAGAAAAAGAAGGAAAGAAAAATAAATCACAATAAAAAAAAGAAATGAAGAAGATAAAAGAGTGAAAGAAAGTGACCAAAATTCAAAAAAAAGGAAGAATGAAACAAAGTGAGAAAGAAATAATAAAAGAACAAAAGAGGGATGACCAATATAAAGAAGGTAAAGAGGGTGGCATTTGTTGTCTATTAATATTACTTATCTTTATTCTCTTAGGTCCGAGTCTAGGAATGACCTTAACCTTTGGAGCTTACCACACCCATGTGTATGAAAATAAGTGGCAATGTCTAGTTGATGTCATCATGGTAAATGAAGAAGTTTTGAAGTCAGTGCTTCTAAGCTACATGGAGGATGTTCATGGGCAATAAGTTTGGTATTTTTCTTCAATTGATTTAAAAAAGAAAAATTGGTAGCAATCGAGGGGAAATTGTTATAGAAAGTTCACAAGAATATATTTCCCATATCATTAATCATCCACTTAATACTCATTGCATCTAGTTGATACTCAAGAAGGAAGCATCAAGACATTTTTAGTCAATTTCATTGATCCATATTTCATAAGTAGTGGTTCATAAGAACCCATCTCTCATGAACATGAATAGTCTACTTACCACTTATTGAAAAGATAGAAACTGTTGCGCCATGACCTATGCTTTTAGAGTTGCACATAGTCTCTTTTCCTTCATCTACAAGTTTCATTTCTTCCCTTCCTCTCTCTTCCATTATGGTTTATTCATCACTACCATACTCTTCATCATTTTCAAATTTTCTTTTATAATAATAAAAAAAAAAAACCTCATTGGGGTACAATATGATGATAGCAACATTTTTATTTTCTTGCAAAATTCCAAGAAATTTGATAGCACAACTACTACTACACTTTTCTTTTGGTGATGTAGAATTGTTTTTACCCCAAGATGCTACTACATCAAACATGTATAATAAAGGAGGCGAGGTATAATTAGAGATCTTAATTTAGCTGGCTAATGGGGAAAGGTGTTGAATTCCCCGCTTTTCATTAAGGACTACTAACTATGGGAATCACTTAAAGGAACCTTGTTGGATTAGGATACAATAATTAATGAAACCCCTGATTATGGGAACCTATGTGTATGTCCTTGAGAGACCTTGTGAGGATTCATTTGAAAGTGGGTATGTAGGTAGTCCTTAGGTGAAGGATGCCTCTGTGACCTCAAGTCCGTAGGGGGAGGGTCTAGGGGGGAATAACTCTTAGATTTTTGGGTTGTTCCCAATTGGCTTGACCTTCTCTCTTTAGTAGGTTTCAAATGAGGCCAAAATGGGGGTATCAAATGGTTATGAAACGGTTAAGAAAATATGATAACTTTTCTTCAATACATAATGTGTGCCTAAACAGTAAGTTGAAGGAAGAAATGAATTGGACTACTTGGTAGTGGTTACATGTTGCATTGAGCTCACCTCATGTTGGTACTAAGTGATTCTATTTATGTGTTATAAATATTAACCTCAGACTTATATGACTATGTATAGGCTCGCAAATCAGTTGATTGTGATCTACTTATTCCAAATTAGGAATCTCTCTTCCAATTATAGTGCTAAGTTTGGTGCAAGTGCTAACTTTTATAGCAACAGATGGAGCAGGACCCTACAAGGGTATAAGTTGAGGTGGTAATCATTAGACACGTAGGTTATTCTTATTCATCCTAGGTGATCACTGATGGAAAATCCTATGACCTGCTTAGAGATAAGCTTATCCATGCTTGAGATTGATAAAAGTAAGAGAAGTAATATTAATAGACAACAAATGAGATAAATAGATATAAAAAGAATATAATAAACATAAAGTAAGAGACAACAAATAAAAGAAAAAATGAACGATTATGAAATAAAAATAAAAGGAAATTATAAAGGTATTAAGAGTGAAAGAATAGAAAAGAAAAAGAAAACAAAGAGACAACTAAACCAAAAAAAAAAGAAATTTAAAAAATGAGAGAAAAATTAAAAAAACACTAGAGAATCAAATGAAAAAGATGAAAAATAGAAATATAATTAGAAAGGGCAAAAACTAAAGAAGAGGAGAAAAACAATATAAAGGAAATAAAGGTAAATAATTATAATTTTACAATATATATTTATAAAA